>CM065589.1:301676716-302065523 GCA_033119425.1 Bufotes viridis | reverse complement strand
TTGGTTGTGGAAGAGCTGTTGTGTTGTCCTCTCTGGTGTTCCTGCTCGTCCATCTTACTGCAGAAGGTGAGTTTCTCGTTCCTTTATATTTGTATTGTGTTATTTCCCCAGTCTTTTGGTATTAGGCCTGAGGTAGACTCCTGTTCCTTCAGCTGGGAAGGAACAGGTCATTTGTGGCCCAGTTACTATCCCTAGGGCCTTACAGGGTTAGCCAGGTGTTAGGTTCCTGTGAATGAACAGTCCTACCTTTTGAGGTCTGTTCATTCGGTTAGCAGCCAGGGCTAGGGTGAGGATTTCATTAGGTGGTGACCTTTTCCTCTCGATAGTTTCCAGGCCTGATACCTTCTCTCTCCCCCTTGTGTTTGGTGTGGAGTTCCCCTCCCACACCATGCCGTGACAGCTGGGTTCTGGATCCACTTTCTCACCTGAGCTTTGAGGTTATTCTTACTAGTAATCAGTGAAGGTGATCTTGTCTGGATATCAGTGTACTGAACCTTGTCTGTTTTCTGGTTCTGCTCCTTGCTGCCTGCCCAAGTATTGGAACTGTGACCTAGATTATGCACAATCTTTGCCTGCCCTGACCTTGGAATTGTTATTTGGAATACGCAAGTACTCAACCTGCCCTGACTATTGGACTGTGTTCAGACTATGCTTTTGCCTGTGTCCTTGGTGCTTCACACCAGTGACTCTGACTCCTGTGGGTCAGCAAGAAACTACACCAGGACTACTCCAGGAGGAGTTGGTTATTTGCGGTAAGGTCCACATACCTGTACAGGGGTTAAAGGGTGAATACCAGGGAACCACCAGGACAACACCCTTAGGTTTATCCCAAAGCCAAACTGATTAGTTGGCACAGTGGGTCCACATCCGTTGTTTGTAACAAGAACGAGATGTCACGCTTATGCCTCATGCACACGACTGTGTGCTGGCCGTGCCTGTACTGCATTCACTTGAATACGGAATGGAGTGGTGCATAACAGAGGCACGGATTGGAGGCAAGATTTCTGTCCGTGCCTCTGCACTGCAAGACAGTAGTGCATGCACTCCTTTTTTTTTGTGGTGCGGACTGTTGGATGAGCATCGCGGACCCCAGTCAAGTAAATGGGTCCACACCCACAGATGGCAGGCACACTGTTGGTGTCCATGCATTTCGGACCGCAGTATGGGCATGGCTGGCACACAGCCAAATGCTTAAATCCTTACACATAGTGTGTTTATTGCATTGAACTCCTGTGAGTTTGGCCCTAAGAGGACATCTCGGTGTAAACTTTCAGCCTCTGTATCCCCTACAGCATCACTTTACAGTGGGGTGCTGCAGAACCCTAGGATGCAGTCAGTATCTGCCAGGGGTGCTGCAATTTTTCTGACTGAAAATAATTTTAGAGGGAATTTCTAAATATATCACTTGTCACGCTGTCAGAACGTTGTGGGTAGAGAGCAGCTAATTTCTCAAATTCGATTCGGCTGGTTCGCAGAACTTGGTTTGATCCGAATTTTTTTGCGACAAATCACTTTAAAAAACTATTTCCTGGCTGCAGAGAGCCTTTATAGTGGTGTAGAACACTGTGCCTTGCAGTAACACGCATAGGGAGTGTGCTGTGGTAGTGAAATAATGCTGTGAGTCAGTATGACATGCGGATTACAGGCGTCGCTTTTAGAATCACTGCACACTTCATTTATTTGTGCAGTCACGGGGCCAAAACTGAACTCAGCCTTACAGTTCGATGTTAGCACCGAAAGAAGAAGCGCACTCCTTTTACACCGTTGTCAGCTGATTCCACATAGATGTCTACAGAACCTGTTCTATTAAACGCTAATACAAGTAGAGCCCCCCGAAAGAGTGGAGAGGGTGTCAGCAGTAAGTTTGTGTTACAGATTATTTTCCCTGGTGCCTCCACAACGGCACTCGTAGGAGGGTGTCCTCGCCCCCAGGACAGGAAACAACGATGTAGAAGCAGAAGATTTAAAGTATAACTGTCAAATTTTTTTTTTTTTTTACTATTGGATTTTGGTGATCAATATTACCTTGTTGGCCCTGTTTTAATTTCTGATTGTTTAATAAATAACCCCTAAAAGCCACCTAAAAGTCCCCAGTATTGGCTATATTTACCTGAGATAAAATCAGGTTGCTATGTTCCTTCCGTCTACCAGATAGAGGACGGAGCACGCTGCGTGCACTGGGAACTGATAGTGAGTCAACATTGTAAGGGAATGTATAAAAAGCCAGGTTCTTCCTGACAGGAGATAACAGTGCTGGGCTGTGTGTGTGAACTTCTCCACATGCCTGTGCTTGGCAGACACTCCCTTAGCAGTTCTGGAGAATGTACATATGCCGGCTGCTCAGTGTATAAATGACAGCCTTATCTGATAAGAGGAGAGCTTGTAGAAGGACTACAGGCTTCAGCCAGACCTGGGAACTTCACTGCAAGACCCCCCTATACAGAGCTGGTCTTCACTAACTTCACTGCAGGCGTCCTATGGATTAGCCTCAGGGCTGAGGGCGGCCATCTTAACAGAATAGTGAAATTGCAGTTTTATGCAGACTAGTTGCTAAGGGCTGAATCTTATTAAATAAGGGGTAAGTAAGTCTAATAGTTATTGATTCAGGTATATTATCATATTAGTAACTACATATATGAAAACTGAAATTTGGGTCTAAATGTGACAGTTATCCTTTAAGGCCTCCTCCCCCTTACCTAATCAGTCGTTGTTTCCTGTCCTCGGGAATGTCACGTAGAAGCCGCTCATGGAGTTCCGGGACATTCTTTTTGCAGCGCCCAGCCTTGCCCCTATCTCGGGTTTTTTTTCCCCCTTTTTTGGGAGGGCTGGAGCAGGGAACGGGCCCCCATGGATGCATGTGCCTCCCTTCCGGTTTCTGGGAGTAAGCCCTGCTTGCAGGCATCCCCGGGCACGCGCGCAATAGCTGCGCAGAACTATCGCGGGATCCGGCATTTGACGTCAGCAGGTGAGATTCTCCTTGGGCAAGAAAATCTCGCGTATGGGCGGAGTTCCGGCGGCACGAGATATTTAACATCCCTTCAGTTCCTAAGACTGGCGTCCTCGTGCTGCTTTCCCTGGTGTTATGGAGACCGCAAAAAAGCCTGTGGATCCCTCTGCCTCAGCCCTGAGCCCGGTAAGCCTCCTCCCTGGAGGAGTTTTTTTTATCAGCTGTAATGTATACCGCCTTGCTATTGCACAGAGTGCCTGCTATTCTTCCACCACTGGTGATAGGTCCTGGCCTCTCAGCTTACCTTCCTGGCCTCTAAACAGCATTCCTATTTTTTCTGATCTTAGGCCAGAGAAACCTCGACCCCAAAACCGTCTGGTGGAGACCCGGCACGGAAAAAATGCGTCATTTGTCGCAAAGCACTCTCCTTCAAATCAAAGAAAGCACTGTGCCCCAAGTGCACTGAAATTTTTTTTCCATTTCATCCACCATGACGGCCCACAATGAGATTGACCCTTGACCTCTGTAGGGGCAGGAACACATAGAGAGTTTAAATTCCCCCCACCCCTCCACCTCCTCAGTGTTTTCCTGCCCCTACAGGGGCTAACATGTAGAGAGTGCCCTCCTGTCAGGAGGGTTGAAGATCGATGCGCAGGATTTTCTTCTACAGGATTCTCCGGCTGTCCTCCCGCGGCAGGGAGCAACAAGGACCCTCGTCCCGGCTTATGCTAGGGCCTGTGGTCCTCCCTTACCTGTAGACCTCCTTCCTCAGATCAGGAAGCAGTCTGGGGTGCCGGCTTCACTCGGAGGTTCGCGCGCTGTGTTCGGCGTCCTCCTTACTGCCATGTGACCGGCCAGGGGAGTAGGTGCGGCGCATGGAGCGCGTTCATTAGGAGGCGGGCCGCTCCGACGCATGTACCTTTATGGAGGTTGGTGCGACGCAGGCACACGCCGACAGCCCGGGAGCGCAGCCTGATGACGTCAGACGCCGGGGCTATTCAAAAGATCGTGGTTCCAGTCAGCATTTGCCTGCAGCACCACGATGTCTGAGATGCCTACTCCCCGCCAGGATGGCCCTGATCCTTCAGCCACCAGTACTGTAAGTCCCCTCCGGGGGGTTGTATGGCTAAGATTGCACTAGTACTTTAATCGTTAACGGCGAGATATCTGGTTGTTCCTTCACTTCCAGGGCACTAAAGAGTCTAAGACAAAAGTGAAAATACTTAAATGCAATGCGTGCTCAAAGAGGCTCCCTGAGAATTACAAGAAAAGGCTGTGCAAATCCTGCACGGCTGAAATCTGGAAGGAAGAACAACCAGATATTCTTACAGAAATGAAATCGTTTATTCTGAAGGAGATTAAGTCTTCCTTGGTTACTGTGTCAACTCCTGGCTGTGTTTCTAATCCTCCCAAGAAACGCAAGCTCTCCGTTATATCCTCCTCAGACGCTGAGGATGCGGAAGAGGCCTCCGTCTCATCCAGACAGATACATACTGAGGACCCCCTATCTGAAGGGGAGATCGTAGAGGAAGATAAAAATATTTCTTCTCTTCTGAAGAGATGGAGGAACTGCTCAGGGCAGTCAGGTCTACAATGGGGATTGAGGACACCCCTAAACCCCGTACCGTCCAGGACGAGATGTTCGGTGGTCTTAGATCAAGGACTTCCATCGTCTTCCCAATAAACGAAAACATACGGGAGATGATTATGGAAGAGTGGTCGGAGCTAGAGAAGAGGCTAGGGGTCCCCAAGGAGTTTAGAAACAGACTTTGCTTTGACCAGACAGAATGCAGGATCTTTAACGAGATACCTAAGGTCGACATTCAGGTAGCCAAAGTGGTAAAGAGAACGGCTTTGCCTTTCGAAGACTCCTCCCAGCTTGGCGACCCGATGGATCGTAAGGCGGATGGGCTTCTGAAAAGGTCCTGGGAATCTGCGACGTTTGGAATCAAAACAAACATAGCAGCAACATCTGTCGCCAAGGCTATGTATATCTGGCTGGGAGAACTGGATGAACACCTAAAGAATAAAACTTCTAGAGAAGAGATTCGTGATTCTATCCCGCTTCTCCGATCCGCCACAGCATTCCTAGCGGACGCCTCCGCGGAATCGATCCGTTTCTCCGCCAAGGAGGCAGCTTTTTCCAACGCCGCCCGCCGGCGCTATGGATGAAAGCCTGGTCAGGGGACAAAGCCTCCAAAGCCAAACTCTGCTCCATCCCATTCTCGGGGAATTCGTATTTGGGCCCACTCTAGACAAAATTCTCGAAAGAGCGGCCGATAAAAAGAAGGGTTTTCCTGAGGATAAAGAATCTAAAAGAAGGCCCTTTCGTCAGTTTCAACCCCAACAAAGATCATATCGGGGTAAGGGAAAATCCGGACGATGGAGCTACCCTAAAGGAGGAAGAGGGCGAGGCTTCATCCTCAATCCCCAAAATAGACAAGCCAAACAACAATGACGCCAGGGTAGGGGGCAGACTGATGAATTTTCTTTCTTCATGGGAACAGATCACCTCAAATCCCTGGGCACTAGATATCATCTCCCAGGGTTACAAGATAGAATTCACATCAGTCCCCCCACAAAGATTTCGTATTTCGGCCCAGAACAAGACAGAGCTACCAAGGGTATGGCAGGGCGTCCGAGAGCTTCTAAGTCTAGGTGCAATTCAGAAAGTTCCAAGATTAGAAGAAAGAAGAGGATTCTACTCCAACCTCTTCCTGGTAAGAAAACCAGACCAGTCCTTTCAGACCATTATAAATCTGAAGCCGTTGAACAGGTCCATTCTGTACAGGAAGTTCAAGATGGAAACTATCTCATCCACAATTCCGCTCATCCAAAAAGGGGCATTCATATCATCAATCGACCTCAAGGATGCCTATTATCACATCCCTATTCACCCCCTCTCTCAAAAATACCTACGATTTGCTTTAAAGGGTACGGACGGCTCGGTCCACCACTTTCAGTTCAGCGTCCTTCCATTTGGCATCTCGTCGGCGCCCCGAATTTTTACAAAACTCGTGGTAGAGATGGTGGCTTATCTTCGCCGAGAGGGCATAACGATCATCCCATACCTTGACGATTTCCTGATTCTCGAAAGAACAGAGGAGGAAAACCTATCGGCAACTCACAGGTTCTCAGAAACTCTAAAGCTTCTCGGGTGGATTATAAACAGGAAAAAATCCACACTGACTCCATCCAGGAGGATAAGGTTCCTAGGGATAGAGCTGGACTCAACCTTACAAAAAACATTTCTTCCTCAGGACAAAACAGAAATTCTGATAAGCAGGATCTTGGTGTTTCAGGGCTCTCACAGATGCTCCATCAGGGAGGCCATGAGCTTGTTAGGAAACCTAACCGCCTGCCTACCTTCAGTTCCTTGGTGCCAGAGCCACACAAGAATAACCCAGAGCTGGATCCTGGGGGAATGGAAGGGAAGACAGCGAGACCTGGACAGGGAAATACAGATACCACAGTCCGTGAAAACAGATCTCAACTGGTGGAAAGAAAGGAAACATTTACTCAGGGGTCTAGACTGGCGGAACCATCCAGAGGTTCAAATAATAACGGACGCAAGTCTCAAAGGCTGGGGAGCCAAAATAGGAGACCATCTTTTTCAGGATACCTGGCCGGACGACATAAGGAAAAGGTCTTCCAACTTCAGAGAACTGTACGCAGTTCTCATGGCCATAAAAAGAGGGGAGAGTCTGCTGAGACGTCAACATCTAAGGATCCTATCCGACAACACCACAACCGTGGCATATCTGAGGCACCAGGGAGGAACAAGGTCCGGCCTGTTAGGAGGAGTGGCAAAAAGAATCTTCTCTTGGGCAGAAAGGAACACCTTATCGCTTTCCCCAGTCCACTTGAAGGGTTGGGAAAATACAGTGGCAGACTACCTGAGCAGGGAAAAAATAGATCCGGGAGAATGGTCCCTAAACAGAAGAATCTTCCAGGGAATATCCGAAAGATGGGGTCATCCCGAGGTAGATTTATTCGCTTCCAAGCGAAACGCTCAGGTAGACCTCTTCTGCTCCCTAAATCCGAGGGACAGACCTTGGGCGATAGACGCTCTATCCATACGATGGAGATGGAGACTGGCATACGCGTTCCCTCCAATACCCCTAATCTCCCGTGTCATCCAGAAGTTCCTAGGAGAACCAACCACTCTAATCCTAATAGCTCCCCTATGGCCAAAGAGGAGCTGGTTTTTCACTCTGAAACAGCTGTCGTTGGAGGATCCTTGGGAGATTCCCTTTCAAAGAGACATGCTAGTCCAGGGCCCTCTTCTACATCCCGACCCAGGAATATTCAGACTAGCCGTTTGGATCCTGAGAGCGAGACCTTGAGGAGTAGAGGCCTTTCTGATAGAGTAATCCTCACCCTCAGGGCCAGTAGGAAGAAGGTTACTTCTTCCATCTACCTTAAAATCTGGAAGAGATACTGCTCTTGGTTAGAGGTGGATCATCCTGACACCTCTTCTCCTCCCATTAATAAGATTTTAGATTTCCTCCAGAATGGTTTGGAATTAGGATTAAAGCCCAGTACCCTAAAAGTGCAAATTTCAGCTCTTAGCACCTTCTACGATGTTAGCCTAGCCAATCACAGGTGGATCAGGAGGTTCATCAGGGCAGCAACTAGACTAAGACCTACTCTAAAATCTAGGGCTCCAACTTGGGATCTAAATACCGTCCTAGAGGGTTTAACAAAACCTCCCTTCGTGCCTCCGTCTGATATTTCTCTTAAACACCTCTCCCTAAAAACTGCTTTCCTGATAGCAATAACCTCAGCCAGACGTATTGGAGAACTTCAGGCCCTTTCCTGCAAGGAACCGTATCTCCAGATCAAGGAAGATCACATACGTTTAATGCTCGATCCTGGGTTCCTCCCTAAAGTAGTTTCTTCCTTCCACCGTGACCAGGAGATATTTCTACCCTCCATTACCAGATCTCAGGATGGCGGGTCAGATGATAGAATGCGCCTGCTAGACGTCAGAAGCTCAGTAATTCAATATCTTGAGTCTACCCAGGAATTTAGGAAGGATAATAATCTCCTAATTCAGTTCTCAGGGAGAAATAGGGGAAGAAGCTCTCTAGATCCTCCATAGCTAGGTGGATTAGATCCACCATTGAGTGTTGCTATGTGATCCAGGGCAAACCCAGCCCTGGAATCATTAAAGCCCATTCCACTAGAGCCACTGCCTCCTCTTGGGCTGAAAAGGGTGGTGTCTCACTTGACCAGATCTGCAAGGCAGCAACCTGGTCAAGTGCTAATACCTTTATACGACACTATCGTCTTAATCTTCCGGACTCTAATGAGACTCTCTTTGGCCGGAGGGTTTTACAGGCAATATCCCCACCCACTTAGTCATTTGTTACCTCTCATTGTGGGCCGTCATGGTGGATGAAATGGAAAAACCGCAATTAGACTTACCGGTAATTCCGTTTCCTTGAATCCACCATAACGGCCCATACTATTCCCATCCCTAAAAAAAAAAATTAATAATAATAAATAAATAAATAAATTTAATAAAATATACATATATATGTACATATGTAATACACGGGGAAGATACAGCTGACAATATATTGGGGGTATGAATCAATATCCTTTAATATGTTCCACCTTTCTGGTAATTTGTAAAGCACTGAGGAGGTGGAGGGGTGGGGGGAATTTAAACTCTCTATGTGTTCCTGCCCCTACAGAGGTCAAGGGTCAATCTCATTGTGGGCCGTCATGGTGGATTCAAGGAAACGGAATTACCGGTAAGTCTAATTGCTGTTTTTTAGACAAATCTCCTTCCCTCCTCAAATCTATGAGGTCCATTATTAAAGAAGTTAATGCTGCGGTAGATTCTAGAATACCGTTATCCCCAAAACCATCCACCTCCCAGAGATCTCTAGCCTCTGAGACAGGGTTCGATTTGGATGAAGGGGAATTGTTGTCTGACCCTGACGGATGACGGTTCAGGAAGGCCTCTCTTTATGCCTGAAGAAACAGACTGGCTCTTAAAAACTATTAGAGCAACCATGAATATTGAGGAGGTGAAGGAGACTCATTCAATACAGGACCAAATGTTCCAGGGGTTAGGTAAAAGGAAGAAAAGAACCTTTCCTATTCACAATAATAAGTCGCTTATTGCAAGAGAATGGAAGGATCCAGAGAAGAGGTCTGCTATTTCAGGCTCCTTTAAGCGCAAATACCCCTTTGCTGACTCTGATTCGAACCTGTGGGATAAAACCCTGAAGGTGGACGCTCCGGTAGCTCGGATCTCTAAAAGGACCTCGCTACCCTTTTGAAGATACTGGCCTCCTCAGGGATCCCATGGACAAAAAATGCGAAAGCCTATTGAAAAAATCTTGGGAGACAAACACGGCCATGCTTAGGCCAAGTGTAGCCTCTACGTGTACTGCTAGAACCCTTTCGTTATGGCTGAACCACCTAGAAGACCATCTGGCGGCCAGTATCCCACGGGAAGAGATCCTGGCCTCTCTACCTGCCCTTAAAAAGGCATCTACTTTTCTGTCTGATGCATCAGCGGACTTAGTTAGGCTCTCAGCCAGATCAGCAGCTTTGTCAAACGCCACTAGGAGAGCGGTCTGGCTCCGGACATGGTCAGGGCATGCCAGCTCAAAGAACCGCCTATGTTCTATCCCATGCGAGGGCGACAGGTTGTTCGGTTCCACTCTGGACGACATCCTACAGAAAATCGTTATTTTCATCAACGGCGGGTCTTTCAAAATCAACGAAAAGCTAAGGGAGACCCCAAAAAGAAGGATTCTTCAAGGTGATGGCAGCCCTCTAAGGGTAGGGGAATAGGATTCCTTTTTAACCCCGATAACGCCTTATCATCAAAACGATGACGCCAGAATTCAAGTAGGGGGTAGATTAAGCCGCTTCGCCTCCGTCTGGGAAAATATAGGAGCATCTCCCTCGGTGGTAGATACCTTGGGTCAGGGCCTAAAACTGGAATTTCTTTCAACACCTACAGAGCGTTTTATGATCAACAAAAGATTTCCTGGGCAAGGGAAACAATCCTACCTAGAATCGGAAATCCTGTCAAAACAAATCAAATCCTGTCAAACAATCCTACCTAGAATCGGAAATCTTTCCTGATTCAGAAAGACGTAATTCATCAGGTTCCAATAGAAGAACACGGCAGGGGTTTCTACTCTCCTGTTTTTCTGGTCCAAAAGCCCAATGGGTCTTATTGGCTGATTATAAATTTAAAAGGCCAGAACAGGTACATCGTGTACAAATGCTCCAAAATGGAATCAATAAAAACCACTATAAGGCCTTATTCACACGTCCGTAGTGTGTTTTGCGGAAACACGGAAACACGGATCCGCAAAACACGGAAACACGGATCCGCAAAACACGGACGGCTGCAATGTGCATTCCGCATTTTGCGGACCGCACATTGCTGGCACTATAGAAAGAATGCCTTTTCTTGTCCGCAATTGCGGACAAGAATAGAACATGTTCTATTTTTTTGCGGAAACACGGATGCGGACATCACATAGTGTGCTGTCCACATCCATTCCTGCCCCTATGAAATGAATGGGTCTGCAACCCTTCCGCAAAATTGCGGAAGGGATGCGGATCCATTTTGCGGACGTGTGAATTAGGCCTAAACGTTCTTCCCCAAGATTGCTTCATGGCAACAATAGATTTACAGGACGCTTATTACCACGTCCCACTCTCTGTAAACCACCGGAAGAAAAGCCGTGTTTTTAAACAACCAGCTCTGTCACTTCCAGTTCACAGCCCTCCCCTTCGGGCTCTCCTCAGCTCCGAGAGTATTCTTGAAGATAATGGCAGAAGTTGTCAAGTCCCTCCACCTGAGAGGAATTCAAATTATACCTTACCTGGACGACTTTTTAGTAGCTGCCTCCTTGGCGGAAACCCTTCTGTCCCGCCTAGCAGACATTCAGAAGTGTTTTACCACTCTAGGGTGGATAATAAACTTCAAGAAATCGGATCTTGTTCCAGAACCTTTTTGGGGGTTCTGTTAGATTCGCACCTACTAATGTCTTTTCTGCCACAGAACAAGCAGGTCGAACTCCTGGAAAAGGTCTCTCACTTCTGCAGCCGAAAGTTCATGTCGGTGAGAAACGTCATGACCTTCCTGGGTCTCCTAACATCGACAATCCAATCTGTCAGGTGGGCTCAGCATCACACAAGACCTCTACAGACGTTCCTTTTGTCCTCCTGGGATGGCACCTCCTCATCCCTGGAAAAGCGGGTGATCATCCCGAATGCTGTAAAAAGATCCCTTATGCGGTGGAAGATCAGAAAACATCTTCAGACGGGAATTTCCTGGAGACAAGAAGATCAGATAATAACCACAGATGCCAGCATCACTGGCTGGGGAGGTCACTCGGACGGAAGAGTAGTCCAGGGCTCCTGGGAAAGGGAGCTTCTACAGGCCTCTTCCAATCTGAAAGAGCTATCAGCGGTATTCAAGGTGATGGTCTCTCTTTTTACCCCTACGTCACCAAAGAGCATAAAGGTCTTTTTTTCGGACAACACTACGGCGGTCACCTACTTAAACAAACAGGGAGGAACCAGGAGTTGCTCCCTAGCAGCGGTAAGCGAAAAAATCTTCCCAGAGAGAGAAACCTGGTCTCCCTTACGGCCTTACATGTCAGAGGGAAAGAAAACTCGTTGGCCGACTTTCTCAGTCGTCAGTCCATGAAAGAGGGAGAATGGTGCCTAAATCCCTAAGATATTTCATCAGTTGTGTCTCAGGTAGACGCCCTGTCTCGTCCATGGCCGAAGAGTCTTCTTTACGCCTTCCCCCCTTTCAGTCTGATCTCCAGGACTCTGATGAAGGTGCTGAGGTAATCTTTATAGCCCCTCACTGGCCAAGAAGGTCTTGGTTCCCCCTCCTACTCCATCTTTCCGCAGGAGAATTCTGGACTCTCCTGTCCATGCCGAATCCTCTTCACCAAGGCTCCGTAAGTCATCCAAATGTGAAATGGCTGAGCTTGATGGCCTGGAGACTGAACGCGATACCTTAAAAAATAAGGGGCTCTCGGACGCAGTAATTTCCGCTCTTATGCTCAGTCGAAAAAATACATAACTTCAAAAATCTATCTAAAAACCTGGGAGGCCTTTCATAAATTCTCAGGTAACATATAATCTCTCCAGACATTCCTCAGATTCAGCTTTTTCAAGCCGGACTTGACAAGGGCCTCAGACCTGCAACTCTTAAAGTGCAGGTTTCAGCCCTGAGTGCCTTCTTGGACATTAAGTTGTCAGTCACGTCTAGTGAGGCGCTTTCTAAAAGGTGCCTTCAGGAGGACCCCTATAGCTCAACCTAACGTCGCTCCCTGGGATCTTAACCTAGTGTTGTCTGTCCTGATGTTGCCTCTGTTTGAACCAGTTGAAGTCATACCGTTTTTAAGCTGCTCACATTAAAGTCCATATTCCTTAGTGCTATTACTACTGCCAGACGAGTCTGGGAGATCCAAGCCTTTTCTTGCAAGCCCCCTTATCTAAACATCCAAAGCGACCGAATAATCCTGAAACACTGCCCGGCCTTTCTGCCCAAAGTAGTCTCTAAATTTCACAGCGAACAAGAAGTGTCGCTACCTACATTCTGTCCGTCTCCAACCTCGGAAAAAGAGAAGTACCACAACCTAGATGTAAGGAGAAGTGTGCTTTGCTACCTGAACAGAACCATATCCTTCAGGCTTTCTGACCAACTTTTTTTGCAATACCAAGGGCCCAACAGAGGTCGTGTGGCTAGCAAGCCTACGATAGCCAGATGGATAAGGGATATGATCAGGATGGCTTATCTACAGAGGAACATCCAGCCCCTGGATGGGCTGAAAGCTCATTCCACCAGAGCAGTAGCTTCCTCATGGGCTAAGACCGCATCTGAATCGCTGGAAGGCATTTGTAAGGCAGCAACTTGGGCCAGACCCATAACTTTCTTCAACCACTACAAATTGGACGTTCTTGAAAACCAGGACTTGTCCTTTGGGCGCAGGGTGCTTTCTGCTGCTGTCCCTCCCTAATCCGTTACTCTGTTAATCCTCCTATGAGAGCCGTTGTGGAGGCGCCGGGGAAAAGTAATAATTACTCTTAGGCCCCAATCACACGTCCGCAGTGATCCGCAACACACCTTGCTGCCAGCCCCATAGAGATAACTATACTTGTCTGCAATTGCGGGCAAGAATAGGACATGCTCTATATTATTGCGGAGCCGCCAGCCGGAAGATCGGCGGCCCTCTCCGCAAATGCGGATGCGGAGAGCAGTGTGTGCTCTCCGCATCCATTACGTCCCCATTCAAAATGAATGGGTCCGCACCCGTTCTGCAAATTTGCGGAACGGGTGCGGACGAACATTGTGGACATGTGAATGGGGCCTTACTGGTAATTGGTTTTTCCAATAGCCTCCACAACGGCATAATTAATTTTTTTCATATTCTCAGTTTATTCATAATGATGTAATTGTCCTTGGTTATTAATACATAGGTTTTTTTCTTGCATCATTTCAGTGTCCTCTCTTATTGACTGATTAGGTAAGGGGGAGGATACCCATAAATCTTCTGCTTCTATGTTGTTGTTTCCTGTCCTGGGGGCGGGGACACCCTCCTATGAGCGCCGTTGTGGAGGCTATTGGAAAAACCAATTACCGGTAAGAGTAATTATTACTTTTGCGCTTCCTCTGATCTGTCAGAACAATAACCCCCAAAAAACGGATCCTGTCTGAGCATCCGCCTTTACTCGGTCAGCATTTGGTCAGTAATCCATCAGTATTGCTAATGCCAAAAAAAACAAGAGTGGATCCAAAACAGATGACACGTGAATGGGATATTTGCATGTCTTCTATATTTTGTACCCACTCCTGCTTTTGGCTACCAAATCATAAGCTAATTCTGATGGGACCATACAGGCCTTACAGCTGCTACACAGGATCCATTGTGCGTCTCATTTTCCCTTCCTCTGACAGATCAGAAGAAGGGTCAAATAAATTATGATGTCAGCCAGGCCAAAAGGCAAAATAGTGGCCCAGTCATCAAGTGGAGAGGGTGGGAACAGCATGAGAAGTCCACAGTGGCCCTATGACAGAGTGGTGAGGTGGAAGCAGCATTAAGAGACCACAGAGTGGCCCAATGACAGTATGGAGGTGGCAGCAGCATCAGGAGGCCACTGAGTAGCACAATTACAGTGTTGAGGTGGAAGCAGCAGTATCAGGAGGCCACAGAGTGGCAAAATGACAGTGTGGAGGTAGCAGCAGCATCAGGAGGCCACAGTGACCCGGTGACAGAGTGGGGAGGTGGGTGGCAATACGAGTACCAGATGGTGGGTGAAGGAAGGAGCACTTGGCATCTTGGCATCAGATGTGTGGCATCAGGACGGTGGCAGCATCAGAATAGTAGCTGATACAGGTAGCCAGAAGAAACCGGTCTCTTTTGTCAAAGTGTTGGTGTGGGCACCATGAATGATCTAGTCTGATGCATCAGGCATTGGTGGGTGAAAATCCTGTCTGATTTCATCTTGACAAAGGTCAGTCTCTCCACATTTTGGGTGGACAGGCGAGTTCTTCTTGGGGTAACTATGGCCCACGCCGCACTAAACACCCTCTCTGATGCCACACTACTGGCTGGGGCAGGACAGCTTTTCCAGGGCAAACTTTGCTAGTTGCAGCAACAAATCCGTTTTGGCTGCCTAGTAGTCCAGTGGATCTTCAATGTAGAGTGGCAGGGTGCTGTCCAAGTATGCCACCACCTGCTGGTTCAGGTCCTGCTCCAGGTCTAGCTGCTGCTGGTGAGTAGTTTCTTCACTAGGCGGGTGAAGAAAGCTGCTCATTAGCGACTCTAGACTCAAGTTGCTGCTGATGGAGCTGGAACTGCTCCTACCCTCCCACACTGCCACAGCAGCCATGGCAGAGAAACGTAGGCGCAGAGCCCCCCCCCCCCCCCCAGTCAGACCTACAAGACGATGGAGGATGGTGCAGATATGCAGCGGCCAACTCACTACATAGGATGTCTCTATAGTAGTTCAGTTTGTCCTCCCTCACAGCGGATGTTAAAAAGGCCCCTATTTTGGACCGGTAGCAAGGGTCCAACAAGAGGGAGAGCCAGAAGTTATCTCTCTGCCGAATGGTGACAATTTGGCTGTCACTATGCAAGCAAGTGAGCATGCTTCGTGCCATTTGTGCAAGTGACTAGAAGGGACTCCCTGCCTCCATCTCCACTGCACACTTCCATGGTGTGTCTGTGTCCTCTGCCTCATCTTCCTCATCACCCTGTAGCTCCTCTGGTCCCTTCTCTCCTGTCACCTGTGTGTAAAAACCACCCATTTCACTACACATTGCTTGTACTCCAATGTCCTTCTCCTCCAGTTCAGCCTGCACAGGGCTCATCTGGCCTTGAGATCTATTCGCCACATCTCCAGTCCCCTGACCAGCCAGATTTACCAGCATCTGTTCCAGGACATGAAGCAGTGAAATGACATTGTTCATCCTGTAGTCCTGGCGACTGACAAATAACGTAGCCTCCTCTAAGGGCCTGAGCAAACGGCAGGTGTTGCGCATGAGCTGCCACTGGCTGACATCGAAGTTGCACAGGGGAGCACTCCTGTCAGCTTTGATCATCAAGAAATCGTTTTTGGCCTTTCTCTGTTCGTATATTCGGTCCAACATATAGAGGGTATAATTCCAATGGGTCGAAACATCGCATATCAGACTATGTTAGGGGATGCCGTTCTGCCGCTGCAGCTCAAAAAGGGTGTGCTTTGTGGTGTACGAGTTGCTGAAGTGCATGCAAAGTTTCCTGGCCATTTTTAGGATGTCTTACAGATGGGTGGAAGACTTCAGGAACTGCTTGACAACCAGATTGAATACGTGTGCCATGCAGGGTGCATGGATCAGCCCTCCTTGACTCAGCGCCGACACAATGTTCTTCCCGTTGTCGGTCACCATGGTTCTGATTTTGAGTTGTCGCAGAGAAAGCCAGGATTCGACTTTTTGACGAATGACACGGAGCCCTATGTGACTCCGTTCAGGCAGGGAAATGAGGTGCAGAACAGCGTGACACCGCCGTTCCCTGCACATGTATTCTGGAGGTCCCCTGTGAATTTTCCCTGTAGTGGAGGCTGAGGACACAGTGGAGGATGAGGAGGCAGAGGTGGACATTGTCACAGGGCCAACAGCGTGACAACGTGGAGGCGGAAGCGGCGTCACCTGGCCAAGTTGCTGGTGTAGCTGTGCAGGAACCACATTCACCCAGTGGGCTGTAAAGGACATGTATTGTCCCTGACCGTATTTACAACTCCACGCATCGGCGCTGCCCTGCCATTTGGCAGACACGACGGGCTCCAGGACTGGCCCACATTCTGTTCTACTTGTGTGTGCGGGGCTGGTACTGCCTTTTTGGCAAAGAAATGACGGCTTGGGACTCTCCACCTCGGCTCTGCACAAGCCATCAGTTCTCTGAAAAGTGCAGAGTCCACCACTTGGAAACGAAGGGACTGCAGCACCAGCAACTTGGACATTCAGCTTCTGCACCGTTGGATGAGTGAACGCATACTGTTGTCTCTTGGCAATAGCTTCGGTGATTGATTGCTGATGAAGAGTAAAAGGAGAGCACGAGCATCAGGACCAGCAGATGATGGGAAGGACAGACGGCTTCCTTCGGCTGAGGTGGTGGTGCCTTGAATGCTTGAAACCGGGTGCGTGCCACTGGGTGATGCTGCGGCAGGCTGGACCACCACATTGTAGCCACGATTCTCCCAGGCCACTTTATGCTGACACTGCATATGTTGAAGCATGGCCTTGGTGCCAACATTGGCACCCTGGCCACGCTTCATCTTCTGCCCAGATTCTACATATGGCCATGTTCACCTCCTCTGGCGGCTTAACAAAAAACTGCCACACCGCCGAGTAGGTGATTTTACCCTCAACACTATTACTTTCCGGGCAGGTAGGCTCCTATGAAGTGGGTGGTCTACCCTGGGCACATTTGGCTACCAACCTCCCACTGCTGCCACCCTGCTGACTCCTGGCCGCGCTAACGACTTGCTGGCTCCAACGCTTCCTCACAGGCAAGCTGACACCCTCTTCTCCCAATGATGATGAAGCCCCTAATTCACCCGGCTCCCAAGTGCGATCAGCATCATCATTATCGAGTACTGTCTGCACTTCACTGATGTCCTCCTCAATGGTCTCTGGGTCAGGAGCCTCACTGCTCGCAACAACAGCTCCCACGCCACTCTCCTCATCACTACTTGCCCACCTACCGAAGGAAACGGCGGATGTCTCCTCCACATCTTGGCTGGCTAGTAGCTACTGACTGTCTTCTAGTAGCTCCTCCTTGCTGTACAGTAGGGCTGAGCCCACAGCATACAATACTTCTCTGGCTGAGGGTACAGAAAAGGACAGAGGCAGGTTGAGGACAGATGAGGGCACAGGGCCTGCTCCCGGGCCATGCCAAGTAAGGGTTGTGTCTGACGAACTCACAGACTCTGGCCTGGAGGTGTCTGATGTCACTTGGGATGAAGTGGATGACTGAGTCAACCATTCAAGAACCGCTGGGTTGCTGGTCAAGACACGACCGCTAGTTGACACCGGGAGCTCGGGCCTCTCGCTGCGACTCCTGCTGCCATGCTCCCATACTCTGCTGCGACCTGTGTCTGCATCTGAAACTTTTAGGCCTCTGCCACTCCCCTGTGCAGGGCCTGGCACTTCTCTGTCTGACATACTACTTAGATCAGATAAATAAATAAAAAGGAAATTAAAATATCCCAAAAAAGTCTGTAATTTTCTAACTTCACCACACAACGGCAAATACTTTTTTCGTGCCACTAATACACACAAAAAAGGGCTTTAGACATATAACTGCACCGCTAAATGGCAAATATATTTTCCTTTTTCCACTAATACACAACAGGGCTTTAGAACATATAAGTGCACCGCTGAACGACAAATATGCCCTTATTTTTTTCCACTTATACACTCCAAAAAAGGCTATAGAACATATAACTGCACTACTGAATAGCAAATATATTTTCTATTTGCCACTAATACATGAAAAAAAGAGCTTTAGAACACATAACTGCACCGCTGAACGGCAAATAGGCCCTTATTTTTTCTACTTATACACTCCACAAAAAGCTTTAGAACATATATAACTGCAACGCTGAATGGCAAATAATTTTTTTTTTGGTGCCACTAATACATGACAAAAAGGGCTATAATTTTCGCACTTCACCACGCAACGGCTAATAAGCCCCTTTTTTCCCCCACTAATACAAGCCAAAAATTTGCTTTCGAATATATAACTGCACCGCAAAAAAGGCAAATAAGATGGAGAAATATTTCCTTGTAATAAACCCTGGTAATGGCTGTATCAAACAGCACTTGCACCCCAATAACAAGAACTATTTGCTGGACTTACAGAGCTGTAAAATGGCCATTTGGATCCCCAGTGAGTGCGGCAAGGTGTAATAGGATTGTTCCTATTACCCAGGATGTAACCTCCCCTACTGAACCCTGTTCTACATATGATTCCTCCCTATCCTTTCCCTATACCTTGAATAATCTTTCCCTGAACTTGTAAATCGTTTTTTTAGCACAATGAAGTCTTTCCTAGCGCCTGCTGACGTCTCTTGCTGCACTAAGTAAACCGGAAAATGGCAGAATTCAAGTTGGCTGAGGCTATTTATAGTTCCCAGAGTTCCTTGCTCCATGTCCTCACATGCGCAGCAGCCATTTTAGGAAAAAATGTGATTTGTTACCACGAAGCGTGAGAAAATTCGGATTCGGTGCGAATCGAATTTTTCCTGAAGTTAGGATCGAATTACACTTCATCAACTTCAATTCGCTCATCTCTAGTTGTGGGGAGCAGTGCAGCATACAATGTACTGGCACTGGCAGATGTTAGGAGGACATTTGTCCAGGACTTCAGGCACACAGAACTGCAGAACACCTGAGAAAACAGTGAGAGAGACCAGTGATACTAAATATCAGTGTCCTCTTCACATGAAAATGTTACGACACAGGTGTTCGTGATCACGTCATCATGCACGACCAAGCACAGGAGGCTGCTATCTCCTGCATGATTCTACTACCTCATAGGCTTAGGCCTGATGCCTATGAGGCTGAACAGCGTGGAAGAGGGTCATAGGCTTCCATGCTCTGCTGTAAACTGCTGCTGCCCGCCGAATGGGATCAGAAGCTGTAATTACACTGCATCAGTGATACAATGTAGATGGCTTGCAGGTAAACAATGAAGAGGATGTAATGTTCCCACTACCGCTATGGTCCCTTCAAACAGCTGATGTGATATTGATGACCTATCCCGACAAGTCATATCAATATCCTAAAACGGACAAGTCTTTTAAATAAAAACCTTAACAATAGCACTTAGTGTTATAAAATAACAAAAAATGTCATACAGTATTTACTTCTTTTTTTTTTTTTTCTCTTGCAATACTCTAGACCAGGGAGGATCTGCAAATGGTTTGTATTTTAATGTTATGTAAATGTACCCAACATAGCTGTGTACAGATGGCACAACCAGAGTTAATACATAACTTCATTGTAATACTGTATGGAGCGGGAACTCTGTACAGTATTAGAATGTATTGGCTCCAAAGAGCCGAAGTTATTACTTCGCGAAGTCTCGCAAGACTGTGTAATAATTACTGTAAAAAAAACTTTGGTACCGAACTCCGGTTCGGTTAAAAGTGGAACCTTGAACCTAGTAATAACTTTGGCTCAGTTTTATGCTAATCTATTTCGGATGAAGCATCCGAAGTCGATTCACTCATCTCTATTAATATTCTTCAGCCTTTTGCAGGGGGTTGGGTGGAGATCCAGGATCTGCCCGTAGCTCAACTACTCAGTCAAGACTGGAGTTCATGGAAGAAGAAAGCTGTGATTTAGGTCCCTTCTTCCTAGGCCCAAGAAAGCTTCAGAGATTAACAGATGTCTGTGTGAATTACTTCAAGATCAAAAGAAGGAGAGAAAGAAGAGAGCTTAGAATCTGCATGGTCAAGCATAGGAGTCAGTAAGGTAATCTGTGACTACAGACATTTAGTCTGGGTTCAGACTTGAGCGTTTTACAGCGCGTTCCTACGCGCTGTAAAACGCTCAACAGGCGAAAACCCATGTTTCCCTATGGGCATGGTTCTCACCTGAGCGTTTTACAGCGCGTATGAACGCGCTGTAAAACGCCCTACGCCCAAAGTAGTACAGGAGCTTCTTTGGGGCGTATTGTCGCGCGTATTGTAATTCACGCCACAGTGGTCAAAAACACGAACGCGCGTTTCCTATTTCCAAAAACGCACTGTAATACGCGCGACAAAAACGTGCGTATCAAATACGCTCAAGTCTGAACCCAGCCTTAGACCTTGCAGCTGTGCAGGACAATGTCAACACACCCTTCCCACCTAGACACGTCATAGCCAGTCATGCCTTCAAAACCCTATATCCTGCAGTAGACATGATAGCAATTTTTGCATGAGTACTATTGCCCACTATAGATTCTTTTGAGAGAGACTTTAGCAAGATAGATTTCTAGAGAGAAAAGGGTTATAACTCCCATCCTTGCCTAAATCCATACACAGCTATCTGGGAGAGAATTGCACTGTGTACAGTTGGAATTTTGACTGCTATAATTGGATGTAGATGATAGAATGTTTGTTTTCTACCACAGGCCTGGTTTTCTGACTCCTACACCATATACTGACCATTTTACCCTACACTCCCTGCCTTGCACCATCCAAACACTTAACATCAAGGGCTCTCCAGCTACCATCAGGCAGGAGCCCTAGAATCAGGTTCCTAGCAAGCGATGGGGTCAGGACAGCTGCCGTGATTGATTGTGACAGCCAGAGCCACTAACACTCCTATTCTCCATTCCGGCTAATATCATGTCACTGCACATTTTGCTTCGTTGCTTCTTAATGAAGTTTGTTTTCCTGACTGCAGAGGTGATGACCACAATAATTGGCTGCATGGTAATCTGGGGAGGAGGGGGGGTGTAGCTGCATGGTAATGGTAATCTGGGGGGTGTGTAGCTAGGAAGATGACGTCAGGACCCGAGCGCTAAGTTTGAAGTGGCAGGGGGCAAAATATGTATGCTTTCTTTTGTTATCTTATCATACTCACTAATGCTGCTAAAGTTTTTATTTAACTCAGACAAACCCTTTAAGTAGGGGTCCATTCACACGTCCGTGTGTGTATTGCAGATACGCAAAACACGCACATCGCCGGCACTATATAGAAAATGCCTTTTCTTGTCCGCAATTGTGGACAAGAATAGGACATGTTCTATTTTTTTCAGGAACGCGATTGCGGACCCGGAAGTGCGGATCCGCAATTGCGGACCCGGGCAGGACATCGTCTGTACCCATTGAAATTAATGGGTCCGCAATTCCATTCCGCAAAATGCGGAACAGGATTGCGGACGTGTGAATGGTCCCTAAGTGTGTGTGTGTGTGTGCGTATATATAGATTATATATATATATATATATATATATATATATATATATATATATAGTGAGACAGTGACAGGTCTCACTCTGGTTACTGGTAAGGAAGGGGTGGATAGTGCTGGAGGTATCTCTCTGTCTCATGCAAGAGAGAGGTTTTGAGGGAGAGCCAAGGAGGCTCTGGGAGAGAGTTTGAAGCAGAGGCCTCTGATGTTTCTGTGAGGTGGCCTCAGCTGGGCAAGGCTGAGGGACCACGAGGCTTGGTATAGCCTGGTCTTGGGGGACGAAGCAACACCTGGTAGTGGGTTGCATGGGTCCTAGTCAGGCGGACTAGTGAGCCCAAATCCCCCAAGGGACTTTGTTGCTGCACAGCCTAGGGGCTGGAGGACTGTAAACCTGGGAGGGCTGGAGGACTACAAGGTGCATGAGTTCCAGGTGTGAACTGTGACTAATAGCGAGGTAGGGACACTGTGTATGTTTAGTTAGGGCCCAGCCGAGCAAGGTGTTTATTTTCTGTACAGTTTATGTTGTGCTGGAACCAAATAAATGCACTGTTTGGACATTGATACCGTGTGTCCTAAAGATACTTGTGAAAGTGACCCGCGAAACCGAGCTAATCCCCTACTATATATATATATATATATATATATATATATATATATAGATTTCAGCACAAAAAAAATCTCCTTAAAACGTAGCTTTTACTATAATTGCAATAAAAACAGGGTAGGTAACCCAGCGATTGTAATATTCGAAAACATGAAACCACTCCTCAACTGTCCAATCTAGACACCTGTAGTGGACACCAATAAGCCAAAAGTGGGAGCAATCATAATAGTACACTCTCACGATGAAACCAGGTACTGTCCCTGATCGTACCCTAAGCTAAACCTTAGCCCAGGAACGACCCCTTATGGTGGGGACCTCCTGTCCTCGTACCTGGTCTATAAAGCCCTGGACATCCCTCACTTAATGATGGGTAACATCCATAAATTGCTCCCTCTGGCCAAAAGACAAAAAAAACAGGTGAGAGGAAAAATCACTAAGATACATCAAAAAATATATACATATAGGGGTAATACTGTATGACAAGATCTGTATAACGATGCCTTAACCTTGATCTAGCAATAGTAATACCCCTAATAAGTCCCCAAAATGGAGGGCACATATAACATAGCCTCAGAAACAAACAAACAGAAAACCCATAAATCAATGTTCATGGGTAACCCTCGACGCGTTTCGCCCTTGTAGTGTGTCAAGGGTTCATCAGGAGGTTATGTAGCAACTCAAGAGGCAAAAGATTGTGTAATAATATCGCCCAGCACCCTAGGTCAAAGGTGCTCCTGGACAGCATACACTGTCAAACAAACGGCAATTCACAATGACAATCACAGGAGGGAGTCCCACATCCACGGTATAGTCAGAGATACCTAGACGGAAAGAAAGTATATATGACATTGTAGAAAAACACCAGGAGTGTGCCTCATATCACAAATATCTGCTAACACCAACTCACATCAAGTGGGCCATCCAAGATAACAGGGAAGAGGACCTCTGTCTTCGGTCCAAAGGTACAATAACCAGAAAGATAAATATCCAGGCTACAAACGTATAAGAGGAGAATCATTCTTACCGGTTAGATTGAGGCTAAAAGCGACTGTGTTGCAGAAAAGGCACATACTCACGTCATACAGTGTTTGCTCACATGTCAGCCCTCCTGTGTTGCTACGGTGGTGCCCGAGGTTTAAATACTCCCGCCCTGACCTCATAGCCCCACCCCTGGGCAGTCTCGACCTATTGTAATGTATTACTAGCCCAGAAAGTGTTAAAAATAATATCCCCATAGTTTTGGTACAAAATGATTGTCCCAAAATCAATGATGGTTCAATCGGACATGGAAAAATCGCTAGTCCAAGTACCGATTTTAGCCGCGGCATTAAGCGAGACCACACTTCCGGTGCATGGAACGCACGGAAGTGATGCGATAGATCCGGTCTCATGTTGCCAGTCCATAGTGTGGCGTCACTTCCGGCACATGAAGAGCATCGAGGATGCTACCTTGCGCACAGCCGTCACTCCGGTCTCATGTTGCCAGTCCATAGTGTGGCGTCACTTCCGGCACATGAAGCGCATCGAGGATAATACCTCGCGCACCGCCGTCACTTCCGGTGTATGGAGCGCATTACGGAGTAGAACTGGGGTGCAGCTAGAGATGTATCAAGTTCGGAGAACAGATAGATATATAATCTGCAATATTCATGATTAAACTAATGTAATATACCAAACCCATGCCTAATGGTAATGTATATAGACATTACTCCAAAAGTAGAAAAGGTCCATAGGATACAGGGCGGAGTTCATCACGGGTAAGTAAAATGCCGCGTGAAAAAGGAAAGATCAGTGTATAAAGTAGTACTGCTCAATGTTTTGAGTATACAAACGGATATATATATATATATATAGCTTTGCTATATTTAGCAGACTTTACAAATTGCATGTTTTTCTCACAGCTGTTTGGCATCTTTGTTTGCAAAGTTTTAGCAAATTATAGAGTGCATTTTACCGACCAAGTGATGTCTGTAAATCTGCTGCACATTTCTTATCCCCACTTGTATTGTACACTGCGATACTTCTGTATTGCAGTGTATTATGTGGAGTCATCCGAGCCCATGACAACTGCTGTTGCCTCGTGGGGGGCTGCATGGGTGACTGATTGTCCCCTTAACAGTGACCTCCACAGTGCCCGCCGCTTTAACAGTGACCTTCGCAGCAGCCGGGCCCTTTAACTGTGACCTCCACAGTACCCTTATCTCCTTAACAGTGATTTCCACAACACCCCATCCCCTTAACAGTGGCCTCTACAGCAATCTGCCCCTTAACAATGACCTCCATAGTGTATCGTCCCCTTAACTATGACCTCCACAGCAGCCTGCCCCTAGGGTGGCCAGAGGTCTGGTTTTAGGCTGGACAGTCCGGCTTTCAGACTCCCTGTCCTTCGTCCGGCACAGGGCCTGGACGGACACAGGAACAGCTCACTCTCAGACAGCAGCAGTGTGCTGTCTGAGCAAGAGCTGTGGGGAGAAAATCACCCTCCCTCCCATCCCTGCAGCTGACAGAAGTTGATTTTTACCTGCATGTTTTCAATTCCCGTTGGCTGTGGCGTTTAAGGGGTGTGGCTTAACAAGACCTGGGGGCAAAGTTTTTAAGTCTGTCTTTTGAGGGTGGCCTGAATGGCCACCCTACGTATCCTCTTAAGTGTGACCTCCACAGCACTCCGCTCCCTTAACAGTGTCGTCTATAGTGCCCTGCCTCTTTAAAGCTGACCTACAGTAGTGAAGAAAAATGACTGTATTGTTATAGAAACCTGGTGTAAAACTGTGAAACTGTGTGTATTTGGAGAATAAGGGCCTGTGAGCTTCTATTGGCTGATAAGGGTCATGTGAGCAGGCTTCCATTGGCTAATGCATGTTTTGGGACTATCTCAGGAACGGTAAGTGCTAGAGAGCTGAGACCCGGTCTAAAACCACCCCGGACACCTGATGTACCTGTGTGCCAGATTTCGTGATTGTAAATATGACGGTGCAGATTCCTTTAGCGTACATACACATTTACACTCAGCTTTATATATCGGGTTTTAGAAGTCCTTACTATGGACACAAGCTCTCTGATTATAAACACCACTTTATATGTAATGCTGTGATCCAGTTTAAAGGTTTTATTTGCAGTATATTAACCCAAGTCAGCTTATTTCTGGTTTCTCAAAAAGTCTTTTGATAAAACAAAGAGTCTATTTTTGGAGGGACTTGACTCAGCTCAGTTTAGCTGCTTGATAAATTCAATACATTGTGGAAATTTCAAAGAAGTGCTAGCACTTACTGAATTTATTGAATTTATTTTGATGCAGTCATCATTTGATAATTATCAGCTACTCAGACGTCATAAAATCCAACCTTTACAATGTCAGCTGGGAGTTAAGTGCTTGGTGCTTTATCCTCTAAGACATTAGCCCTTTAACCATTTTTTAACTACAGGCTTGCTTTATAATGAGACAAATCCAATTTTAATATCTTCCACAATTCTTTATTAAACATAGTAACATAGTTTGTAAAGCCGAAGAAAAAAGACCTACGTCCATCCAGGTCAACCTATTATCCTGCAAAGTTTATCCAGAAGAAGAAAAAAAATACTTGAGGTCGAAGCCAATTTTCCTAATCTTAGGGGAAAAATCCTTCCCAGCTCAACATCTGGCAATCAAAATAACTCCCTGGATCAAAACCGTTCTCCAGAATTCTAGTAACTATAACCTATAATATTATTACACTTCAGAAATCTTTTAGTTAGTTCACCATCACAACCTCCTCTGAAGGAGAGTTTCAAAGTCTCACTGCTCTACAGTATAGAATCACCTTCTATGTTGGTATAGAAACCTTTCTTTTTCCTGTAGACATAGGGGATGTCTCCTTGTCACAGTCTTGGGTATAAATAGATCATGGCAGCTATCTCTGAACACCTACTGTTGACTCCAGAGCTGTAATTTGAATGTTGATATACATCAATATTGCCCTGCTGTGCACCTGCAAACCAGCCATGTAATGCATCGAGAGGACGTCTTTCCATGCACACAATGAAGAGGACTCAAAGAGAAGTACTCTATGCATTCCATGGCTGATTACTGGACACATAGCTGTGGAATGGAGTTGAGTATTCACATACAAACTACTGAACTGGAATCCGCAGCAGATGCTCTGTACATGTATTATTGTACCTAGTGCCTAACAACAAGGTAATATTGTACCTACAGTAGTGCCTAGAAATAGGTCTATTTCTTGTACCTACTCCCACATCCACCCTCTCTCCTACCAACCGCAATAATTTTTCCCCAGTCGTCTCCAAGACACCACATCCTGAGATCGACTTCCTTCTAATCGGACAGCAAAAACACAGAGAGGGTTAAAAACCCCACCCCTTCCAAATATCACCAGTGTTTTTCCTGTCCCATCAGGATAGGATGCAGGAGAGGTGCATGGAGCTCTCTCTGGGGGCTCAACTTTTTTCAGATGTATGGGCCGAGGTCGGATCTGCAGGTGCAGCTCTCCCTCCTCCAGTTGCGGGGCCCTGGGCACGGACGCTACAGTGCGATCCCTGTAAAGATCCCCTCTGCGGCGGTCCAGGCGGGCTTGATGCAGAGGGGAGAAGAGGACCGGGGAAAAAATTCAAAGATGGCGCTGAGTCCAGTGCGTTCCCCGGCTGGCGTGTGACGTCAGATGCTGGGGGCGGAGTCATGCGCCGCAGGTCCTGGCAGGGTAATGGAGCATATAAAACCGGCAGGACCTGGCATGGCGTCCTCCTCAGTGGCGCTTTCAGCTACCGGAAGCTTACAGGCGGCAGTTGGGAGCAGAGATGAGCGCACCCCTCACACCGGGCTCAGTAATGGAGCCTGCCCCAAATCCAGGGACTGTGAGTAGCCTGTTGTCAGGCATATGTAATCGGTGGTATCCTGGTTAGCTCATCCTTCCCTCCCTTTTATGTTTTAGGTAGAAAAGGATCCTTCCAGTACTCCTAAGAAATCTAGGAAGTGTAGAATTTGCTCTAAGCGGTTGCCCAGTATTGGGAACAAACCCCTTTGTAAAGAGTGTACGTCAAATATCGTTAAAGCAGTATCGTCTAGTTTTTTGGATGATATTAAGAAACTAGTCAAAGAAGAAGTTTAGTCAGCCCTAACCTCTAGAGAACCAAAAACACAAAAAGATTCATCCTGTCCTCAAGGAATCCGTGAAAAACGCTTACTAATATCGGACTCAGACTTTGAGGGGATTTGTGACTCAGACTCTGAATCCGTACAAAGAAATTACGATTCATCGGATGAAGATAACGAATATAAACGTTTTTTTATTCAATCCGGACGACATTGATGAACTCATTAAAGCAATCAGGGCTACCATTCAAATGGAGATCCTTAAAACCGAAGTCAGCCCAAGAAAAAAATTTCGGGGGGCTAGAAGAAAGGAGGAATGTAGTATTTCCCGTCCCGGATAGTATCCAGAAATTAATTAAAGCAGAATGGGGAAAAACCGGATAAGGGCTCCTTTATTCCTAGAGGAATTAAGAGAAGATATCCCTTTAACGCAGAAGACTGTTCAGATTGGGAATCCATACCAAGGGTAGATGCCCCTGTAGCGAAGGTAGCTAAACACACTTGATAGGAAAGCGGAAAGTCTATTGAGGAAAACATGGGAAGCAACAGCTGCCCTGTTAAAACCGGGAGTAGCCTCTACATGTGTAGCAAGAACCTTGAATCTATGGTTAGAACAGCTGGAAATTCACTTGGTTAACAATCGAGTTAATAATCGAGTGATTATAAACTTATCTAAACAAATACGTAAAATACCAAAAGTTCAAAATGGAGACGTTAAAATCGGCAGTAAAACTTATAAAGAAGATTGCGGTAATGGCTACGATAGACCTAAGGGATGCCTATTACCACATCCCAATACACAAGTCCTCCAGGAAATTACTAAGGTTTGCAATACATTCAGGAAATCAAATACAGCATTATCAGTTTACGTGTCTCCCATTTGGCATATTCTCAGCCCCAAGAACATTTACCAAAGTCATGGCAGAAGCAGTAGCATGCCTGAGGGAGAGATCCATTTGCATTATTCCTTACCTAGACAACCTGATAGTGGCAGACAACGAAATTCGCCTAAAGGATCACCTGAAAGTGGTTCTAGATCATCTCCAGGGTCTAGGGTGGATAATCAATTGGGAGATATCGGAATTAGTACCGAGCATGCAAAAAAACATTCTTGGGGATAAACCTAAATTCAGTCTCCCAAAAATCCTTTCTGCCACCACAAAAAATAGGAAAGTTACAGGTGATGCTAAAAAATTCAAGAAAGAAAAATTCTGTACCATACGACAAGCGATGAAAGTACTGGGAAGTCTATCAGCTTGTATTCCAGCAGTAGCTTGGGCCCAGTTTCACTTAAGACCACTCCAGAGATTAATTCTGAACAGGTGGAACAAATCACAGACCACTCTAGACAAAGTCCTATATCTAGAACCAAGTATCAAAAAATCCCTGAGTTGGTGGCTCAAAAGAACGCACCTGGAAAATGGGGTATTCTGGGCCCAGAACTATCGCTTTACAGTTACAACAGACGCAAGTCTCCACGGCTGGGGAGCAGTAGTTCAGGAGAAATCCTATCAGGGGAAATGACCAAATTACACCAAACGTCAATCGTCAAACTTCATGGAACTGAAGGCAATTTGGGAGATGCTAAAATGGACTCGGCACATCCTAATAGGTCAACATGTGAAGATCTACTCGGACAATGCGACTGCAGTAGCCTTCATTCAACATCAAGGAGGCACGATACATCGTTTACTACAAAGTCTATCAAATCTTGACATGGGCCGAGGAGAACCTTCAGTCAATAACAGCAGTGCATATGAAAGGTTCCTTAAACATACAAGCCGACTTCTTAAGTCGCCACACATTAGACCCGGGGGAATGGGAACTATGCCCAGAAGCGTTCAGGTTGATCACGAGGAAATGGGGTGTACCAATAGTCGATCTATTTGCATCAAAGGAAAATCATCAAGTAAAACAATTCTCTCTCAACCCAAGGGACTCTCTGCTAGGGGTGGATGCATTTATTTAAGACTGGACCAGTCATTTAGTCTATGCGTTATTTTCCTCCAATTCCTCTAATCCCCCGGGTCCTTCAGAAATTACAGAGGGAAAGGTGCACATTGATCCTGGTGGCACCTCTTTGGCCCAAAAGGAGCTGGTTCTCACTAATGAAGAGTCTCGGTATGGAAGATCCCCTGCTTCTACCTCTGAGCTCAGACCTTCTACGTCAGGGACCCATTGCCCATCCAGACATACGAACACTGAATTTGTCAGCCTGGATTCTAAAGAATCCATTTTGAAAAAATTAGGTTTATCAGATAAGGTGGTGAATACACTGCTACTTAGCAGAAAACAAAATACCAATAAAGCATACTTTAAAGTCTGGAAAAAGTTTGCTCAGTGGTCAGGTAGTTCTTTTGACCAATTCAATCCCAAAATTCCGTTAATCTTGGATTTCTTACAGGACTGTTTAGATATGGGCCTTTCTGCTAATACTCTTAGGGTCCAGGTCTCAGCTTTAGGCGCTTTACACAATTCCAGTCTTACAGATCATCCATGGATAACTAGATTCCTGAAAGCTGCTGATAGAATAAGACCAACAATTAGGAATATGGTAGCGCCATGGAACCTTAATACGGTATTGGCAGGGTTAACCTTGGGTCCCTTTGAACCTATAGATGCAATATCAATCAAATGGCTCACCATCAAAACCATTTTTTTGGTTGCCATAACATCAGCTAGACAAGTATGTTAATTACAGCATTATCCATTCAAAAACCATTCCTTTCTATTCTTCAGGACAGACTAGTCTTCAAATTGGATCCTTCCTTTCTCCCAAAGGTAGTGTCCACTTTCCATAGGTCCCAGGACATAGTCCATCCTTTTGTGCAGACCCTAAAAACGAACAAGAAATCTCCTTCCATACTCTTCTTGACGTCAGAAGAGCAGTGCTTTCCTATTTAGAAGCAACAAAGCAATGGAGAAAGGATAAAAATCTTTTTGTTCAGTTTGCAGGTCCTAACAAAGGGAAGAAGGTGGCAAAAAGTTCCATATCTAGATGGATAAAACTTGCAAAGAAGCTCCCTCTTCCCTTAGGGCACACTCCATTAGGGGCATCGCTGCCTCCTGGGCAGAAAAAGCATCAGCGTCTCTTCAGCAGATATGTAAGGCAGCAACCTGGAAAAGAGTCCTCACTTTTACCAGGCACTATAAAATCGATACTTATTCAAAGGAAGACATGGCTTCTAGTCTGGTAAGGTACTGTCCGCCATCGTCCCACCCTAATATAAATTTTTTTCTCTGGTATTATTCTCAGGATGTGGTGTCATGGAGACGACTGGGAAAAAGAGTATTGCACTCACTGGTAATCCGGTTTCCTGGAAGTCTCCATGACACCACATATATCCCACCCTTTACTTTTGTACCAATTCGGTCTATTTAATTTAATCTTATTTTAATCTTCTTATCCCTCTTATCCTTGGGTCTCTCGTTGAAATATACTGGTGATAGTGGGAAGGGGTGGGGTTTTTAAACCTCTCTGTGTTTTTCCTGTCCAATCAGAAGGCAGTCGATCTCAGGATGTGGTGTCGTGGAGACTTCCAGGAAACCGGATTACCGGTGAGTGTAATACTCTTTTATTACTTACCCTTCCCTATGAAAGGATAAATTTGCACGTGATCATTCTTTTATTGGTGTCTTTAAATGATACATCTACAATGCTTACTCCATTTGTATATATCTAGAAGTGCTTGGGTTTAACTATTGCAGTTTCCCACTGTTATGGCAGTAATTCACTATAGAGTTGAGCGAACACCAGGAAGTTCGAGTTCGCCAGGTTCAGCTAAACTTCGCCGCAAAGTTCGAGTTTGAGACCTGAACTTGACCCTAACTTGACCCTGAACCCCATTGAAGTCAATGGGGACCTGAACTTTGGGGCACTAAAATGGTTCTGAAAAAGTAATGGAAAGGGCTAGAGGGCTGCAAAAGGGGTAAGAGCTGGACAATTGCCATGCAAACAAATGTGGATAGGGAAATTACTTAAAATAACAAAATACATAAAAATTAAAAATAATAATCTTGAACTAGGAGGAGGAGGTCCATATGAAGTAGGGGGTTGAGGAGGCAATGGACATGGCGGTGTAGGTGGAATCAGTGGTGGAGGAGGTAGTTGCCAACAACACTGTTGTTTGTTTTTAACTTTTTTATTTTATTTGGGTAGACCCCAAAACATTGGGAATTATAGAAAAGAAAACAAAGAGAAAGTGCGCTGGAGTATAACAAAGGCTGGGTGAGACCAGTATACATGTCTATTCTGCACAAGGTACAGACAAGTCCTGTGGGATCCATGCCTGGTTCATTTTAATGAACGTGAGCTTGTCCACATTGGCTGTGGACAGGCGGTTGCGCTTGTCTGTGATAACGCCCCCTGCTGTACTAATCACAAGTTCAGACAATACACTGGCTGCTGGGCAGGCCAGCACCTTTAAGGCGTAAATGGGCAAGCTCAGGCCATGTGCCCAATTTGGAGTTCCAGAAGTTGAATGAGGCAGACTCATCAGTCAGTACGTGTAGGGGTGTGCACACATACTGTTCCACCATGTTGCTGAAATGCTGCCTCCTGCTAAGACGTTCCATATCAGCTGGTGGTGCTGGTTGTTGTTGTGTGCTGACAAAGCTGTTCCACATTTTGGCCATGCTAACCCTGTCTTCTGAGGTGCTGGCAGTGCCCCAGCTGCATTGGCGACTTCTTCCTCCTCCTCTGCCTTCGCCTTGTGCTTCCACTGAGGACCCGGTTTTAGGTGGGAATGCCATCAGCAGTGCATCTACCAGCGTGCAGAATATATTTCCCAGTCAGGTATGCAGTGCAGGGGTAGTGTGAAAGAAAAAAGGGGTACAGATCATCCAACAATTTACAGAATATATTTCCCAGTCAGGTATGCAGTGCAGGGGTAGTGTGAAAGAAAAAAGGGGTACAGATCATCCAACAATTTACAGAATATATTTCCCTGTCAGGCATGCAGTGCAGCAGGAACACACCCTCCAAGCCACTTGTGAATGACTGGTCTGATAACCGTGGAAATGTCCACCCACAATCTAAGATCTGGATTTACTGATTAAATTTCACTCTCAGAAATGCAGTGCAGGCCGCAAATGCACTTTATGGCAAAAAATAGGTGACTTTTTTCACCCACAATGTCACAGTTGTATTTACTGGTTATATTTCACTCTCAGAAATGCAGTGCAGGCCGCAAGTTTGAAGGCCGATTTATTGGCCTGTATTTGTGGGAGGGGCGTTGGTAGCACATTTATACCAGGCAGGCACCTCCCTTGGGTGTGTCGACGGTGCTGCGTAGTTGTGTGCAGTCTGAGCCATCTGATGTAGCACACGGACTGAATCAGCAGCTTCTGTACCCAGTCGGCATTCAGAAATCTAGCTGAGGTCCTTCCGGTCAGGTAAGGGTTTGGTGCAAGCTCGTGCAGTGTCGTCCGTTACAGTCCGGCCGGCGGTGTGTCGGCTCCTTTGGTGAGGAGGAGCAGCACTGCACCGGAGCGATCTGCCTGACAGCCCACGTTTAGCGCCCACGTGGCAGTACAGTTAGGCAGCAGTGGTCAGCGTAACTCCGTCTCGTTTTCTCGCAGGTTTCTATGTCTTGCACGGGCCTCCATGCTTCGCTAGGGGCGGGGGGGGGCATGGTAGGGTACGTGCCATTGCTACAATGATTTACACATTCATGTCAGCAGCACATGGGTGGTAGCACCAGCTGCTTTTTGTATTTAGTGGCATGGACCTCTGTTATGCCATGGCACATCGCGGTGGTCCGTGCCGCACCCTCGAGGGGGGGGGGGTTTAAGGGGGTGAATATGTCATCAGTTTGTTTGTGTATATCTGAATGTCTTTCTTGTCTGCTTTCACTTCCCTGCTCGCCAGCAAACCTCCCTCTCTATCCGCTATTATTTCTGCAGAGAGACTAAGGCATTGTTCACACTGACATCCAGCATTATCCCCTTACTTGCTTTATAGAGGGTGAGGTGCAGGCAGCTGATTAATCCAGGTGAAGCAAAGTTGCTGCTAACAGAGTGTTATTGTTTCTTTAGTATAAATGCTATTTTGCGATATATTTATATTTTATTTAGTATACGGTAAGCTCCTCTGTGTTGAGGTATCTTTCATTTGTCTTGTTTCATTTGTTTTGGAAATATAAAACGTGTGTGTGTGTCACTTTTAAGGTTGTAAACCTGAGATTGTGTACTTAAAAAGCACCTGTGCAAGGTGCTGGGGATCCATCTTAGGTTTAGAGTGTTAGCTGGACACTGGGAGAGCTACTGGCTACAAAGGTGATTGCAAAGACCCATGAGGACCATTTATTTTGTTATTTTGCCTCCTTTTATTGCTTTATTTATGCTCAAAATAGATATGAGTGTGGCTTTTGCTAAGAACTGAGTTTAGATTGTTTTAACTGCATATATACCCACATCTCAACAGGGCATACGTGCTGATGGTGGCAACGTTTGTATGTACTAATCTATAGCCGCGTGGTGTGTTGCAGGTGGTTTATATTACTGCATGCCTCATGTCAGTGTCAGCATACTACCACAGCCAGGATCGTCTTTGCATGTCATTTTTTGCTTTTCAGGTCATGTCACAGCTCGCCATTCTCAGTTGTTGTGGTCAATTACGTCTTTTGCTAAGGTAGTAGGACGAGAAAAAAGAAAGAAGGGAATTTAAAGAAAGAAAAAAAGTCACATTACGGGTGGATTTCCCATTAGGTTACGGGCGTTGCTACTTTACATTTTATTTTACAGTTGTTATAGGTTCAGAATGTTGGGTAAGTCACATTTTCATCAGTTTGCGGTGTCACAACATCAGACCTGACCCGTCACTCAGGCCTCGGCAGTTTCAACCCTTTTGTTGGTTTCTGACGCCTGCATGCCTCGTGTCAGTGTCAGCATACTACCACAGCCAGGATCATCATTGCATGTCACTTTTGCCTTTCAGGTCCTGTCACAGCTCTCCATTCTCAGTTGGTGTGCTCAATTACATCTTTTGCTCAGGTAGTAGGATAAAGGGGGGGGGGGTTCATGGTTTTTATGATGCTTCCGCTGGCACTGGTTTTGTTGCCATTTCTTGGCCCCCAATATAATCATTTTCTTTCCGACATTCCATTCAGGGTGCCCGGTTCGTGTCTTTCAGCAATTACTGGCAGCAGTAACAGACCAAGACCTTGAGAGTACTCTGTTGCGGTTCCCACGGCACCACTCACCCCCTCTCAGTTATGCAGCATGTCCGTATGCCGGTGTCCAATTTAGGGTTGAAACCGACAGCTATCGGGCCTTTTCTTCAGGTTAGGTGCAGCATATGCTGCCTCCAGGAACAAAAATTCTGGCCCATGTTATCCGGAAGTTAGGTCGATGGAGCTCTGCATGTTCAATAGGTTCATACCTCAATCTAGTTGAGAGATGTTCTTGCATTACAGAGGTTGGCCATGTTAGTGTTGTTGCTATGTACTATTGTGTATCATTTAGTTGTGGGTTTTTGCCCCCTTTTAGGCATTCCTTCTACACAGTGGTTATGGCAAAACTCAAGCTGCTTAGTTTAGTTAGTTAGGCAGGTAGACAGTTACGTGTCATGTAGCCCCGACCACAAGTTTGAAGGCCGATTTGTTGGCCCATATTTGTGGGAGAGACGTTAGTAGCACATTTATACCAGGCAAGCGCTTCCCTTGGGTGTATCGACGGTGGTGCGTACTCTCCCAACCCGCCCTTTTTTTTCATAAACAGCTTGCAGGGTATGCCCCCTTTTTAGGCATCCCTTCTATGCAGCGGTTATGGCACAACTTAAGCCACTTAGTTTAGTTAGTTAGGAAGGTAGATGGTTACGTGTCATGTAGCCCTGACCACAAATGTAATTTATGGCAAAAAATAAGTGATTTTTTTTATTTTCCCCCAACAATGTCAGTTGTATTTACTGGTTATATTTCACACTCAGAAATACAGTGCAGGCCGCAAATGTACTTTTTAGCAAAAAAAATTTTATTTGTCCCCCCAGAATCTAACAGATGAATTTACTGAATTGTTAACACTGTCACATATGTTAACAATCCACTACTAAAAGGGTTATAAATGTGTATTTTCTATTTTCTTTATGCAACTCGCACAAGTAGTTAAGAGACCTTACATAACCATTAGTGTTGAGCAAGCATGCTCGGCCGGACACCTTTTTTACTTCAGCATCGCGATGCTGCTCGGTACATTGCGGTGTTCAGCCAAACACCGCGTGTGCTTGAGCTCAATCCTCGAGTCTCCTCCCCGCACGTTTGTTGGCTGCCAATAAACGTGTGGGGAAGTACTGCCACTCACTGCAATGCCGTAGCGATGTTGGTTACTGGCATTACAGTGATTGGCTGGCCTGTACGCATCATCCGGTGCTATATAGCAACCGATGACATGTCGTTGTGCTCAGACTTAGTCAGGGCAAGCTGCAACAGAAGGGACAGATAGTGTAGGGAGAGCAATTGTGTATTTTTTTTTTTTTTTATTTTTTTTTTAGGTAGTTTGGTTTTGAGTGTTGAAAGGTGTTAGAGACCCAACAGTCCTTTTTTAAGGACTATTGTTTTATCTGGCTGCGAAATATATTAGTGCAACGTGCACTAAATTGCGTGCAATTGTTTGGCTGCTGGTGACAGCAGCGACATTACCTGCACTACATCTCCTGTATACTGTTACCAGCTGGTGACAGCAGCGATATTACCTGTGCTACATCTCCTGTATAATGTTAGCCTTTGGTGACAGCAGTGACATTAACACCGAAAAAAGTTTCTACTACCAGTGTTTAATAAAGAGTTCACAAAATATCATGTAAAATACATATCTCAAAATTTATTATACCAAATATATAAGACATGGGACATAACAACCACTTGGGGGCCGGATGAAAAACACCATCCACATGGACAAAATAATAAGATCAAATATGTGAAAGTAACACTATGCACAAATATAGATTTTCACCATACACAATATCATAAAGCCAAAAATAAACAACATAAAGCATAGCTACCATACAGAAGTAAAAATAGCCATTAAAATTCTAACTGTACGTTAAAGGGAGTCTGTCACCAAAATTGGACGTTACACACTGCTTACATGTGGCTCTAGCACAACTACCCATGTTTCATCAGCTGAAAAAAAGCCGTTTAATCCATATGCAAATGAAACTTGAAAGTGCCCAGGGGCAAGGTTCGTGGTGTTAGGTGCCAAGGCCACTCTTCCTTTTTTTCACATTACTTCTCCCAAGCCTCTTGTTTCTCCCGCCCGTAAGTGTGTTGCATCATCCCCAGTACTGTCCGAGATCCGCACGTGCGCAGTTTACTGCCGGCACTGGCGCATACACAATAGATGTATAAATGCCGCTGCCCACAATGGGCATCACATGTGCAGTGTGCCAGACCAACAGGGGAATTATGTGTGAGGTCACGGTGTGAGCGTTAGGGCTCTTTCACACTAGCGTTTTTGTTTTCCGGCATAGAGATCCGTCTACGGGTCTCTATGCCGAAAAAATCCTGATCAGGATTATCCCAATGCATTCTGAATGGAGAGAAATTCGTTCAGGATGTCTTCAGTTCAGGACCGGAATGTTTTTTGGCCGGAGAAAATACCGCAGCATGCTGCGCTTTTTGCTCCGGCCAAAACTCCTGAACACTTGCCGCAAGGACGGATCCGGAATTAATGCCCATTGAAAGGCATTAATCCGGATCCGGCCTTAGGCTAAACGTCATTTCGGCACATCGCCGGATCCGACGTTTAGCTTTTTCTCAATTGGTACCATGGCAGCCAGGACGCTAAAGTCCCGGCTGCCATGGTAAAGTGTAGTGGGGAGCGGGAAGCAGTATACTTACAGTCCGTGCGGCTCCCGGGGCGCTCCAGAGTGACGTCAGGGCGCACCACACGCATGGATCACGTGATCCATGCGCATGGGGCACTCTGACGTCATTCTGGAGCGCCCCGGGAGCCGCACGGACTGTAAGTATACCGCTCCCCACTACTACTATGGCAACCAGGACTTTAATAGCGTCCTGGCTGCCATAGTAACCTCAAAGCATTTCGAAGACTGATCAGGATCCTGATCAGTCTTCTAATGCTTTCAGGCGACTTGCGTTCTGACGGATCCGGCGGGACGGAACTGCCTGCCGGATCCTCAGAACGCAAGTGTGAAAGAGGCCTTAGGTAGGCCGAGGTGAATACAGTTCTGGTTACTCACGGTTATGTCGTCCCTGGGCAGGCTTGCAAAAGTGATGAGGAGTACAGCACAACGATTCTCCGGGGCACGCTCTGATAAAGGGACACAGGCCAGATGGCGGTTCGAGGTGCCCTTGGTGGTCTGTATTAATGTGCCTATGGCAAGGTCCCTGATTGTCATGACGCCAGTACCTTTTGTGGTGGTACAACCATTTATAGTAGTAGTAGTTGAGGAATTGGAAACTGGGACAGCAGTGAAATCCAACTTTTACTGAAATTGCTCCTGGTAACAGTAACATCCAAGAATAAAACAGTCTCTAATATATCCAGATATGAAATACAGTCTCTCATGCATACAAAGTTAGGGGAAATTGTAAGTCCTCAGGGAAAGCAGGTTCTTTGTGTCTCTCTCTCTCTCTCTCTCTCTCTCACACTCAACACTCAACACTCAACACTCTACACTCAACACTGGACCGAGGAGATCAGTTTCTCAATTTTAGAAATAGGAATGCTCTCCCATTCTTGTCTAATACAGGCCTCTAACTGTTCAATCGTCTTGGGTCTTCATGTTGCACCTTCCCCTTAATGATGCGCCAAATGTTCTCTATAGGTGAAAGATCTGGACTGCAGACTGGCCATTTCAGTACCCGGATCCTTCTCCTACGCAGCCATGATGTTGTGATTGATGCAGAATGTGGTCTGGCATTATCTTGTTGAAAAATGCAGGGTCTTCCCTGAAAGAGATGACGTCTGGATGGGAGCATATGTTGTTCTAGAACCTGAATATATTTTTCTGCATTGATGGTGCCTTTCCAGACATGCAAGCTGCCCATGCCACACGCACTCATGCAACCCCATACCATCAGAGATGCAGGCTTCTGAACTGAGTGTTGATAACAACTTGGGTTGTCCTTGTCCTCTTTGGTCCTGATGACATGGCGTCCCAGATTTCCAAAAAGAACTTCGAACCGTGACTCGTCTGACCACAGAACAGTCTTCCATTTTGCCACACTCCATTTTAAATGATCCCTGGCCCAGAGAAAACGCCTGAGCTTGTGGATCTTGCTTAGAAATGGCTTCTTCTTTGCACTGTAGAGTTTCAGCTGTCAACGGCGGATGGCACAGTGTATTGTGTTCACTGACAATGGTTTCTGGAAGTATTCCTGAGCCCATTCTGTGATTTCCTTTACAGTAGCATTCCTGTTTGTGGTGCAGTGTCATTTAAGGGCCCAGTGATCACGGGCATCCAGTATGGTTTTATGGTTTTGACCCTTACGCACAGAGATTGTTTCAGATTCTCTGAATCTTTGGATGATGTTATGCACAGTTGATGATGATAGATGCAACTTTTCGCTGGGTAACACCTTTCTGATATTGCTCCACTATCTTTCTGTGCAAAATTGTGGGAATTGGTGATCCTCTACCCATCTTGGCTTCTGAGAGACACTGCCACTCTGAGAAGCTCTTTTTATACCCAATTATGTTGCCAATTGACCTAATTAGTGTTAATTGGTCTTCCAGCTCTTCGTTATGCTCAAATTTACTTTTTCCAGCCTCTTATTGCTACTTGTCCCAACTTTTTTGGGATTTGTTGACACCGTGAAATTTTGAATCAACATATTCTTCCTTTTAAAATGATACATTTACTCGGATTAAATGTTTGATCTGTCATCTACATTCTTTTACAAATAAAATATTGACATTTGCCATCTCCACATCATTGCATTCAGTTTTTATTCACAATTTGTTTAGTGTCCCAACTTTTTTGGAATCCAGTTTGTATGAAAGCTACTGCTTCAGACTAGGCTTTAAAGTATAAAAAGTCTTAGGCTGGTATTACCTCTCACCTTATTCTAACCTTGATTAAAGGTGGTTTTCAGAATCCTTGAACCTCTATTTCCAGTGCATTTTCTGACAGTTGGCCGGACTGTCCTCAGGATTTAAACTGGAGGTGTGGATGCCGGATGCTGTGTCCTACACCTAATTGCAAAGGTGCCTGGGAAGCCTTTGAGTATGGCTGTTATGCTATCGCTTGACTTGAATATTAATCCCCTTTAAAACTCTCTATTTGCAGCTTTGTCACTGGTTACCCCCAAGGGGCAAGCCATAGAAGTAGATTTCTCACCACTAGGATGAATCCTATAGGCTTCAACCCTGGACTGTGGAGCCATGAGGGAGAGAGAAGAGAGGCAGGAGGCCTCCCTCTAGCTGGCAGCTACATGACTGCACACTGACTAAACTTCTAGACAAGAACTCCTAGACTGCCTTACTAGGCCTGAGCTAAGCTATTTATACACTGTCACACTGCCCCCATCTAGTGGTTTAGACTAGTGGGGTGCAATCTAATTGGCCTAAATAAAAAGATCTTACACAGAATCACATAGTGACATGGGAGAATATGATATGAGATGAAGTATGACATTCAGACTTAATATATGGCAATAAAACAAGTTTGCTGTGCTCACAATCACGAGTGGGACACTGCACATGCCCGGGCCAGGGGTGAACTGCGCACGAGCGGGATCTCGGCCGGTAGTGGGGATGACTCAATGGACTTACAGGGCGGGACAAGCAAGAGGCTGGGAGGAGTAATGTGAAAAGGCAGAGTGGCCTGGGCACCTACGCCACGAACCCCGCCCCTGTGTTCTTGCGAGCCCTGATTTGCATATGAATTAAACAGCGTTTTTTCAGTTGCTAAAAGTGACAACAAAAGAAAAAAGTATCATTGGAATCATTGGTAGTTGTGCTAGAGCATCATGTAAGCAATGTATAAAGTCCAATTTCAGTGACAGACTCCCTTTAAAGGTGATCTTTTATGACTGCCACTGTAACTTATTATACATGGCTATTACCACTCATAAATAAACATAGGTGTAATAATTTCAAGCTGGGAAATTTCTGTCAAATGGCAGACTTATTAAAGATAATTTAATCATGTTGTCGTTTACCAGGGGACACTGGATAGACAGCTCACTTAGACAAATGGACTTGCTGGTTATTGAGTTGTGTACTTTCCTTTTCAATCAGATTATAGTTCTTATTATTTACTATTTTATCACACAGAATTAACTCAATGCTTGTTAATAGCACCACAGTAAGAAATCTGATTACACTGAAGGGGAAATTATCACCTAATTTAATGTTAATTTATGCTAATTCACAATTCCTCAGTAAAACATATCCAGTGGAGAAGACATGAATTTTCAAGCCAATTGGAGGCAACATATATTTGTTTAATGTGTTTAAATAGTTACAAAGTTACATAAATAGTTATATAGTTTATAAAGTTGAAAAAAAAGACACCGGTCAATGTAGTTCAAACTAAAATCCTACTCTGCTGATCCAGAAAAAGACACCCCCCCCCCCATGGAGGTTGTCATCTATTGGCCCATGTTGCGGAGCTCCAAGACATAGCATCAAAATCTCTGCTTAAATCCCCTTGTAGCTGAAGAAGCAGGTCAATGTCCACGAGACAATTCCCCCAATAACTGGACGACACACAGTTTGGGAGTCAACTGACTTTACTAGGAATGGCACACACCTTTAAATACCTCCAACAGCCTCATTTACAACCAATAGTACATAGATTACAATAATACAAGGAATTGGGGGGGGGAAACCAATAGCAAGGGCCGATGGGAGGTCTAGGAGGGACAAAGCAGCTAGTTTAAACAGGTCTTGCAGGGTTCCTGGGACACCGCCCGGCTCTTGGGAACAATGGGACAGGAAAAGGGAAGAGGCACAGACAATCAATACATTTACATACCCTGCAACAATAATGGGCACAGGGTGAGCACAATACAACAGACGTCTGGTGACTCGCACATAATTGGTTTGGTAAATGAATGGGGGGGGGGGGGTGAGTGTACAGACAGCCGAACATAAATTAGTATAACAAGGTCAATCTGTTACAGCCCATATTAGAGGAACCATTTATTCCCGGCTACAAATAGGCCAGTTAGAATAAATCCCTTGATTTAATGTCCCATCTCCAGAAATCTAGTACTACTTGTAAGATTACTTTTTTAAGAAAAACAGCCAGACCCTTCCTGTTCAATGAATCAACCATCACAACATCGAGTGGCAGAGAGTTCCGTAGTCCCACTGCTCTGACATCAAAGATTCTCCATCTATGCTGATTGTAAAACCTTTTTTCCTCCAGGTGTAGAGGATGCCCTCTTTTTGTGGTTAGGGGCCTAGGTATAAAAAGATCATTAGAAAGACTTCTGTACTGTCCATTCACATACTTATAAATTGTGATTGTTACCCCAAACCGGTCTTTTTTAAAGTATCTTATTGGAATTCAAATTACACACTGTTAGCTTTAAATCAGTTATCCAGGAATTAAATATTAATGACCTGTCCTCAGGATAGGTCATCATTATCTCATCAGTGAAGGTCCAACCTTCGGCACCCCTGGTGATCATATGCTTGAAGGGGCCTCAACATTTGGATGAGCGCTGTGGCTTTTTCTTAGTATACTAAACACAGCTGCATACCTTTTTTGTACAACAGCTCTGCTTGGTATTACAACCCATTCCCATTGATTTGAATGGGACTGACCTGTACAAAGGCCATGTGATGAACATGACATCACAAGCCCAGGAAGTGCAGCTGACAGGAGAACATGCCAGGAGTTGGACCCAGACCAATCGGGTATGGATGACCTATCCTAAAAATAAGTCATCGATATTTAAATCTCAGAAAATCCCTTTAAAGAGCATCTGTCACCACGATCAACCTTATTAAACTAGGTATACTGCCTGGCAGGGTTTATCAGAAGGACTAAAATGAGCCCTTTCTGTCTGCAATCAATATTACTGATGCAGAGAAATTCTTAGCTTTAGCTATATGTAAATGAGGTCCTCGGAGCACAGGGGGGCTGGCCTAGACCTCAGAGCAATGCTTCACCTCTTCCTGTGCTCCATATCACCACTCTCGATTACTGTGATAGGTCTGTACTGACCTACTGTAGCCATTACATCACTGGTGGGCATTCTGAAGTAACAAACTCATCTCTACAAGAGTCATTCTAGTTAGAAATTAGTGCTGAGCAGTGTGTTGCTCCTCTGTGCAGTTAAATCTTTGCTGTTCGATGTAGTGCGATTTGGTATATTGGCACTATGTTTGATGCTCTTTGCTGCTGATGCGTTCATAAGTAGCAGCACTTCCAGGACCTTGCACCTCCATATCTAGCTGTTCCTGGTACATGATCCCTGTCCTGCTTCTACCACCTCCCTGTATATATCCTGTGATATTTTTTTGGCGTAAGACTTTTTAAAATATTCTGGTGTTTATCCACCTGGCCAAACTTTATATACGTCTGCCAGCACTGAGCATTAAATAAGTGAGGTACATAACGGATGAGCATCTGTTCTCACATATCACTAGGATATGCCAAAAATGTTAGATGCAGGTCCCACCTATTTCCAGAATGAAGCCCCCAAAATGAAGGCAGAGCAACTTTGCATACACGGCCAGCCTCCATTCACTGCTAGAGAATTGAGAGGTGACCACGCGTGCGTGTATTGCTCTACATTCACTGTTATAGGACTACTGAAAATAATGGATCAGGCGCGCTTCTTGAATCTGAGGGCTCTGTTCTGGAGGTAGAAGCAGGTCCCAGACGTTTGTAGTATATCTTAGTGATAAGTTATAAATTTTGAGATTGGACAACCCCTTTAACACCAAGTTTGCATACATCCTCAAATAATTCATTTTTGTAGAGTCCATTATACATTTTAAAACGAGGCTTAAGTTTCACCGGTACCTGCCCAGAAAAAGGCAAGGTATGGAATAAGTTGTGAGATACACCCGGATGCACCCACAGGTTTAGCGTTTGCAACGAAAAGTGCGGCACAATGGCCCGCTGGAGAAGAGGTGGAGTGAAGAGGATGGGAGTGGCAGTGAAGGTGGTCGTAGTGCTCATGACAGGACTTTGTTTTCAGTCCTGCATAAGGGAAACCAGACAGATCTGTTACACAGGCCCATAGACTTGTATTGTGATGGATCAAAACGGAATGCCTCTTAAAGGCTTCCATTCTGCATTCCATTTGGGAATTTCGTTATATTCTGTTATAAACAGAACCTATAACGGAATGCCAAAATTCAAGTGCGAACCCACCCTTATCCTGTTCTAGTACTCCCCTGGGCTGCGCTTGCAATGAATGGAGGGACGCAATGCTTCTTTCTCTTGGCACACACACCCAGGACTTTGTGGTCCCCTGCCTAGTGGTGGCTGGAGTGCCCTTGATGTTAGATATATGGGAAGGAGAACAGGGGTCCGTGTTGGATAGGGAGCCCAAATAACCAGGCTGGCTTATAGTAAAAATAGATGACAAACTGAGGTCTCCATGGAATCAGATTATTATTTTTTTTTTATCTTTTCATTATCTTTATTTCTTTTTTTTTTTTAATGAAATTTTGCACTTTCTCTCTTCCCTCTTCCCTGTTTTAAGCTCTTGAACACAATGACTGCAATAGCAAATAATGTCAGAGTGGCATTTATAGCTATGGGTAAATACATAGTTTATAGTGTTAAAGGATTAATCAGACATCAAATAGATCATGACAATCTATTTCTAACAAGGCTAGGACCAGCCCTATATCTCACATAGATGCAGAAATCTCCCCATTCATGCTCTGCTAGATTTATATCAAGCTGGCAGATCAAGGAGAGTGTCTTTTCTGCTGCAGCACAGGGGGCATGTCCATTCTGCTGCAGCTCTCACAACTCAGGAGGCAGTTGAAGGATGAAACTAAGCATGGGCGGCCATCTCAGTGAGAAGGACAAAGAAATAACAAAAAGAAAACAGCAGGTGGTGTTATACAGATTTTTATTGAATAACTTAGTGACTATGCAAAATTTATAATTACATGCAAATACAAAATCATTCAAATCCAGGTGCTGGTTTGAAAACTATAAAATATTTTTGTGGGACAACCCATTAAACAAACAGTGTATTTAAAAACACACTGTACTGTTGCATGTGTTATTTTTTTTTTTTCATATTAGAAAACCTTCTAAAAATTGTCCCTTGTCGGGGGCAGATGGTGTTTAAACATACACATTGTTATGGGGAAAGAACTGTGGCTTGTTGGGACCAAGCACCCAAAAGTTCTGTTTATACACAAGTTAATGTCACAAGAAACAGTGGCTTGTTCTGCAGAAGCATGCAAAAATTAATGGGGGCAGAAGGCCTTAAACAGTAGCTTGTTCTAAATGTCTGGAAATATTCTCACTTTTAACTGGAAGCAGCAGCAGTACAGTGGATGCAGAAAGGGTAGGGTAGTAGTGTCATATTGCTGCAATAGTAACAGCAGCAGTAGCAGGACAGCATGGAACAAACAAGGCAGTAGATGTGAGTGTGGCTGTTTAGTGGTAGTAGGGTAATGGAAGTGGCAGCAGGGAGTAGCAGCTACCTAACATCAGAACATGATGGTAGGCAGGCAGTGGCATGATGGTGGCTGCAGCAGCTATACAGCACAGATCATGATGGTAGGCAGGCAGACAGCAGCAGTGGCATGATGGTGTGTTGTCAACAAGGGAAGATCTATTCATCAGCTTCAGCCAGAGATGTGTGAAAATCCTTAAGGATCCTTGCCTTGTTCCTTTTGACAAAAGTGATGTTTTGTACACTAGTGAAGGACAACGTTGTCTGGGTGTCACAAAGCCACCTGCTGCACTGAAAACCCTCTCTAAGATTACACTGGAGGCAGGACAAGATAGTACAGAGAGCAAACTGGGAAAGTTCCAGCCCCTGTTTCAATCTGCCTCCCCAGAGGTGCATGGAAGCAGTGAACAGGGTATGTGCCAGGGAAAGGCCACAGTCATTTAGAAAAAAAACTATTTTTAACAACTTTTTTTTAAAATAAATGCATAACTGGCCAGAAGTAGGAAAATCATATAGCAGAATAAAATTTTAGTGAAGGCACAGAACTGCAAAAAGTCCTGATGGCATACAGAAGAAGTTAATTTTAGTGAAGCATTACATTTTGGGGAATTTGCAGAACTGTGCAGAACAGACACCTGGCCAAAAGTCTCAGTAATGGGATATCGCAAAAACTGTGTTAGATGGTATAGAGAAGTATTCAATTTTACAGTAGATTTACATTTTGGTGAAGTAGAAGAACTGCAGCACTACAGACACCTGGCCAGAAGTCAACTAACTGGATATGCCAAAAACTGCACCACTTTTATCACAACAAAGTGGTATGACCACAACTGCACTCACGATGGAGTGGAGGACAATTTGGAGGACTCTGACCAGGAGAAATAGCAGCTAATGATGATAATGACATTGTAGTGCTTGGGAATGCAGCCTGGCTGCCACAAAGAAAGGGACCGGGAGAAGGAGAAGAGACTGTTCCAACTCAGAATACTGGCCAGGTCTTTTTTCACATCTGGTGATGCCACCCTATGTGCTGCTGTAGAACCCTGATACCTATGTTTGTGTTTGAACACTAACAGCTAATTTTAATCCTTCAAATCTTGCATTTGATTGTGGTTTTGTGAGCCGACCTTGTGGTGAAAAACCGGCACACAGTGATATTTACTCAGAGTTAGCAGTGGTTGGGCCTGGCCTAGTCCTCGCACGTTTTGATCCTGCACCCACAGTATCAGCGGCATGACCAGTTCCCGAGCTGAGCATAATGGAAGCAGATCTTGCGCTGCCAGTTCTTTTGAAGATTTTGAAGCTCCCAGGTCTTATTCAACACACAATCATCATCATAGTCTTCACCCTCCCAACCACTTTTATCAGACTGATGCCAGCGTGGGCTCTTTGGCCCTCTTCCCAATTTCCTGTTCTGTATTTGCCCCAAGTGCTATTGTCACTACTTACTACTGCCATCACCATGGCTACAAGTAGCCCTACTGCAACCTCCTGCTCAAGGGAATACAAATGCTGAAGCTTCTCACACAAGTCATCAACAAGAAAACTCTCTTGAGTTTTTCTTCAGAGTGCTTTGGGTTTTGTTGTCTCATTTTAGGAATAAAGCAGGTGTACCACTAAGAGGGTGAAGTGATTACAGAGAGTATGCAACTGAAAGGCTTCTCTGGGGTTGCAAGGAGGAGGAACAGGATGAATGTTGTGACCCCTGGCTCCAAGGCACATTGTCAGACTCAGAGGTGACATCCACATCATCCTGCTGTGACTGAGAGGAGAAGTGAGCCATTCAGTCAACAATCTCATCCTCTTTGTCCTCAATAATAATTTGGCGCCTATCAGAATCCAGGGAGAACTGTGGCTACTACTGGCCGGATGGCTGGTACTGCTACTGTTACTTTACTGCTTTGGTTTTGTACTCCACCATCTCTGGTGGCTGGGACCAGCACTTTTTTTTTTTTTTGTGTGCAAGCACAACCACTGTTGCTGGATTGTATGGTGGTCATAACTAAAGATAAGTGAATTTCTCTAAAATTCAATTCATTAAGTATGATTTTCATTTTTTACCAACATTTCAGGGAAAATCGATTTTGTTACCACGAAGCACAATGAAATTCAGATCGAAGTCCACTTCATGAACTTTTATTGCTTAATACTAGTCATAACCATGGAAACGAGCATTATATAATGTGATAAAAATCACAATACATTAGTAAGTTTCTTGTATTAACTTTCTCTGTATGATAAATGTCATTTGCTGAAGTGAGACAACCCCTTTAAATTAACACACTCTTGCAGACCAAGGAAAAGTGTCACCAATGGGTAGCTTGTATGGCATAGTGGCATAGCTACAAATGCAACAAATCCAGTGCAGTTGAAATAGATGGTTCACTTTCTGTAACTACTTAACTGGGGCTACATAATTCCTGATGAAACAAGTAAAACGCTATGAATACATGGTGCAAACATTCTGCAACATGATGGCTACACAATGATGTAACAATGCCAGAAAACATAATGCAAGTTAATTTATCATTACTATTGTACATTGATCCTTTATAGCTGTACAGCATAATATACTATATAACTTCAATGTTTGGATAGAAGAATCATAATTTTTGCACTGGGGGCTGGGTCAATGTAGCTCCTAGTTACCTTTTGCTAGATAAAGTATTATCTGACCCTGTGTTAGGCTTCGACTTCTTTGAATCATTTTAAAATATACACTAATATAAATCCCACTACTTTCCATTAACCTAATTAAAGTGCACGATGCAAACCATTACCTTATTTGTGCAGCCAATAGTCAATATACTTAATTACTGCATTCTCTAAAAGTATTGTTTAACCAGGACAAATTTGGAAATGTGCTGATACGTACATGCATACCATTAAGAAGTGATATTAACATTGTTGAGATTGGAGTAGTTGCAATACAGCCTTGGCGCTGTACAGTGGTGTTACCTGCCATTAGCCATGTGGGCAGCTACAGTACGCCATTCACAAAAAAACTGCAAAGGGTATAGAGTGCTAAAGCATTTATTCTCGTGATTGTTGAGGGTCTCAGCATGTTAACATTTACAGATCAAAAACTCTTGGCGTATCCATGCCATATGCCTTCTCTCCATGAGATTGGAAAACCCCTTTAAAAAGGTATTCTGATTTCCGATATATTTGTGGTACCCTTTGACATTGTTCATACCCTTGTTCTCCATTAAGAATTTTGTGCCGTAATGATGTACTCATTTTTGAACAATCTCCAATAAATTATTTTTGAAACTAAAAAGGTATTCTGGTTGTGACAAGTTATTCCCTATCCACAAGATAGGGGAAAACTATTGGATGGGGGGCCTGCTGCTGGGAACCACACTGATGATGAGAACAGGTACCCCATACCACTTAGGGGGCTCTGAAATTAATTACGAGGCATTTCGGCCTGCACACTGCTGCTTCTGCTGCCTTATTCATCTCAATGGAAGTTTTGGAGACAGACGAATACAGCACTCAGTTATTTCCAGAACTCCCATAGAGATGAATGAACTAGGAATCTAGATTCCTACTATGAATCCGTCTGGAGGACATATTTATCGAAGAACTGATCTTGGTTATGGTGAATTTAGCTCTAATGTAGCTTCAATATATATATATATATATATATATATATATATATATATATATATATAGACTATAGCAGGCATGCTCAACCAGCCGCCCTCCAGCTGTTGTAAAACTACAACTCCCACGATGCCATTCTGTAAGATGATAGCTGTAGGCTGTCAGGGAATGATGGGAGTTGTAGTTTTGCAACAGCTGGAGGGCCGCAGGTTGAGCATGCCTGGACTATAGTATTATATACAATATGTGGATATGTAAATAAAGATCAAAACAGTATACTGTATAATAATAATTTCAAAAAACAAATACTTGATTTGCATGATTAAAATTGGGAATTTTTCTGCACACATGATTTATATGATAAAAACTGAAAATAAAAATGAGATATTCCAGTTCGTGTTTTATTAATCACTATTACGCTGTTCCATTCCAGATTTTATACATATCTTTCAAGCTATATAAGTAGTATAAAGTATGGGTATACATCTATTTATTTCACGGCTACTGAGAAGGGAGCCAGGAGCTCTGAACGCGTATAGCCTATTTCCATACCGTAATATATATATTTTTTATTTTTTACTGTTTGTTTGTGCTATGTAAAATTTAAACCAAAGAACGGTCGATCCAGAGCACATAGCCTGTGGAAAAGTAAGTTCCAGCCCACCTGTACCTTTTTTGTACCAGACGTGCACGGTTCTAGTCCGATTCCCGACCTTTTGTAATCCTTAAAGTAAAAGCTAGCACCGTTCTTAAAAGCTGTGATGATCCTTTATTCTTGAGTACAGCAAGCACATACAAATAATCACGACACTCCGACTGTAAACGCGTTTTGGACAAACTACAAGTCCTTAATCATTATAAAGAGAGAGAAACAAAATGTTATTCACAGCTTTTCAGTGAGATTGAAGCACTTTCAACTTGGTTAAAATTAATTTGGGTCTGAATCGAATCAGAAGCCCAATTTGGACGAATCGGACCCAAATTGAATTTCCAGAAATTCGATTATCGCTACGTAGAAGGTTTGGAATATTACAATTTTCTCTATATATTTTTAGCTTCTGAGTGGTTATTCTGCTGTCCTTCATACTTTGTATTTCTGAAGAATGCATTAGAGTTAATTGGCTCACTTATATCTATTCTCTTCCATTACTGAAGAGGATCAATGTCATTTTAAGCAGTGCAAAAAAGAAGCACATTTCCTTAGAGATTCTATTAGTGGCTTCATTAAATATGTATGTAATTGTGTGGGATCCTTTTTATCGCACATAGATCAAGTCATTGGGAATCACTATGGGCTAACACACCCACAAAATGTTACTGTAATGTCTTTAAAAGTTCTGTGTTAGGCTCTGTTCACATTACCATCATGACTTCCATTATTAATGAAGCCAAGACTGCTATGACTAGGGCACATTTATTAAGACAGGCATTTTAGACGCTGGTCTTAATAAAGCCCTAAGCTGGCGCTGGATCTACCAGAGTTATGAAGAGGCGCAGGCCTCTCCATAACTTCGGCGCATCCAGCGCCAGTTGTAAAGGTAAGACATCTCCTTGCTGTCTTACATTTAAAGCATTTTCTATGCCTAAAACAGTAGAAAATGGTGAACGAGACAGGCTTGGTGACCTGTCCCCTTCCCCGCCCACGCCACACCCACAATTTTAGAACTGGCGTGAGCTGCGCCTGAAATACACCTAACATAGGCATATTTCAGCTTAATAAATGACCCCCCCAATATGTTTTTGTACTAATTCAAAATAAAATCACCAATATACAGGGGTGGACTAGGAACTTAGTGTCCCCTGAAAAAAATCTAAATGTGTCACCATGTTGTAGGCACGTCCAAATTGACAGAAGGCGGGGAAACACAAGTAGGCAGGGTCAGAAGTATTATAATGCAACACAAAATACTGTCCCAGCATAACCAAATACAACAGTGCAGCACAATATACTGCCCCAGAAGCTATCCCTCTGTGGTGGCCATGTTCTGTCCTCTTCTTCGTCCAACTGTATCTAATTTATATATGTAGCAGGGGGCTTAAAGGGGTTGTCAGAGTTCAGAGCTGAACCCAGACATACAGTATCCCCATTTTTACCCAGGCAGCCCCCTGACTTGAGCATCGGAGCAGTTAATGCTCCGATGCTCTCCTTTGCCCTGCGCTGAATCGTGCCGGGCAAAGGCCTTTTCAGGAGATCCGGTGATCTACTGGGCTCTCCTTAGGGCTGCCAGGTTTCCTCCCAGCTAAAGCCAGCCCATCAGAGCCGGTGACGTTACCGAACACACTGTTGGGTGGAAGCTGATACGCCTGTGTCCTTGCACCATTTGTAGATTGTCCTATATAGTGGCCTGTTGCCAATGAGGGTGAATATCAGGGTAGGGAGCTATGGACTCTCATTCCCCACCACAGTACTCAACTGTATCACCTCCCTGAGGACAGCCATACAATTGAATTCAGGAGGGCATCTGCAGCCACCAGCCAGGTACATGAATACCTGATGCTCCCAGTGTTAATACTGTTGAGGGCATCAGATCATTATGTAACTGGCCAGCAGCATTGAGGAGGGCTTGGGCAGCCCCCTGGGCATCGACCCACTGGGAATAATCCCTGTCTATAGCCAGTCTGCCCCTGCCAATATACATCTTCACATACAGTATTTACTTGGTAAAGCTTAAAAGGTTATTTCCAGCAAAGAAAGTGATTACATATCACTAGCATTTGCTATCACTTTCTGATTGATTGACAAGACCCCAAAGATCCTGAGATTTAAGTGGCCTCATCGTTAGTGCTGTGTCCCCTTTAAGGTTTGTCCTGCACAGTTGGAGGGATGTGTGGCAAGAAAATATTTTAAGGCAAGGGCTACATGGGAGCATGTGTTGCGTGACATGCGTGTCGCACCAATGTTGAGAAATATTTTTTATAATGATAGTCAATGGTGTTGCACTGAGACAAGTGACATGCTGAGACTGTGACACTATTGACTACTTTAGCATTATAAAAAATGCTGTGTGACTTTTTGCCATGTAGCCCCTGCTTAAAGGAGCCGCAGCACAAGGCCCCTTCAATCTTGAATAGAGCAGTGCTGCAGTTCCTTGCACATTCCATAGTTCAAACCTTATTATCAGAAAGTAGTGGCATATTCTGGAAATGTGACATCACTCTCTGTAGTGGGAATGACCCTCTAATATGGTTATTTATTTGGAAACTGGATAATAACCAATATGTAATAGCATTACAGTTACTAAAAGTATTGTGTGACTTCTGAATGGTAAAGCAGCCAAGTTCCTGAACCCAGGACAAACGCCCTTCTGGATATATCTGCAAACCTTTGATCTATATTACTAGTCTATAGTCTATATTACTGCTTGCCACTGTGCACAAAACACTTAAAGGGACACCAATCAGAAATGGTTATTTTGCAAGAACTATTTTTTATAAATATGTTATTTGTAAAACTATTTTTAATTTTTATTTTGGCAGTGCTATACCATTAACAAGTAAATACAAAACATTGTCCTTCTGTAGCAGTCTGCACAAACAGATAAACTCCTGTCTAGATAGGTAATCCATTGTCAGTTTAATGTTGTGAGGAAACAATGTTTAGCGGGATATTAAACGGACTTCAGTGATTTTAGCAGTGATTTTCACCAGTTATTGAGAGCCAAAAACAGGTGCAGGTCAAAAACACAGAAGAGGTGCAAATCTTTCTCTTGTATCATCTCTGTGTAGGCTCCACTTCTGGTTTTGGCTACCATTTCCAGTGAGCCTCTTAGGAGCTGGTGCAGAGGATGGGAGTGATATTGAGGCCAGAAGTAAACGTGTAACAGTCTCTCTTTACTCAGTACGAAATATAACTTGTGGTACACCTAACAGCCATAAATACAAGGTTAGGCCTCTTGCACGAGATCCGCAATACAGGGACACTATTCCATGGCCATTCCACATCACCGATGCGGACCCATTCATTTCAATGGGTCCGCAAACCAGGAGATGCGGAACGGAATGACTGAACAGAAGACTACGGAAGCACTATGGAGTGCTTCCGTGGGGTTCCGTTCCGTACTTCCGTCCCGCAGAAAGATAGAATATGTCCTACCTTTTTGCGGAAGGGGCAGATCATGGACTCATTCAAGTAAATGGGTCCACGATACGCTGCGGCTGCCCCACGGTGAGTGCCTGTGCATTGCGGGCCGCAATTTGCGGTCCGCAGCACGTGCACGGGACTCACACATTCATGTAAAAGAGGCCTTAAGTTTCTCTGTCCCCAGATGAGGAGGTATGGTGGCTATTTGGATGGCAATAGGTTGTCACTAGTAAGCACTTTTGGATATAGGTGTCCACTGTAGTACAGGCTTAATATTAGTCTGGCCTAGCAATGTTTGAGGTAGGTGGTGGTGTCTGAGCTGTTGTTCCTAACCCTGCAGCAGAGTCTTTAAAGCTGTCTTTTGATGATCACTCTATCTTAAATGATTTTTTTGAGGCAGGATTAAGTTATTCTATGGTTCCTGAATTTCCCTCACAGGGGAATAAGATATGGTTCCTAGGAATCGTAGCTTTGATATGTACTTCCTCACTCCAACACTATCTGGACAAGAACTCCCTTTCTTCTCCTCTGTCTCACAAGACTTGAGGCAGGAACAGGGCCTACCACTTCTGCCAAGAGGGGAGGAACAGGGTGGTAGGCCCTATTCCTGCCAACCATTACTTCCCCTGCTAGAATACCTAGTATAAACATGAAAATACACTACATTACATAACATTGCATTGCATAGAAAACACTAAACAATTGCAGATACCCCAGTTATGGGGTACTGCACAATTACTGACAAACCCTGACTAAATCACAGAAGTGTGAACAATTACTAAGTTTTCTATTTCTGAGCTTTCATGTAATTGTGCTTCCTTTTTTTGCATGATTTTTTAAAATGAATATTCATCCTAAGGCTGGGTTTTCATGTTAACTTGTTTTAGATCACCCGTAGACTTCATATGTCCAGACAGTCCATGTTTATCTCTGATAGGACGTTCCTGTCAGTAAAAGCCAGGCTTGCCATAGAGAAGAGGACTTACAGATGTGTCCACTCTAACCTGATCTCCGAACTGAAAGTGGTGTCACTTTTGTCCTGACAGCAAAACAACATAATATGTAACAAAAGACTGTAACTAAACTCTAAATGACTGTAATACACATTACAACAACTGGGTGGTGAGTGCTCCACATTTTAGCTTATTGCTCAAGCTGCTTTTTCTTCTTTTTTGAGAAATTGAGAATATATAATTTTTTTTAGAAAAATTGAGAATATTAGGTTGTGCGAAAGTCAAACACATGAGAATAAAGAAACACTAAATCCAGAATCCAAACATCATGTGTGATACTGCCTGCTGAGCTGTGTATCTAATCATATAATGTGTGATACTGTCTGCTGAGCAATGTATCTAATCCTACCCTGTGTGATACTGTCTGCTGAGCAATGTATCTAATCCTACCCTGTGTGATACTGTCTACTGATCTACATATCTAATCCTATCCTGTTTGATACTGTCTGCTAAATGATGTATCTAAGCCTATCATGTGTGATACTGCCTGCTGGGCTGTGTATCTAATATCATGTGTGTTACTGTCTACTGAGCTGTGTATCTAATTATATCCTTTGTTATTGTCTCCCGAGCTTTGTATCTAATCCTATCATTTCTGATACTGTCTGCTGAGCTGTGTATCTAATCCTATCTTGTGGTCATGGCCCCGGCCAACGATGCTTGATGAGCCCTAGGGAGATAAACATCAAGAACAACCTAACCCGGCTAGCCGTGTGCTAGCTAACCTAACTTAATGGCTTGAAGTGTGCCCTTAGCCATAGCCGTGAGTAGGCCTAGAAAAGGGGGCATACCCTGTGGAAATGAGAAGAAAAGGGAGGGAGGGTGGGGCACTTGAAGAACACACGCCCAGGAGTGAGGCAGTGGCTTGTTTAAGAAGAGCCTCCGCCCCTCCCACAAATGCAGGCTGACTAGTCAACCTTAATACATGTGTGATACTGCCTGCTGATCCGTGTATCTTATCCGATCATATGTGATACTGTCTGCTGAGCTATGTATCTAATCCTATCATGTGTGATCCTGCCTGGCTGTGTATCTAATCATATCATGTGTGAGACTGTCTGCTGAGCTGGGTATTGGGATTAGATACCCAGCTCAGCAGACAGTATCGCACATGCTAGCATTAGATACATAGGGTAGCTCAGCTGACAGTATCACACATGATAGAATTAGATACATGTACAAGAAATGGGTGTGGAAGGCACTCGGTATCTGGGTTTGAACAGCGGAAACAATGGGGGTCTAGTGATGACGGTTTGGATCGTGCATTTGAAAATAGTATACAATTGTATGTAATGATCACACCTTATTCGTTGCTATCTGAAAGGTAATTTAATGGTACAATTATGGAAATATATATTAAAAATATATAATATATTTATGAAAAATTTAAGATAAAAATAAAGAGTTGAGGAAATGTAAAAATGAATCAATATAAAAATCGAGAATTATAAAAATTGAAAAATATCGAAAAATAATATCCGTTTGCTTTCTTTGTTGGGATAAAGTTCGTATTGACAATGTTCCTTAAAGTCATTGGTTGGACATTTATAATCTGCAGGGGGAGCTCAAGATGGTTATAGCTGAGGGTGATCGCAGCCGGAGGCGATGAATGTGCTAAATTCACTGGGAACAAAAATGTGAGTGCACATGTGGCAGGATTGGCATATGAATAGTCTCTGATTATGTGGCTTTGTATCGATACAGCTTAGACATATTGATGTAATAAAATAAAATAAAATTTGCTGTATGTTCGTTTTAATAAACAGGGAGAAACATAGACAGGTGTTCAATGTAGATGCACCCTATTAGTGTTACTTTACCCGTTCTGCTGCTGTATAATTTGTCAGCCTTGCGCTACCAGTCTGTAACGTGTCATCCCTCGTGGCGGGAGCGGCGGCTCCGATTTTGAAAAAAAGTGCAAAAAAGTATCGATGTGCAAATCTTCAAGATGATGCATTCCTTGAAGAAATCGATGGGTGTCTTTTAATCCTATTTCCAAGTGTTGTCTTTGCGATCGGAAGGGTGGCGATGCTGTAGGGTACCCTGTACATTCACATTTTTGTTCCCAGTGAATTTAGCACATTCATCGCTTCCTCAGCTATAACCATCTTGAGCTCCCCCTGCAACCAACCAATGACTTTAAGGAACATTGTCAATAAAAACTTTATCCCAACAAAGAAAGCGAACTGATATTATTTTTCGAATTTTATAATTCTCGATTTTTATATTGATTAATTTTTACATTTCCTCAACTCTTTATTTTTATCTTAAATTTTTCATAAATATATATATATATATATATATATATATATATATATATATACACTGTATTTTCTGGCGTATAAGACTACTTTTTAACACATGAAAATCTTCTCAAAAGTCGGGGGTCGTCTTATAAGTCGGTATACTGCGTGCTGAAATTTAAGAGGACCTTTCACTGGTCCAACGATTGTTAGATAATGATATATATGTGTAGAGCGGCATCCAGGGATCTCCCTGCACTTACTATTATCCCTGGGCGCCGCTCTACACATACGGTATATATCATTATCTAAGAATTGTTGGACCAGTGAAAGGTCCTCTTTACTTCCAAGCCGGACTGGAGAAGCTGTCCTTCTCCAGCTTCAGGGACAGGCGCCCTCTAGCTGAGCCACCATGCGCTGCATCCCGACCAGTCGCTCCTGAAGCTGCCCCCTCTCTCTGCTCTCAGTGGTTTTCTCATGCTCTGATCGTCTGTTTAATTTTTATTTGGAGTGCGTTGGAAAAGGGGTAGTCTTATACGGCGAGTATGGCCCAAACTCCATATTTTAACAGGAAAAGTAGGGGGATCGTCTTATATGCCCAGTCATCTTATACGCCAGAAAATACGGTATATATAATATATATATTTAATATATATTTCTATAATTGTACCATTAAATTACCTTTCAGATAGCAACAAATAAGTGTGAACATTACATACAATTGTACACTTTTTTTCAAATGCACGATCCAAACCTTCATCGCTAGACCCCCATTGTTTCCGCTGTTCAAACCCAGATACCTAGTGCCTCCCACACCCATTTCTTGTACTTCTATCCATTTTCCGTGACATAGGGGTGAGTCATGTGGGAAGAGCACCACACCATTGCTTTCTATAGGTGCAGCCACTGACCCTCTATAGAATAAGATACATAGCTAAGCATACCGTATCACACAGGATATGAGTAGATACATGGCTCAGCAGACGGTATCACACATGATAGGATTAATCATGTGTGATACTGTCTGCTGAGCCATGTATCTAATCATATCCTGTGTGATACGGTATGCTTAGCTATGAATCTAATTCTATCATGTGTGATACTGTCTGCTGAGCTACCGTATGTATCTAATACTAGCATGTGCGATACTGTCTGCTGAGCTGAGTATCTAATCCTATCCTGTGTGATACGGTATGCTTAGCTATGTATCTAATACTATCATGTGTGATACTGCCTACTGAGCTATGTATCTAATCCTATTCTGTGATACTGCCTGCTGAGCTGTGTATCTAATCCTATCATGTGTGATATTGCCTGCTAGGCTTTGTATCTAATCATATCTTGTGTGATATTGCCTGCTAGGCTTTGTATCTAATCATATCTTGTGTGATACTGTCTGCTGAGCTTGGTATTTAATCTTATGTGTGATACTTTCTGCTGAGCCATGTATCTAATCCTATCCTGTGTGACACTGTCTGCTGAGCTATGTATCTAATCCTATCCTGTGTGACACTGTCTGCTGAGCTATGTATCTAATCCTATTCTGTGATACTGCCTGCTGAGTTGTGTATCTAATCCTAAGGGTTGGGAGTGGAATTGAAAGAGGTGGGATTTTTTTAAACAGTAGCTCATTTAAAAATTCCAGGTTTTCCTGTCTCTATCATTCTTCAAATTCCCTCTAAAGAGGAAGGTTTTATGTTAAGGAACATATTTGAGCATGAGGTCAGATAGAGGGAGAGGTAAGAAGTTCCTGCTGGGTGCAGGGGTTTTAGGGTTGATAGTTGTGGGAAGCGGAAACATTGTTTGCAGTATAATTAGATTTTGTGCATTTAGGAAGTTTGCATTTTGGATGAAGAAGAAAGAACTAAAGCCTTACATTTACACCTCTAGGTGTGAACAATAGAGGGGCTGTATTTCCCTTAGGCCCCTTTCACACAAGCGAGTTTTCTGCACGGGTGCAATGCGTGATGTGAAAGCATAGCACCCGCACCGAATCCTGTCCCATTCATTTCAATGGGTCTGTGTACATGAGCATTTTTTTCACGCATCAGTTCTGCGTTGCGTGAAAAAACGCAGCATGTTCTATATTTTCTGCGTTTTTCACGCAGCCCTGGCCCCATAGAAGTGAATGGGGCTTCAGTGAAAAACGTATTGTGGATGCAATGTGTTTTTCACTGATGCGTGCTAGGAGATATTGTTTGTAAACTCTCAGTTTTTTTATCAAGCGCATGAAAAACGCATTGCAATCGCACAGAAAAAACTGAACAACTAAACGCAATTGCAGACCAAACTTGCTTGCAAAATGGTGCGAGTTTCACTGAACGCACCCTGAACGCATCCGACCTAATCCATCACGCTCGTGTGAAAGGGGCCTTAATCGGGGACTAATCAAAGAACATGCTGGATACAAGGGTGAATAGTCAGAGCAAACAAACCGGTAATAAAGACACGGAATGGAGACTGGAACGTTGACATATGCAGTAAATATGAGGCCTGGACACTTAGATGATAGGAAAGCTGTGCGAAGCTGTAATGCTAAATGCTGAGATACCAAGGCTAAACACAGCCGGTTTTCAGCCAAAGCCAGAAGTGGACGTCATCCATTTCTGACTTTGACTGAAAATCCTGTAGGCAGGTCTGCTTCAAATCCTTATCCAAAATACTCCATGTGAATTTAGCCTTAGTGCATTCACATGACTATATTTTTGGTCTGCATCGAATCCACATCTTTTGAGAACCCATTCATTTCAATGGGGACAAAAAAGATGTGGACAACACCGTGTCCTGCCTGCATCTGAATATGTGTTCCGTGGCCCCGCCAAGAATATAGAACCTGTCCTATTCTTGTTTGTTTTGCAGGGGAATTCTCTATTGGCAATACAGGGTGGGCAATATACAGGGTGGGCCATTTATATGGATACACCTTAATAAAATGGGTATGATTGGTGATATTAACTTCCTGTTTGTGGCACATTAGTATATGTGAGGGAAGAAACTTTTCAAGATGGGTGGTGACCATGGCGGCCATTTTGAAGTCGGACATTTTGAATCCAACTTTTGTTTTTTCAATAGGAAGAGGGTCATGTGACACATCAAACTTATTGGGAATTTCACAAGAAAAACAATGGTGTGCTTGGTTTTAACGTAACTTTATTCTTTCATTAGTTATTTACAAGTTTCTGACCACTTATAAAATGTGTTTAATGTGCTGCCCATTGTGTTGGATGCAACCCTCTTCTCCCACTCTTCACACACTGATGGCAACACCGCAGGAGAAATGCTAGCATAGGCTTCCAGCATTTGTAGTTTCTGGTGCTGCACATCTCGTATCTTCACAGCGTAGACAATTGCCTTCAGATGACCCCAAAGATAAAAGTCTAAGGCTCCTTGCAGACGAGCGTTCCTCACTCAGCGAGTCCGCAACGGAGCTACCATCCCGACCTTCCTGCACTGACGGGATTCACATAGCATTATATTGATTTATGATGCTATGTAACCCTTACAGTTCTGCTACAATGCTGCCAGTGTTAACCAATACATTCCAGAACTGTAAGGGTTACATAGCATCATAAATCAATATAATGCTATGTGATCCCTGGCAGTGCTGGGAGGTCAGGCCGGGAGCTCCGTTGCGGACTTGCTCCGGGAGGAACGCTCGTCTGCAAGGGGCCTAAGGGGGTCAGATCGGGAGACCTTTCAACTGGCCCACGACGACCAATCCACTTTCCAGTAAGCTGTTCATCTAGGAATGCTCGGACCTGACACCCATAATGTGGTGGTGCACCATCTTGCTGGAAAAACTCAGGGAACGTGCCAGCTTCAGTGCATAAAGCGGGAAACACATGATCATGTAGCAATTTCGCATATCCAGTGGCCTTGAGGTTTCCATTGATGAAGAATGGCCCCACTATCTTTATACCCCATATACCACACCATACCATCAATTTTTTTGTTCCAACAGTCTTGGAGAGATCTATCCAATGTGCGTTAGTGTCATACCAATAGCGGTGGTTTTGTTTGTTAACTTCACCATTCACATAAAAGTTTGACTCATCACTGAACAAAATCTTCTGCGTAAACTGAGGGTCCTGTTCCAATTTTTGTTTTGCCCGTTCTGCAAATTCAGTGCGCCGATCTGGGTCATCCTCGTTGAGATGCTGGAGTTTGTAAGGGTGCCATTTGCGAGTAGCTAATATCCGCCGAAGGGATGTTCGACTAATGCTACTCTCCAGTGACATGCGGCGAGTGCTACGCTGTGGGCTCTTGCTGAATGAAGCTAGAATAGCCACTGATGTTTCTTCATTAGTGACAGAGTTCATGCGTCCACATTTTGGCAAATCCAACACTGAACCAGTTTCACGAAACTTAGCAAGCAGTTTGCTAACTGTAGCATGGGAGGTGCGTGGTCTCGTAGGGTGTCTTGCATCGAAATCTGCTGCAATGACCCGATTACTGCGTTCACCAGACATCAACACAATTTCTATCCACTCCTCACGTGTTAACCTTGGCGACATGTCAATGGCTGTAAACAAAGAGAAACTTGTAAATAACTCATGAAAGAATAAAAGTACGTTAAAACCAAGCACACCATTGTTTTTCTTGTGAAATTCCCAATAAGTTTGATGTCACATGACCCTCTTCCTATTGAAAAAACAAAAGTTAGATTCATTATTAATACTGAGGGCATTATAAATACTATGGTGATATTATTACTTGGGAATCAATGCGTTGCTGCTCGTTAGTGAAGGAGACCGCTGCTATTACATGCAGCAATCTCCTTCATACTATGGGGAGGAGCGATCTCTAATACCATCGCTCATACCCATATAGAATAGGTTGGGAAAGGGTTAGCTACACAGTCCCAAAGTTGTATTTAACACTTCTGATTTGTAAAGTAAATTTTTTTATACCATTTGCTACATTCTTTTATTTACTGTCCTTCTGTGTTGATTATGCCTACAGTCATATTTTTACTTGGAAAACTCTCTTCTGTGAAAAAGGGGGATGGGGGGACTGAAATACAGCAGCACCCTCCCCACCTATCATATCTCAGCAGTGGGCACTCAGGAGTGTATGTACACAAAGCAGAGCTCCTTATCTATGTATCTGTATTACACTCTATACAGATACACACAATAGCTTCATAGACAGTATCACAGCTGCTAGGATTAGATGCACAGCTGAGCAGACTGTATCACACAAGATAATATTAGATACACAGCTCAGCACACTCCTCTCCTGAAATACTCTGGGCTGCTAGGGTCCCTGTTCCTTCCACTATGTAACTCTCAGCCTTTGACCCCCCACAAGATCAGCACACTCCTCTCCTGAAATCTTCTGTGCTGCTGAGGACCCTGTTCCTTCGCTATGTAACGCTCATCCTCTGACCTCCGCAAGATCAGCACACTCGTCTCCTGAAATCCTCTGTGCTGCTGGGAGGACCCTGTTCCTCCACTATGTAACTCTCATCCTCTGACCTTACAAGAGCAGCACACTCCTCTCTTGAAATACTCTGTGCTGCTGGGAGGACTCTGGTCCTTCCACTATCTAACACTCATCCTGTGACCTCCACAAGATCAGCACTCTCCTCTTCTGAAATCCTCGGTGCTGCTTGGACCTTGCTCCTTCCACTATGTAACAGGATTAGATGCAAAAGCCCAGCAAACATTATCACACATGACACTATTAGATACAGTTTAGTGTCTTACACCTGTTAGAGTTAGATACACAGCTCATCACACGGTATCACACATGATCGGATTAGATACAAAGCTCAAAGGACAATATTACACATGATAGGATTAGATACACAGCTCAGCAGACACTATCACACATGGTAAGATTAGATACACAGCTCAGAGGACAGTATCACACATGATATAATTAGATACATAGCTCAGCAGACAATCAAAAATCAATAAGTATTTTAAATGTCATGCAAAAATTGCAGTATATACTGACACCCAATGTGTCTGAATTGTATTATGTACATTTGTAACATGTAATGGGACTGTTAAAATTATATAATAATCTCTGCATAATACTGTGGTTGGTGTGTGTTATTTTGAATATAATAAATATAATACTAGACTAGCACAGTATGCTGACACCAAGTGAATCTAAATCATAGTATGCGGCATATAGAATTGTAGTGAACAATGGCACAGGTCAAAATATATGGTAATCATTGCACAGTAGAAAAAAATAAGAGCATCCATTGGAGGGATTTGTTTAATGTATACAATATATTTTTTATATATATTAAATGTAAGACATTTCAGAGTTGTAATTTTATTACCAGGTCTTGAACTTATGTTCAGGTATTAGCTAGTAACACAATGCGCCACCTACTGTCTGAACATTGTATTGCAACTTAGATATAACGTCATTTCGTGACACACATCTCAGGACATGTTGAGATAAGTGAGCAGTTAAGTGTGGACACATCTGTATGTACTCACGCACATAATGCTCAGTCAGGAAAACTGGCTTAGTTGCCTGTAGCAACCATTCAGACTGAACCTTTTATCTTGCAAAGGAGCTCTGAAAAATGAAAGGTGGAATGTGATTGGTTGCTATGGGCAACTAAGCCAGTTTTTTGCACCAGTTTTGATAAATCTCCCTCTATGAGTGTGACTATTGTTTTCTTTAATAAAATGTGGATGTTTTCCTTATCCATAGCAGTTTGACATTGGGAGTCTCTACATTACTATGCTGACGACTGAAAAGACTCCTGTTTATTTAATAGCGCCATTCTGACAACACAAATATTTAGTATGTCAAATTAACTTCAATTCTGATGGCAGAGATTATCCCAAATTAAAAATAATCACTCTGGGTCATTTACATGCAGCACTTATCATAAGATACTTTTGGCGTTAATCAAATTGAAAGTAAACTCATAACGTCTGAACCTAATCTAATAAATGCAGTGTTCACTGAAATGTCTACTGGGCCAAGCTGTAGTCCAGTAATTATAGCTGATCATATTTTTCTTTTTAAAAAGACGATTCCGCTACAATGTAAATATAACCGTATTGTATGATCCGCAGACTTAAGGGGCATTCACATGACTGTATGTATTTGTATCTGACCGCTCAGGGGCTTGAAGCGTAATTTGTGGCATCACTAACAGAATCAAAGCCCTCTGTATTTTACTAAACCAGTGGCTATACTGCTGCGTTGGAGACCCCAAAAGAGATTTTATTGTGCTGGCAGAGTGTATCCCTGTGGATTCTACAGTCACACTGTGCTAGACAGACTCATTGTGGGTGTCATCACTCGCCCCAGTTTGCTGTCGAGGCAGAAAATCGCTCTATTAGCTGCATGCCAACCCAGAAGGGGTTAATCAGCCATCTTGGATCCATGCTTACAGCTCTGGGAAACAGAAGAGTAAGCCCAGCAAAGAGCAGGAGAACCCACGGGCCGCTATTTCTAGAGGAACTTACAGCCCAGCAAGAGGGAAACTTGGACATAGTCGTGTGTAACTGCTACGTCAATCCTGCAACACAGGACCCAGAAATTGAGTGCAAATTGGTCTGAGTGAGTGCTGTTGGGACTAATCATTATGAAGAGACAGTCTGGGGCCATCACTAGCAATGCTGCACACCTCTGCTATATCCATTGATCTGCAGCCTCAACTCTTAGAGGGGCTATGCACCATACATACTGCCGTTGCCCAGAGCAATGTGCCACAAAATTGCACTATTGCCTCCCGCTGACTTAAACAATTGGGAGAACACATTATTAGCCATGTCTCACAGTGAGAACAACATTTAGCCAAGCTGCAGCAACCCTGCAACTACTACTGCAACTCCATGCATAATGCCACTTACTATACCATACTATGCCATACTGGGCATAACGGCTTTCAGGCTGCACGGTAGAGCCCCATACTCTAAGAGACTTATGTGAAAATATGTTAGCTGCCTTCAAGCTGTATCCTGTATCCACAAACCAGAAAGTAGAAATTTTAATTAATCAATTAGAAGGAGCTGCACTCCATGAAGTCAAATCTTGGTCAAATTCAGAGAAAAGGACCATAGAGCAAATACTAGACAGACTTAGCAAAATCTTTGAGACTGGAACTGCTTCAGAACTGAAGATGTGGCTCATTGGTAAAAGAGTCACTTACAGACTTTCCCTGATCCTTGAAAGAGGGTTTGAGGGCCATCATCTATGCAGACACCCATGAGGCCGAGAGCCAATACGAATCCCTATGGGAATAGTTCATAGAGTGTGTTGCCACAGAAACTCTGAAAACCAATCGAGTTGCAAGAAACTGGGGATGGACCAGCCTGAATCTGCTAAGAACAGTAACTCGCTGCCCATTCTTGTGCCTGCCGCAATTAGCCATGCCAACTAGGATAGAGCTCAAGCTCCTGTTCCAGATGCACTTGCTGCCCTGACCAAAAAAGTCTCCATCCCAGTAGAAAGCATGAAGAAGATTCAGAAGCAATTAGAGCAGCTAAAACAGCATCCACCGACAGAGAGAAAAGCTCCACAGCCTAGGAGCCAGTCTCTTTCCGGTTCCAAAGAAAACTACTACCTGACTACAGGTAGGCTGCTTACAGAATGGTAAAACGTGTCCAAGAGAGCCTTCTGCAGGGACTACAACAAATGTGGACACACTGCAAGTATAATCTGACAGTTAAAACAACGTCCCCCGAGCCCTAGGGAATGGAAGAATTGTAGGTCCAGAAGACCCAGGTTGGATGCCCAAATATGTGGCATCTGATCCGAAAGTTGTCCTACGTATCAATGGAGTTCCATTTGCCCCCCTGCTAGACCCTGATTTTCAAGTCACCACCATACAGCAGGCTGCATTTGAAAAGTGGTGGAATGACGTGCAACTAACACAACCACCAGGGTCCTGGCTCATATCAGTGCATAGTTATTATGTAACCACTCTGCAGATAGGAAAAATCAGGCTCCCACAAGAAGGAATCATAATAGTGTGAATACATGATGACAACCACCTTGCAGTTGTACTTGGAATGAACGTCCTATGGAACTGCTATAGAGAAGTGCTTCAAGCGCTACTAAAACCCTTTCCTACCCTATGCACCTTGGGCAACCCAAAAAGCAATGCAGCAAACTATCAGTGCTATTTGCCCAACAGAAAATTTGCCAGCCAGAAAGGCAAAATATGTTGTGTCCACATCAAAGGGGCACAACCTGTAGTGCTATAAACTGGCACAGACACCTTGCTATGGTTCTGTGCCTGTATTGGTATATAAGGCCAATACTATCATGCATTTGCGGAACCTACCCATTTACAGGATTACCCTATTGTCCTAGCAGCAAGATGTCTAGTCACAGTAAACCTGAGTGATCAGTGGGTAGAATTTAAGAAACACTATCCACATTTCAAGACTTCATCAAATCACCTGCCACCATCGTTTAGCAGTATACTGAAACACTATATGCTCCACTAGAAACTTCATACAGTGGCATGCAAAAGTTTGGGTAACCATGGTCAAAATTAGTTATTGTGAACAGTTAAGTAAGTTGAAGATGAAATGATATACAAAAGGCATAAAGTTCAAGATGAAACATACTTTGCAACATTTTAAGCAATATCAGTCGATTATTTTGGTTTTACTTTGTAAAAGTATGGGAACCCAAGGAGATTTAAGCAGTTAGATAACTTTGAACAAAGTCTCAGACCTTAGGTAGGCTGTTGAGGTTAAGATTTGTTTACAATAATCGTTAAGAAAGGCTAGATGATGCAAATATCAAAGTTTAAAAGCTTTATAAACACTGTGACTCCTCTAACCTAGTCCCAAAAAACAGCAGACCTGAGTTCTAAGTAGCTGCCTAAAGACTGTATTAGACTGGCAGATCTTCTGTCAGATGATCGCTAAAAACCGTTCGTCTGTTCGTTCATCTAGCAATTGTGATCTTACAGCATGTTCAAAGATCATGATTTGCTGGCGGCAGATCGTGCTGTCTAACCATGATCTATTTACAGGAAATAACTAGACTACATGGGGACGAGCGATGGTATAACTATCGTTCCTCTGTTCCTGTGGAGATCACTGTATGTAATAGCAGCTGACTCCTCTGCTAGCGAGCAGTCAATTGCCAGGAAGGAACACTTCCCTCCCAACAATCACCTGCAGAATTTGGCTGTGTATAAGAAAATAGTGTTTTCAGGTTGCCATTTCCTCAGTTCGATATGTAATTAAGAAATTGCACTGAACAGGAACAGTGGAAGTCAAGAGAAGGCCTGGAAGACTGTCCTGTCTTCATACACATTTACACAGTGTGCAGTTTGACATTCAGTATAAACCATTCCTGTCTTCCAAATAAGAGTACTGTTTTCTGTAGTCTAACTTGTTTATTGGTCAACAGGATTGTGAATAGGTAAAACTATAAGAAGAAAAATAACATGTATACGTATAAGGCATAGCATGTATGAGCAGAAACCATAGAACAGCATGTATTCTAACATTTGCATAACACTGAGCACATGTCCAAAATGGCTGCCTAAACATAGATTGCATGTCTAGCATCTAACAATATAACAACTTCTTCCCTGAGTAACACTTATACCTAGCAAAACAGCACTGCATAACATAATATGCCTGAGACAGAGATAGATTTCTCTCAACAGATATACTTGCACAAAGATGGTGGAGTTTAAGAAGAAAATATGCAGGAGACAGCTCTGCTGATGTCCTGTAACATGGAGACTTGGCTTCTCCTTCCCAGAATGCCTCTCACTACCCACAATGCCTAGCACCTCCCACAAAGCAATAATCTTTATTAAGAAGAAAACAAGGTGCAATACATTTTACCACCGCTAGATGGTGCTATAACCTAACTGATAACTACAGAATTACAGGAATTGCAACAGAATGAATTAGAAGCATGATCTGAAATGATTCTGAACCTCTTCTGGGGGCAGAACAAAGACCAAGAAAAATTTCAAAGACGGCTACTGATTGCAAAATCAGAACCCCCTCTACACCGTGAAAGATTTTCAGAAAGATTTAGCAGACTCTGGAGTTGTGCTGCATTGTTCTACTGTTCAGCAACACCTGCATAAATATGGTCTTCATGGAAGAGTCATCAGAAAAAATCCTTTCCTGCATCCTCACCATAAAATTCTGCGTCACAAGTTTGCAAAAGAGCATCTAAACATGCCTGATTTATTTAGGAAACAAGTCCTGTGGACCGATGAGGTTAAAGGGAATCTGTCACTTCCTAAACATCCTCCATACTAGAGTAAGTGGTGTATAATGTAGTTGGTGCGTAGTCTGGTTATGTAATTTTTATCTTCATAACCAATTGCATTCCGATGCTAAACTCTGACAAACCAGCAGTAAAATGTAATGAGAGGACTTATGTACTCATGCACATAGTAGAGAGGACTCAAAGAGGAGTTCCCTCGATGCAGTTTACTGCTGGTTTTTGGGAGCACAGTGTTGGAATGCAAGAGAGTACGAAGATAAAAAAACAGATCATCAGAATCAGCACCACATACACAATACAGTTCCTACTCTAGTATGGGGGATGTTTCGGAGGTGACAGATTCCCTTTAAAATAGAACTCTTTGGCCACAATGAGCATAGGTATGCAGCAACAAAGGGCACAGAATTTCATGAAAAGAACACCTCTCCAACCATTAAGCACAAAGATGGATCAATCATGCTTTGTGTTGCAGTCAATGGCATGGGGAACATTTCACAGGTAGAGGGATTTGAACGGTAGTATTTCTCCTTGGGGAGAGAGTGCCTTAATCAGTGTGAGGAAACTTATAGGCCATGCATGCTCCTCTGGAATTTTGGGAATAAAGGGATGCAAATGAGCTCTTAACAAGCCCTGCCTTTAATGCCACCAGATGTAAGAGAGCTATCCAATGTCAATGTTTGACCCTTTAAATAGGCCTTGAGACATGAACCAACCTTTTACCTTCCCCGCCCACTTTTTAGACCTGGTGTGAGTGGGGAAAAGTTGCAGATTGCAGCATAACTCACAGTTGCAACGCACCTACATACACCTAATATAGGCGTTTTTCTGGATAATAAATGACCCCCTTAATATTTGACAGACACAGAGGCAGAACATCTTGCACATACTTTTCCTTTTAAGGGTGTCTGCTTATGGTGTAGATTTGTATGCAGAAAATCTGCAAGAAATCTGCACCAAAACTACACAAACGCACATTAATAAGCACAATTTATCATGTTTATGGTGCATTTTTTGTGTGTTTTAGTGCAGTTTTTGGTGCGGATTTGATGCGATGTTGCCGCAGATCTCACTCTTCCATTGATAAAGGTAATGTCTACATAAAATTTAACAACAATTGACATGCTGCAGATTTCAAAATCCACACAGCAAGTCAATTTCCAAGCCCATGAGAATTGTCTAATATTACACACTTTGCTGGTATAGTGGTATTGTATTTCCCTGAGTTTTTTCCGCATGAAAATCAGTAAGATAAAAACGCACATAATCTGAATAGTGTGCAGGCACCCTAAATGGCAAGCCCTTTCGGTCAAATAATTAGGGACCCGTGTACCTTCTCAACTGTCTTACCTATTTACTCTTAATTATGCACCTATGCTTTTCGGATAATACAGGACTTGTCAGACTATAAAAAAAAGCTTTTGTCATGTTTTTTTGGCAGGATTAATATAATAAAGATGGATGCTCTTTCCCACTTTTTGTATCTGTTTTAGGCACTTCTAATCCACATCTCTTCCTCATTTTATCAGCGCTTATATAGAGCAATTAATCACTTTGCAAGACCTCCTATAAACCCAGTAATGGGTTTGCCACGCTCTGTCACACAAAGTCTTCTAGTGGGTCTGCTCAGAAAATACCTATATTGCCCAAATCTTTCTGGGGACTTTTCTATACCATCGTTTAAGTCCCTTAAAGCTTTGAGTCTGGAGAGGTGTCTTTTATGGCTGTCATACAGTCAGCTGCAAAAAATTTTAACATCTCTGGGTTCCTCTCAGACCTTTCCAAGAGCTTTTAATTCATTTAAATGTCCTTTGCTGCAATCTTCTCCACCAACTTATCTCCCTTATGCAGTACAGGTCCTCTTGTTGCCCCATGGATACTGAGGCTTTGGATATCAGAGAGCTTAGGAAAGGAACTAGGCTTTGCTGTTACATATGAAGACGGGCTGAAATTGCTCACTCTTGCTCTACATAGGATGCATACAGCTTGTGCAGCCCAAGAGAAAAACTATAAGATTTTAACGAGCTGGTACCGTTGTCCTGCTTTACTCCACAAGTTTTTGTTCCTGCTATTTGCAGATACCTGTTGGGGATGTCATGAGTAACATGGCAATATGCTCCATATTGGGTTGGCATACTTGCTTATCTAGTTTTTTTTTTAGATAAAATATGCTAGAATTACAACAATGACTATGGTAAGAAAGTCAAACCCTAGGCAAAAATTGCCCTGCTCCCTATACTCACAAACTTTCTCTTCTGTCAAAAATGGTCTGCTTAAAGGCTATGTACACCTTTTAGGGACATTTTTTTAAAATATTGCATTGTACTCACTTTGAGCTAAAAATAATTTTTTAAATTGGTCTTTGTTAAAATATGGCTTCCTTTGTTCTGTACAGAGCTGCTCTAGAAGGACCCTTAGGATTTTTAACTTTTATCTTTTCCTTCAGACCAGGAGCAGGCGGACTCCTTATCTTTACTTTCTGACCTTATTTATGTTCGTTATAGCTCAGTTCTTATCTTACTGATGAGAATGTGGCTTAAATAAGTGTTTATGACCTCTCTGTAGTTTAGAGATATGGTTTATTAGATGACCAGCACAAAGTGAAAGTGAAAGTACAAGTCATACCGTTAGAAAAACAATTAACCCTTTGTGACAAAACAACTCAATCATAAAAATAATTCCCTCCAAAGGTGTACTTAGCCTCTAAGCAATTTCTCTCACATGCTAGATTTACCATACGTAATCATTGAAGATCCTTAACAACTCCTTCTATGTAGTGGAGATGAATCATCTCCTTCACATGGAAAATCTGATGGCTGATGACACTGTAAGAGTGGATGGCTTCCTTCCCATCTGGTCCCCTCGGATAGATTTCAAGAAATGACAGCTTAACCAGATTACTTTCTTGATCTTTATAAGATATTTAGATAAAAGATTTGATGCTTCAAGCTCATCTCTTACTTCATTTGTGCCATGTTCTGTGATATATATATCACTCCTCCCTCCTTTGTCTTCGACTTCTTCCCTACTCCACCTTTTTTCTTTTTCTTAATTCTCTCCTTTTTTCTCTTTTTTTTTTACTATATGTGTTTTCTTCTTTTTTTTTATGCGGATCTACTAATCCTTTAAAACTTAAGGTAAGCTTTAGTAGATTGCAGGGGTGAACTAGCAACTAAAAGTGGCCCTGGAAAAAGCCTAACAGTGGCCCAACCAAATTGACAGAAGGTGGGGCAATTCAAGTAGACAGGTCCAACACAAGTATGCAGGGTCAGCCTTACCATCTGCAGTGAAGGCCAAAGGCCTCTTCCATCCTGAGGCCTTAGATGCCTGTGCACCTGTGTCACCTGTACACTGCCTCAAAGGGTTTAAGCCTAGTAGCCTATTTCCTATGAAGGTGAACAGCAGGGCAGGAAGCCAGATGCTCCTGTGCCTGCCACAGTATCCAACTGTATCTATGTTTATAATGGTGATACAGTTTAATTAAGGAGGTCGCCTTTGGTACACGGCCAGGGACATAAGTCCATAATACTCCATTAGTTAGTTAACTCTGGGAGTGTCAGATAGTTATGTACCCAAGAAAGGCTCAAGTGGCCCCTTGGGCAATGGCCCACTGGGAAATTTTACTGTAGGGTCTATGGCCAGTCTTCTCCTGGGTTAAATTCAATATGATACTGTTTTAATTTGGTAGCCTTAATATTAAAACTTCTTTGCGTTTTGCTATCTATGCTGATATTTACTATTTGCTTTTTAAAAACTTATGAACATGATTATGGAAGTAGTTGTCATTTCAAAGAAATGATGGAGAGAATTGCTGTTCTGTAATAGGAAAAGGACACAGATATTACTGTATATTATTGTAGATGGAATTCTCATAGCAGTAGAATGAGGTGTGAAAAAAACAGCTGCTTTTTATATACACTAAGTGACAGTTGATTTAATCGATGATGTTCACAAAAATGACAGTTAATGTAGTTATGTAGTAATGAGGAATAAAGAGACTGGATGGGTGCAGAATTAATGACCTATGCATGTAATAGTAGTGACTACTGATGTTTTTCTGAGATTATGAGTGAAATGTTGAGGAACATAGACAAATCAGAGATAGGTGCAATACATACAAAGGAGAATCCTGCCATGTGGAGTAGATAAAGATCATGCAGATGAATGCTTAGAATTAGAATGTAAATATATACTATAATGATCTAGCATGGTCTAGGCTTTGGCTTCAACCAATTTTTTTTTTTGCTCCGATACATCTGAAATGAAAGCTACAGCAACTTTTGCAAATGGTCTTTAGTAAAAATGTTATGAGTTCCTGACCTCTACCAATTTTGGAAGAAACATAAACTTACTGAATGTTAAGTGATAACTATTTTGTAAAAAAAAAATCTGATTCAGAAAATTGCTCATATTGCCAAATTTTCTATAAATTCTGGATTTAAATAAATAAATAAAGGTAAACATATCAACACACATTTACCACTAATGTGAAGTACAATGTATTATGAAAAACAGAACTGTTTAGATAGTACAGTACATGCATTACATAGTTATTACCACATAAATTGACATGTTAGATTTGCATCCCGTAATTGTGTAATATCCTTATCATCCATGCTTCCAGAGACCCCACCTTCCTTTTGCAAGGGGATTGCATGTAACTCCTTTTTATGTTCATCCCTCCACAGGCATAGGGATTCTTCTATGCCCCTAATTCTCAATATTTTCATGCAGTACTCCAGAATATAGTAGTTGCAAAGTTCTTTGTTATTTAGTATTATTTAATGTTATTTGATTTATTGAATTACCCATATAGTTCTGTAGGGATCAGTCAGGGTTAACAGTCCTGACTTTGCCTTTGTACAAAGCTAGGAGGTGGACTTAGGACTGCCCTTAGTTAGGGTGTCTAGTGTTAGCTGAGGAAGAGAGATAAGCTACATGTACTCAATTATCAGGAAACTAGGACTGTATCCCAGAGAATCACCATATCTGAGATATTTGCATTAAGAAAGCCATTTCTCTTTTACAGTACTCAAGAAAGAGAGAGAGAAGGAATTTGAAAGTCCAGAATCTGCATGGCAATGGATTGAGTTAATTAGTAAGGTATTTGCTCTTTAAGGCTGATAGACTTTACTACAGTGAACAATACATTGCAGGGACATTGCTATTACACCCTTCCACACCTTGACACAGTCCTGGCCAGCTGTATCGTAATCTTTTTTCCCTCAGCTTGAGCATTACAGACAAGTTTTGCTAGAACCTCATTGCCAGCCTTAGAGTCTATTGAGAGAGAAAGATAGAGTGAGGGAGTACTAAAACTGCCCATTGTCCATACAATGCTATCGGACGAAGATTTTCAATGTACCTTAGTAACATAACATAGTTTGTAAGGCTAAAAAAAGATATACATCCATTTCGTTCAGCCTGTTAGCCTGCAAAGTTTATCCTGAGGAAGGCAAAAAAACCTTCATGAGGTAGAAGACAATTTACCTAATTTTAGTGGGAAAAATTCCTTCTAGACTCCAATAAGGCAATCAGAATAACTCCCTGGATCAACAACCCTTCTACAGAATTCTAGTAACTATAACCTGTAATACTGTGTATCTCCAGAAATGCATTCAGGCCTCTCGAACTCTTTTAGTGAGTTCACCCTCACAACCTCCTCTGACAGAGTTCCATAGTCTCACTGCTCTTTCAGTAAAGAATCCCCTTCTGTGTTGATGGAGAAACCTTCTTTCCTCTAGACATAAAGTATGCGCCTTTGTCATGGTTACAGTCCTAGGTATAAACAGATCATGGAGGAGATACCTTTGATATATTTATACGGTTATTAGATCTCCCATCTGCGGTTTTTTCCCCTTAACTAAATAACCGTAAATTTGATAAGCTGTAGCTAAACACTTTTAAAATCTGCACAGATTTAAACTTCGACAAATAATAGCCATTAGCCTTTCGATCTTTACACCCTTTCTTGCCTGTGTTCCTCAAAGTACGCTTGAAAATATTACCCTGCAACTTATTTTTTTGGGACATCAACTCTGAAATCCTAAAAGCCCCAAAGAATGCTAGAGAAGAAGCAAACCAAAATAAACAGATGTGAGAGAGAGGTTTACATATATATAATGTGAACATACTGTAGTACACATTTTTGTCCCCAGGATGGCAGCTAACCATATGTGTGAGCTTGTGTGCAATTCTTTGTCTTAAGGTCACTAGGGGAGGGGGAGTTAGGTTGCAGCTTTCAAATCTACCTATGAACTTAGAGTCGAAGTTTCTGAAAATACTCCTATCATTAAGTTAAGGAGCCAATAGTCTTACCCCTTTTGTGATGTCATGTCTGCTATTTAAGTGAATGTATCTTGAATAAAGGGCTTGCTCAGGGGGATGATGAGATGTTTTCGTGAAACCAACTTGTGTGTCTGGTCTCACTTTGAAAGTAGTATGGAAAGTGCATACTTATACTTGTAATTGATTTGGCACCACACAAAGAAGATGAGAATCGCATGAATTGCGATAACAATTTGGCGTCCCTGGGTGGGCAGACAGCTTGCGTAGCTTCCAATTTAAATTCCATGAGAGCTACTTAAACGGAAACCATCAGACAAGATCACACCCTGCAGCAAGGTAAGAAAGCGTTATTTCTTACGAATATCCTCTGAAACTTCCTCTTTTGTGGATTCTCAAGAGTTGAATTGGTGTTATCGTGATAGAAGGGTTCAAATTATAGCTGATCTTTCCTTTAGAACGAAAACTCATTTGAATATTCCTTCTTTGAGTGGTAGGGCGTGCTGGAACTAAGCAGGAATTGATAGACAGCTGAGTCGGATATCCGTGACATAGAATTGAACCTAAGCCAAGCTCTGACGAGAGTTTTGGAGATTAGTAGTGACCAGGGGTTCTCATGATGGGAATTGAGTAGGATTAACACCAATTGCATAGTAATATGTGTACCCTAATCAGTCTAGATAGCAGCCAAATATCTTTAAAACTGCGTGCTCCGTAGGATAAGTATCGCTTGGATATCTTTAAGACTATATGAGTCCCAAAGGGTTGATAGTGCCTGCATATCTTTAAGACTTTGTCTCACTATTAGGAAGAATAAATAGGCCATTGTAAGTTATTAAGATTTTGTGTCCCCACAGAGGTGAATGGACCAGGGGTCTTCACCAAAGGAATTGTTTGTTCGGCAGTGATTTAGATAATCATTTGATCTTTGTGTAACTGCTCTAGCGGGTTCGATAGTAATCATATATCATTTAATCTTTGTGTATCTGCTCTAAGCTAGCGGGTTCGATAGTAATCAAATATCGTTTGAACTGTGTGTTACCACAAAAATGGGGCAAATCTAATGTTACAGGATATAATGAGGAGCCGCATAAAAGAGAGGAAAAATGTTTCAGTTAAAAAGTTGAAATCATTTTGTGATACTGTGTAGCAGAGATATCCGGTATTATCCGGAAATACCTAGTATTGTTTAAGAGTTCCCCCTAGATGCTGCATATTGAAACTGCATGAGAAGGGAAAGTTTCAGTTATTAAGTTAAAATCGTTCATGCGTGCACTTGGTGTGCCAGAATCCGGTAGATTAAATGAAAGTTTGTGGATAACTGTATTGAAGGAAAAGGAAAGTTGATTAAAGGGTAGTAGGCTAGTGCAAGCTGAGTTATGGTAGAAATTGTCTATGGAAGTGACTGATAGAAAGTTGGAGAAATGAGCAGCATTTCTATTGTAAGGTGGAGGATTTGAATCCTATAGAGAACAAAGAGGTTGCCATGTGGCATCCCATCCCCCTTTTCTCAAAATCTGCTGTAACCCACACTTGTTCTTCTGTGTCTTTTAGTTCCACAATAAATTGTCCTGTTTTTCTTTTCTCTGGAATGTGCTCCTCCAGAGGGAACCCCCCCACATGGTATTCTATTTTGCTCTAGTGAAGTCCGCCCTGATGAATTCAACCCCCTTATGGTGGGGGCTGGTAATTGGTAATGCATCTGCAGACTGTGAAGATACTAACATGTGTGTTATCTATAGATCTTCCAGACAGGGCTCCATTCATGTTATAGGTCCCAGTATTGCATTAGATTCAATGATGTCTGCAAATAACCTTTCCCAATTGTATGTTCCACTAGTTTAACCTGCTCTGGACTGCCGCACGCAGAATCGCGTGATCTCGGCGGCCCAGTTACTCCTCCTTGACGCGTCAATCGCTGGCAGGCTGTAGAAGTTAAATAAATGAAATCAAACAGGTATATCAGATGCTGTTTTGTTAACAGCATCTGATATGCCTGCTACCTGGTCCTCTGGTGGTCCCATTTGCTGGGATCGACCACCAGAGGTCCAGGTAGCTATGTAAAGTAGCACCAAGCACCACACTACACCCCCCCATCACTTATTAACCCCTATTAACCCCTGATCACCCCATATAGACTCCCTGATCACCCCACTGTCATTGATCACCCCCCTGTATGGCTCCATTCAGACGTCCATATGTGTTTTGCGGACCCACGGATCCGCAAAACACGGACACCGGCAATGTGGTTTCCGCATTTTGCAGATCCGCACATTGCCAGAACTATAAAGAAAATGCCTTTTCTTGTCCGCAATTGCGGACAAGAATAGGACATGTTCTATATTTTTGCAGAACGGAAGTGCAGACCCGGAAGTGCGGATCCACAATTCCGGATCCGAGCGGGACAAAGTCTGTCCCCATAGAAATGAATGGGTCTGCAATTCCCCTTTGGGCCCCTTTGCGCATCTTGGCTGCAAAAAAGTGGCACACATGTGGTATCGCCGTACTCAGGAGAAGTAGGGCAATGTGTTTTGGGGTGTATTTTTATATATACCCATACTTTGTGTGAGAAATATTTCTGTAAATGACAACTTTTTAAAAACTGTTATACAAAGTTGTTAATTTACAGAGATATTTCTCTCACCCAGCATGGGTATATGTAAAAATACACCCCAAAACACATTGCCCTACTTCTCCTGAGTACGGCAATACCACATGAGTGACATTTTTTTGCAGCCTGGGTGCGCAAAGGGGCCCAAATTCCAACGAGTACCTTTAGGTTTTACAGGGCTGCTCACAATTTAGCCCCGCCCAAAATGCCAGAACAGTAAACACACCCCACAAATGACGCCATTTCGGAAAGTAGACAACCCAAGGTATTCACTGAGGGGCATAGTGAATCCGTTGGAGATTTTTTATTTTTTTTTGCCAGAAGTTAGCAGAAATGGAAACTTTATTATTTTTTTTCCCCTCAGAAAGTGTCATTTTCCACTAACTTGTGAAAAAAAAAATGATACATGAACTCACCATGCCCCTCCGCGAATACTTTGGGGTGTCTTCTTTCTAAAATGGTGTCATTTGGGGGGTATTTATACTATCCTGGCATTCTAGCACCTGAAGAAACATGAGAGGTGCTCAGAAAGTCAGAGCCGCTTCAAAATGCGGAAATTCACTTTTTTGCACCATAGTTTGTAAACGCTATAACTTTTACCCAAACCAATAAATATACACTTATTGGATTCTTTTTTTTATCAAAGACATGTAGAACAATAAATTTAGAGAAAAATTTATATAGAAATGTAGTTTTTTTGCAACAGAAAGTGAAAAATGTCATTTTTTTACAAAAATTTCGGTCATTTTTGATTAATAGCAAAAAAAAGTAAAAATGTCAGCAGCAATGAAATACCACCAAATGAAAGCTCTATTAGTGAAAAGAAAAGGAGGTAAAATTCATTTGGGTGGTAAGTTGTATGATGGAGCAATAAACGGTGAAAGTAGCGTAGTGCAGAATTGTAAAAAGTGGCCTGGTCATTAAGGGTGTTTAAGCTAGGGGGGCTGATGTGGTTAAAATGTGCCTGCAGAAATTATTTTTATGATGCCAACTGGAAGTATCCCTGACCAATCCAGTCAATCTAAGGCTGCACCCATTCTAAGTCCTTATTTAGACATGAGTGGATTTCAGTCACAGGAAAAATTGAGATTTCTAGCATCATCTTATAATGTATGAAATCTGCTACACCCAGTATCCCAAGTCATAACATCAATTTTACTGATGATAGAATTCATAGTTCACAAGGACTTACCTATGCTGTTTTGTAGAGAATTATTTAAAATATGGAGAGTTGTTTCATGTTGTTAGTGAGATTTAGAAGGTTTAGTAGACTGTAGAGCTGGGGATTCGTTCTCTCAAGATTGTGGCTTCAACAGTGAGTGGGGGAGAAAGCATTTAGGTGATTATCCTGTCACACTGTCTAAATATGCATCAGGAATACCAAATAAGAGGAGATGGATACCCTCAGAAAAAAAACACGTGAACAAGGCGCCAGATCCCTACAATTAAGGGGATCTAAGCTTAGGATGAATCCTGTGAAAGCAATCTAAAGGCATTCTGGAGATTCCAGAAATACAATGAAGATACACTCACTTCAAAGGGGATGGTCAACAGGATAAGCTCAAGACACCTGTGACCTAAAGCCCCCCTGGCCAGTATCGCATGTAGTATTTCTTGATGACTGAACGTAGCCCACACAGAATAGCTTCTGGTCAATCGCTTTATTTAAATTTTTTGGCCAACGCGTTTCGGGGGTCAACGGGGGGGGGGGGGTCAACGCGTTTCAGGGGAGATAAAAGAAGGCCTAACATATAGTACCATTTATGGGGATACAGGGGTAGGTTCGGGGACTAGTAGTCACCACCATCAGGCGATTCCCTTGGGCTGAGGGGTATTAAGGGATATAACAGGGATAGAGGTTCCTGTACCCCGTTTAGCATCCGGACCCCTGTATAGATATCAAGCCTCATTATTTGGTCCCAAGTAGAGTTGAGCAAACACCTGGATGTTCGGGTTCGAGAAGTTTGGCCGAACTTCACGAAAATGTTCGAGTTCGGGATCCGAACTTGACCCGAACTTCACCCCGAACCCCATTGAAGTCAATGGGAACCCAAACTTTTGGGCACTTAAATGGCTGTAAAATAGCCCTCGAAAGGGCTAGAGGGCTGCAAAAGGCATCAAAATGTAGGTAAATGCCCTTCAAACATATGTGAATAGGTAAATGACTTAAAATAAAATAAAATACAGAAAAATAATAAATAAACATTCTAAACTTGAGCCCAAGTGAGTGACAGTGGCACCTTTCACCCAGCAAACAGAGGATGTGGCAGCAACGCCACCACATCTGTCATTGTCACCAAGCATCTCCACCAAATTCCATGGAAGTGTTCAGCTATCAGCTGTCCATCTCCCAAACACTGGAGAGAAAAAGAAATAGAAAGAGGAAGTACCCCCCCCCCCCCCCCTCCCTAACCATGGCTCTGAATGCCTTATTTCAAACTTCCTGGTCCTTTAAAATGCTGTCATTCTGTCTGGTGGACAGTTTTAAAAACCTTATGGCAGTGGCTATCCCACAGTACGTGTATCCCAGCCGCCGCTACTATTGCAGGCGAGCCATCCCTTCCCTGCACAACCAAGTGGCGGACAAAATGGGCATTTCTCTTTGTATCCTGTTACCTCCTCCTCCTCTTCCTACTCAGCTTCCTCCTCCTCTACCTCCTCCTCATCCACTCAGTGTAACACCTTCACCACCCACAGCAGCACAGCCAGGGGGAAACGACAGCAGGTTGTTTTAAAACTTGTGTGTTTGTGGGACAAACCCTGCACCGCGCAGGAGCTGTGGACAGGCATGGAACAACAGACCGACCATTGGTTGGTGCCACTGAGCCTCCAGCCCGGCCTGGTGTTGTGCGCTAATGGGCGAAATATACTAGCAGGTCTGGGCCTAGCCGGTTTGACACACATCCTCTGCCTGCCACATGTGCTGAATTTGGGGTGCAGAAATTCCTAAACACCAGACAGTGAAAATCAATTCAGTTAATTGAACACACACAATACCCCCACACCCCCCTTTCACTCAAACCATTAACAAACTATTTACAAATGTTCTTAAAAACATGTTAAAATAACTATAATGCAGCTAAACTTACTATGTAAACAAACAAAAGTATATACACGCCTTATCCTTAACTTAAGGCCAGTGACATCAAAGTGGCTCGAAGGGTGGGTTCCTGCACCAACATAGTCCCTGGCCTGGAACACAATTGTCCAGCCAGGGCACAGTTCTAGAGGATGAGGAGGATAAGTAGGATGAGGAGGATGAGGAGGAACCATGTTCTCAGCAGGGTGGCACCCAAGCCAGCTCACGGGCAGCTGATTCACCATCAGCACCTTAGCAGGCTGGGTTAGCATAGGCGAAATATGGGAAAGCTTTGTCATCAGGCCACAACAAGCTGCACCACCAGCAGATCTAGAAGGGGCCCATCCAGGAGGAGGAGGAGGAGGAGGACTAAAAGACTTTGTCAGGGCCCCCTCAACAGTATTATACAATGAAATTAGATACAGTGGCAGTATAGACAGTGTAAAAAGCGGATGGAAAATAAATCCAAACAGCCTCACACCCTACACACTCAATTCCCCCCCCCCCCCTTCACTCAAACCATTAACAAACTATTTTCAAATTTACTTAAAAACATATTAAAATAACTATAAGGCAGCTAAACTAACCATGTAAAGAAACAAAACTATATACGCGCCTTATCCTTAACTTAAGGCCAACCAAATACAAGTGGCTCGGAGGGTGGGTATCTGCACAAACATAGGCCCTGGCCTGGAACACAATTGTCCAGCCAGGGCACAGTTCTGGAGGATGAAGAAGAGGAGTAGGAGGAACGCTGGATGATACAGAGGACACAGACGATATACCTCCCTCAAAGAGGATAACTTGTTCTTGCCTCTGGGCAGCCTGGCAGACATGAGCGACTACATGCTGCAGTGCCTGCGCAACGACCGCCCAGTTACTGCCACATTCTAACTTTTGCTGATTACTGGGTGGCCAACCTGCTGCATCCCCGTTACAAGGACAACGTGCCATCCTTAATTCCCTCGCTGGAGTGTAATAGGAAGATAAGCCCGCTAGTAGACATGCTGCTGATGGCATTCACACCTGACACCGGGGACTCAGTGGAAGCACAAGGTGAAGGCAGAGGAGAAGGAGGAATGATTTGCCAATGCAGCTGGGTCACCCGCAACACCTCAGAAGGCAGTGTTAGCATGGGCAAAATGTGGAAAAGCTTTGTCATCCCGCCACAACAACCTGCACCACCAGCTGGAACATCTTAGCAGGAGGCAGCATTTCAGCAACATGGTGGAACAGTACACTTACTGACTGATGAGTCTGCCTAGGGGAATAGCTACAGGGGAAGCAGGGGAAGCAACTGCTTTGGGGCCGTGACCTAGAAAGGGCCCATCCAGAAGGAGGAGGAGGAGGACTAACAGTATTATACAATGAAATTATATACAGTGGCAGTATAGACAGTGTAGAAAGCGAATGGAACAGCTGCTGGGCCTGGTCTGGGAGAGCGATCTTTAGTAGCCAAAGGCATGGCAGCATGAAAGGAAGGGGTTTGCCCAAAATTACTGGGGGAGGGGGGCCCCATTCAAAAATTTGCTGTGGTGCCCAATCATTTCTAGCTACGCCACTGGGTCTGCCCCATTCAACTTCTGGGTCATCAAATTGGGCACATGTCCTGAGGTTGCCCTTTACGCCTTGGAGGTGCTGGCCTACCCTGCAGCCACTGTATTGTCTGAACGTGTGTTTAGCATGGCTGGTGGCATTATCACAGACAAGCGCAGCCGCCTGTCCGCAGACAATGTGGGCAAGCTTTTGTTTATTAAAAAGAACCAGGCATGGATCCCACAGGACTTGTTTGTACCTTATGCAGAATAGACATGTATACTGGCCTCACCCAACCACTGTTATACTACCGTGCACTTACACTTTGTTTTCTTTTTTATATTTTCCAAATGTTTTGGGGTCTACACTAATTTATTTAAAAAAATAAAAAATAAAAAAACTGTTATTGGCGACTACCTTTGGCTTCACAGCCCAAAAAGGTTTTTTTTTCATGCAAGAATGTAACCGCTAATTGTAAGTTCCCTGTCAGTTAAACTTGGCCAGCCACAGCTGAAACCACTGATTTACGGAATTGCTATTTTGGCAATTGAATTTCACCCCAGAAAATAATATATCCTTTGATGGACACTATGAAACTTGTCCAGTCACACCTGGAACACCAGATTTACAGTATTGCTATTTTGGTAACTGAATTTCACCCCAGAACAAAAGCTATCCTTTGACAGACACTATAAAACGTGTCCTGCCACAGCAGAAACCACTGATTTAGTGTTTTTCTATTTTGGCAATTGAATTTCACCCCAGAAAATAATATATCCTTTGACGGACACTATGAAACTTGTCCAGTCACAGCTGGAACACCAGATTTGCGAGATTTCTATTTTTGCAACAAAATTTTTCACCCCAGAAAATAATATATCCTTTGACGGACACTATGAAACTTGTCCAGTCACAGCTGGAACACCAGATTTACGTTATTTCTATTTTTGCAACTGAATTTAACCCCAGAAAATAATATATCCTTTGACGGACACTATGAAACTTGTCCAGTCACAGCTGGAACACCAGATTTACATTATTTCTATTTTTGCAACTGAAATTCACCCCAGAAAAAAATATATCCTTTGACTGACACTATTAAACTTGGCCAGCCACTGCTGGGACACCAGATTTAGGGGATTGCTATTTTGGTAATTGATTTTCACCCCAGAAAATTATCCATCCTTTGCCGGACACTATTAAACTTGGCTAGTCACTGCTGGGACACCAGATTTAGGGGATTGCTATTTTGGCAATTGAATTTCACCCCAGAACAAAATATATCCTTTGTCGGACACTATTAAACTTTGGCCCGCCACTGCTGGGACACCAGATTTAGAGGATTGCTATTTTGGCAATTGAATTTCACCCCAGAAAATAATATATCCTTTGTCAGACACTATGAAACTTGTCCAGTCACAGCTGGAACACCAGATTTACGGTATTTCTATTTTTGCAGCTGAATTTCACCCCAGAAAATAATATATCCTTTGACTGACACTATAAAAATTGTCCAGTCACAGCTGGAACACCAGATTTACATTATTTCTTTTTTTGCAACTGAAATTCACCCCAGAAAAAAAAATATCCTTTGCCGGAAACTATTAAACTTGGCCAGTCACTGCTGGGACACCAGATTTATGGGATTGCTATTTTGGCAATTGAATTTCACACCAGATCAAAATATATCCTTTGCCGGACACTATTAAACTTGGCAAGCCACTGCTGGAACACCAGATTTATGGGATTGCTATTTTGGCAATTGAATTTCACTCCAGAAAATTATCTATCCTTTGCCGGACACTATTCAACTTGGCCAGCCACTGCTGGGACACCAGATTTAGGGGATTTGTATTTTGGCAATTGAATTTCACCCCAGAACAAAATATATCCTTTGCCGGACACTATTAAACTTGGACGCCACTGCTGGGACACCAGATTTAGGGGATTGATATTTTGGCAATTGAATTTCACCCGAGAAAATTATCTATCCTTTGCTGGACACTATTAAACTTGGCCAGCCACTGCTGGGACACCAGATTTAGGGGATTGGTATTTTGGCAATTGAATTTCACCCCAGAATAAAATATATCCTTTGCCGGACACTATTAAACTTGGCCAGCCACTGCTGGGACACCAGATTTATGGGATTGCTATTTTGGCAATTGAATTTCACCCCAGAAAATTATCTATCCCTTGCCAGACAGCAGACAGTATTACACTTGGCTAGCCACAGCTGGAACACCAGATTTAGGGGATTGCTATTTTGGCAATTGAAATTAACCCCTCAATAAAATATAGAAATTTCTATCCTGAGTTTCTGGCAATAAGCACAGCCAAGCCCCTGATGTAGGATATAGCAAACAAAAGAAAACTAGGATTGATGGATTGATGGACTTGGTGGCAGCTTGTGCTGGTGCACCACAAGACACAAAATGGGTGCCGTTCACCCCAGAAAAAAGTGACAGAAAAACGCTCTGTGCAGCCTAAAAACCAGTGAGCAATTTATTAGCAGAAGTTGAATGATTGATTCATAGCTGTAGATCGATCACTTCATTAGGTGTTTTTTGCTGAGTTTTTCCTGCCTAATCTCGCCCTCTCAGCAGCTGAATTCTATCCCTACACTAATCAGACCAGAGTGACGTGCGGCGCTACGTGACTCCAGCTTAAATAGAGGCTGGGTCACATGCTGCACTTGGCCAATCACAGCCATGCCATTAGTAGGCATGGCTGTGATGGCTACTTAGGGCAAGACGTAAAATGCTAGCTGATTGGCTGCCGTGCAGCCCTTCAGAAAGCGGGTAGAAATCGCCGAACAACAGACCCAAACCAAACTTCACACTGTACGTCTTTTGGGATATTTCTATTATTGAGAGGGGTAGGCCCCCAGTTTTTAGAGATCTATAATGAAAAGTGTTTTTAAAGTCCTCATTTTAGTCCGCAGTTCATTTCATGAAGCTACATCGAGGTTAAGAGACGACTCTGTGAAAAGGACGTTAAATATTCATTTGTGTACCCAGCTAAATTGTGGACTATTTTTAATAGTGAGACTTATTTTTTTGGCACTCCTGATCATGTGGCGGACTGGCTTGAACAGAATAATATTTAGATTTTTTCATGGTGGCGTGTGGGAGGGGGAAACAGGTGGTCTTAGTGGAGAGATCTGACAAGTATGGTGGCAGGTCAAGAGTTGGAGGGGAGGCTTGTAGGGTATGGGGTGGGTTGCAATGTGTCTCCCGGGTTGAGGGGGGAAAAGATAGAAGTTGGGTGTTTTTTCTTTTTTTGTTGATGGATGTCGGCTAGAATCTTAACCTGGAATTTTGGGGGGCTCAGTAATAAATTAAAAAGACAGGCAGTATGTGATCAAGTTCGGAGACACCTTCTGGCAAATGTTAGTTTAGTAGAGACCCATTTTACTGAGGGGGAGATCCCTCGACTTGGTGGGGGACAGGCTGCGAAGACATAAAGGGATTGATTATGTCTGCCAGGCCTCCTCCATCGATATGCAGGGGAGATTTGTTTTTCTCCATGGGAATTTATCTGGCAAAAAATGTACTTTGGCTTTTATTTATGTTCCCCCCACCCCCTTTTTCTCTACATGTACTCAATTGTTTACTAACTTTTATGGATCGGTGGCCTGAATGTCCTGTCATTGTGATGAGGGATTTTAATTGTGTCATTGCTCTAGAAAAGGATAGGGTTTCTAAGGAGATGGTTTGTGGATATATGGGAATATTTAGGAAAGGGGAGACGAGCATATTCTTGTGTTAGTAAATCTGGGAGGTCGATGTCTAGGATAGATATGGTTTTGATAAATAAAAACTATTTGAAATATATAAAACTAATTAAATATGAAGCTAGGCCATTATCCGATCATCTACCTCTCGCTATTGAATTATGTCTGGGCCATGATACATATAGTGCTAGGTCTCTATTTAGATTATACCCCCATTGGATTTCTATAATGGATAACCATGACTTGGTTTTGGGATAGTTATTATAATTAAGCAAGGACACATTTGGTATGGGACGCATTTAGGGCTTACATGAGGGGGGTGTTTATTAGTAATATCTCCAACTTAAGAAAGAGTTTTGCTAAGAAAGAGAGAGAGAGTTGCAAGGAGCAGCGGTTGCTGCTATGGATAACTTTCCCATTAATAACACAGAACAAACTAGGGAAAATATGCAGAGGACGAGTCAGGCTCTTTCTGACTTTCTTTTGGATAAGGCTCAGCAAAGGCTTTTTTTCCAGGGACAGAAATACTTTTCTGAGTCAGGTCGTCCAGGGAAAATGCTAGCTGGGGTGATCTCAAATCAGGACCCCAAACAAGAGATAGTTAGCATTCGCTCTCCTGAATGCACAATTATTAAAGATCAGGAATCTATTAAAGAGGCATTCGTGAAATACTTTTTGGAATTATATAAATCAGAAAATAGTGTCTCAGATGAAACGATTGATTTATATTTGGACTGTATCTCTCCTTCAGGCCTTACAGATTTCCAAAGAGAATCCCTAGATGTGAACCTCTCCTTGCAAGAGCAAGAGGCAGCTTTGAAGGCCTGTGCGCTAAACTCTTCTCCAGGATCCGATGGACTCCCATATGAATTCTATCCTAAATATAGGGAGGTGGTCTTTCCCCATCTTCTGATGGTATTTACTGAGGCAATAGAGGAGGGTAGTCTCCCGGAATGAATGACAGAGGCAGTAATAGTGTTAATATTGAAAAAAGGCAGAGATCCCTTAGATACGGGCTCATACAGGCCGATTTCTTTATTAAATACCAATGTGAAGCTTCTAAGGCCTTTGACAAGGTGGAGTGGAGATTCCCCTGGAAGGTCTTGGAGAAGATGGTATTTGGAAATAAGTTTATAAATATGGTCAAGCTTCTGTATAAATTCTCTAGGGAGAGGCTGAATATTAATAAGATGCTTACTAGGTGCATTTCTTTGGGGAGGGGTACTCATCAAAGATGTCCACTATCCCCATTATTATTTGATATTTATATTGAGCCCCTTGCTGTAAGAATTAGGTAAGACCCTATGATTTAACGTTTTGGGACATTGAGCATAGAAGATTGTATCTCCCTATATGCTGATGATGTTTTATTTTATATATAACATAATAATTTTTGAGGGTTTATTTTTGAGGGTTATTCAAGTTGTTAATTCCTTTGGTGAGGTTTCGGGTTTTGATATCAATTGGTCTAAAACTATTCTTATGTCCCTGGATAGATTACAACCCTTTACTGAGGAGTTGTTTAGTAATTTGCGGATTTCTGATTCATTTGAATATCTGGGTATTACTATTTCTGCTAAGATTCAAGATTTCCTACAGTTGAATTTGGTCCAATTAATAACTAAAATAAAGATTTGGCTCAGACTTCTGTTATCTAGAGCCGGTAGAATATCTTTGGTGAAGATGGTGATTCTGCCCCAATTATTGTACTTCCTCATGAACTCCCCAGTATGGATCGAAGATAAGTTTTTTTAAACTGATTGAGAGAACCATCAATGATTTACTTTTGGAGAGAAAGTGATTAAGTCTTGAATTGGAGCATTTCTACAAGCCGATGGAACAGGGAGGATTAAATATTCCCTATTTTAAAGGCTATTTTATGGCATCACAGTTGTCGTTGTACCATAAATGCGAAAAAAGTCCACTATGTAGAACTTTGGTGAAGAGGTCGCCATATGATAATATTTCTTCTTTATTGGAATCTGGTCAGTTAATTAACCCCCAACAGGATTAGAAAGTTGCTGCGAAGCTACTTGTTAAGTCATGGAGTACTATTAGAGATTGGTTGGGGATAAAGGATCTCTTTGCTGCACGCCCCTCTGGTATAATTATTATTTACAGACCCTAGATGAACTGGTTGGAGATCAGTATTGGCAAAAGAATAATGTTTGGTATCTTGCACAGGTGGTTAGAAATGGTTATATATTTTTTCCTTTTTGGAGTTAGCAAAAAGAGAAAATATTTCTAACTTATCTTGCTTTCGTTATTTTCAGTTACGTTCGGTGCTTTCCAATATAAAAGAAAAATCGCTTTTAGATATTGATACTTCCACTTTTTTGCATGACTTGATAGTAAAGCCGACACAGAGGGCTAAGATCTCTCAATGTTATAAAGATTTACTTAAAGCACAATTTATTAAATTACAGTCCCCTGGGGGAAGCTAGGAGAAAGGATTGCCCAATGATTCACTTGGATGATTGGGATAATATATTGGGGAATGTGGCATTAGTTTTTCATAATTTTAATCACATTGTTTCAATTGAATATTTTACAAAGAATTTATATGACACCTTTTCAGCTTAATAAATGGGGTTTGAGAAACACTTCAACTGTCCAAGGTGTGATACACATGAGGCCGATCATTTAAATATGTTCTGGAACTGTTCAGAGCTAGAAGGATATTGGAGGGTAATACATAATTATATTACTCAAAAAGTGTAAGTGGTGATACCATTCACGTTAGAGTCCTTTTGAGTGATCTATCCAAGGTGGGGTGCCATAAATATAAAAGGATTCTTTTGCTAAAGATAATGTTTTTGGCAAGACTCTTGATTTCACGGGCTTGGTTTTCATCTAATGCTCCAAGTATAGATACATGGCTAAATCTCTTAAAATAAATGAATAAAAATCTCCTCCTTCAACTTCAGCAATGTGAATGCCAGGACCAAATTATGGCATACCTGTATAATGTGCTCACCCACTTGGCTTCCTTGAGGACTACCTCAGTGGTACCACAACCACTAGCAGCAGCTACCTCACTAGTACCTACTCAAGCTACTCACACAGGAGGTTCTGGCCACTTCTGTCAACCTCCCTCTCCCTCCATGCTACGAAGGGCATCCTAAGCTATGCCTCAACAGTTCTCTTCTGACCCTGCCAAAGTGGCTTTTATGATAACTCACTTGTCTGGACAGGCTGTAGGCTGGGCAAATCATATTTGGGAGAAAGGTGATCCTATCACCAATAAGTTGCAAACTTTTCTAGATACATTTCAGAGAGTTTTTGAGGAACCTGACCATACTACCTTTGCAGCTTCCTTATTACGCCTACAGCAAGGCTCACTCACTCTTAGGCAATATGTGATACAGTTCTGTACTCTGGCCTCTGAGCTGGCCTGGAATAATGAATCAATGGTCGCAGCCTTAGAGTAGAGGGGCTTTCCAGATGAAAGAAAAATGAGCTGCTGGGATGAGACATTCCTAACTCCCTGGATGCCCTGATAACGATGGCTACGGGATTGACCTGCGGTTCTGTGAGCATGCTAAGGAAGTGGCAAGTGAAAGAACATCGATTGGCACCCAAGTTCTAGAAACCACTTTTTCCATCTCTTACTTCCTTCTCAGTTACTGGACTAGAGCTTATGCACATGCAAGTAGATGAAAAAAAGAAGGGGACAGATGTCCCAAAAGAGTGTTATTCACAAACTACACCTGAGACAGGTCCAGAGGAGGTATCGAGAATAACGGCCAGGCGTCTGCAGGGTAAAAAACAATAGGGTAGAGCACAAAACGAAGATATATATTCCAAAGATAGTGAAAAGCTGCCGATGGTGGTCAGATATGCATAAAAGAAAAGCATTCCGTTTTGTGTGCATACTTTGTGTACATATCCACTGCTCCCAAAGAAGGGGTGTTTTTTGTAAACCCCCGAAACGATTCAAGCCTTGATCTCAATAAAAGGAAACTTCCAGAAGTGCCGTTTGTGGTGGCTGTGGTTATTCCTGTGACTGTGCAAGCGATCCTGGCAGGGGAGTGTGGCCTATGGGTGTCTTCACCTTTATCCCATGGACTATCTCCCCGTATGAAGTGAGTTATCCATGCACATCTGTATACTTACCTTATTGATGCTTTTAGCCATTTTAGCTGCTTTTATGCACATTGGTTTTTAACGTCTTTCCAGGTCATCATTACTGATCTAGATTTGCCGAATAACCTTTTAAAGGGAATCTTTCACCCCGAAAACCCATTTTTCAACACTCACATCTTTCTCTGCAAAATTGCCCCCAGATTAAAAAGCTTCTTACCCTATTGCTGTACCTCTTACCGATCTTCAGAAAATCACTTTAATTGCAGATGTGAATGACAGTTGAAGGTGCCCAGTGGCGGCGTCATAACGACCGGTGCCCAGGCCGCACGCTCATCTTCATAACTTCAACTGTGATTGACATCTGCAATTAAAGGGAGCCTTTCACCTCAAAAACCCACTTTTCAACACTCACATCTTTCTCTGCAAAATTGCCCCCACATTAAAAAGCATCTTACTCTATTGCTGTACCTCCTACCGACCTCAGAAAATCACTTTGATTGCAGATGTTAATCACAGTTGAAGTTACGAAGATGAGCGTGCGGCCTGGGCACTGGTCGTTATGACGCCGCCACTGGGCACCTTCAACTGTCATTCACATCTGCAATTAAAGTGATTTTCTGAAGATCGGTAAGAGGTACAGCAATAGGGTAAGAAGCTTTTTAATCTGGGGGCAATTTTGCAGAGAAAGATGTGAGTGTTGAAAATGGGTTTTCGGGGTGAAAGACTCCCTTTAAATGCACGGGACTTTATCGACCATCCAATCTGAAACTCAGCTTGTGGACTGGCGCCTTGATTCGGGGTTGGGCTTATGCACATGGACAGGTTCAGGCTAACAGAGGAGGAGAGCATGCACAGGTATACTAATAATCTGTGTATGTATTGTGGAGACAAGGGCCATTATGCCTGCCCCTGCCCTCGGGAAACTCCAGACCCTAAGGTCTGTAGAAGAGGCTGCCCTAGGTGAAGATCAGTCCTCTCCAGGATTAGCTTTACCTGTGACCATGTCCTTCCCTGGTACTCGATTCACTGTGTTGGCCCTTTTGTATTTTGGTTACGCAGAAATTTTTCAGACCTTTGGTTGTGACATCTATTTATAGCAGAGTTCCCTCCAAATCTATTCAGTTTGTCACTGTACCCATGGATCTGCAAGTGATCTGCACTCCACTCTGAGAAGATCTCTTCACTGGTTCTTCTAAAGTCTTCTAGGCCCCTGCTGCTGGGATTACAATGGCTCTGTCTGCATAGTCCTGTCCTGAACTGGAAGTCTGGCAAGATCCTACATTGGGGATCTACCTGCAATTCCAAGTGCCTGACCTCGGTATAGCCTGACCAATGTCCACCTGTGCCTCAACAAAAGCAAGGAGAACCAGTAGCGTACCATGGTTTTGCTTTCAACAAAAAGGAAGCAGAGTTGTTGTCCCCCATAATCCTTATTGACCCTGATTGATTTTGTGCCTGGTGCCACACCAACTCGAGAGCGAGTATATAGGTTATCTCCTCCAGAAACTCAAGCCATGGCAGATTACTTTAAAGAGAACTGATTGAAGCTGGATTGTTTTTTGTTAAATAAGGATGGGTCACTTTGAGCCTGCATTGACTATTGGGGCTTGAATGCCATTACTATAAAAAAAACTACTACTGTTAAGCTCTGAGCTTTTTAACAAAGTTGAAGAATGGAAGACTGCCTTCAATAATCGAGAGTGACACTATGAGTATTTGGTGATACCCTTTCGTTTAAGCACTGCACCCACAGTCTTTCTAAAGATATAATTTACTGTACAAACTCTTGGAAGACTGCTGGGGAAGTGTTTTGGTTTAAGCACTGTCCCAGCAGTCTTTCAAGAGTTTGTATATTATATCTTCAGGATTCTCCTCTACGAGTGTGTAGTGGTGTATCTTCATGACATCCTGATTTTTTTCACCTGACCTCATATCACATTGCAAACATGTCTGCACCATGCTCCAATGACCAAGATAAAAAAGACTCTATGCAAAATTTAAAAAATTCGAGAAAAGTTCCCTGTCTTTCTTTGGTTATATAATTTCTGTACAAGGTATTCCAATGGATCCTGAAAAGTTGTCCGTCGGCTTAAATTGGCATCGACCATCTGGCTTACATTCATTTCAGTGTTTCCTGTTTTTTGCAGATAATAATATACTGTTCATCCCTCACTTTTCCAACTTGACAGTACATATATCTTCTCTGACCTGCAAAGGATTTGTTGCCAAGAAGTGGGCTCCAGAGGCAAAATCAGCCTTTCAAACTCTAAAGCAGTCTTTTTCAAACTGTTCTTCTTCAAGGTGGATGAATTTTGCACAGAGGCAGGGGCATTGCTTACCTAGAACGCTCATTCAAGCAAGATGGTAACATGTGGGTTCTTCTCCAAGACCTTTTTGACTTCTGAATGGAATTACACTAGCACTAGCATTTGGGGGGAGCTAATCATCCAGTCATAATTTATACAGACCATAAAACTTAACACCTCCAGTCTGCTCAACATCTCACACCCTTGCCAGGCCCAATGGTCTTTATTCATCATCTGGTTCAACTACATTTCATTAAAGCAGATGCCCTGTCTAGGTCCTTTAATCCAGCTGACCAAAAGCCTCAACATATCATCACCAATGAATTAACTCTATACACAAGTTAGACCTCCCAATAGCAGAAAAGTGTAGAACAGTTATCCAGCGTGTTTTCTTTAATCATGCTGGCCAAGATAGAAAAAACCTGAAACCAATTTTTTTTTTTAATAGTATCTCTTTATTAATTTTGGAAAAAGAACCAAACTTACAAGGCATACAATACACAGTCACCAATAGTAAATGATCGCCACCAGGCGAAAGGTTATGTACAGAGTAGAGTGTACAACAGAAATTTCCTGCATAAAACCAATTCGCTAGTGAGGCATAGTAACATGTACAGGGTGCTGGATCAAATTCACACCCACAACATTAAAAACAAACACACATACATATCATTCCCCCATGGGCCAACACAGGAACCAAATTGTATATTTCAAATTAGGGTGTCACTGTTTGCGCATTAATCCAAGGATCCCATATTTTAAGGAAACGATCAGGAGCATTCCTATGCTCAAAAACCAACTTATAAAGCTCCAAATCTGAGCTAACAAGTTGAATCCACTGTTGTATTGTGGGAACCTTAGGGGCTTTCCAGTTCAAAAGTATGGTTTTCCTAGCATAGTAAAGAAGTATCCTATATAGTCTTCTGCCATATTTGGTGGGTATTATATTGTTATTAATCCCTAGCAAACTTGACTTTGGGGAGCAGATATCCAGAAATCCTATCTTAGAAGATAAATAAACATGTATCTGTGTCCAAAAATTTTGGATAACTGGACATTGCCACACCATGTGAAAAAAGTGGTCGTCATCTGAACCACAGCATGTACAGTGAGGAGTAGGTAGTCTGTGCATCTTAAATAGTCTACCCGGAGTATAGTACACTCTGTGTAGCCATTTCAATTGTATTAGTTGGTCCCTGGCACTTATAACCGTGGATCTCTATGTCTGGCTTAATTCCTTCACATGATGAGTCTCCAGCTCTATCACATCTCGTGTCCATCTACCAAAGGACCTGTCCATCAGTGAGTCTAGATTCGCCATTAGTACAGCATACAAGGTAGAGACTGGTTTGTCTAGGTAAGTCCGCCTTACTGTTGCCTCCACCGGACCACAGTCTAACGACAATGGCCCTCTGCCAAATTGGGCACTACAGGCATGTCGGAGCTGGAAATACCTAAACAAAGAGTGTTGAGATAACTGAAATTCCTGCTTAAGACTACTGAAAGATTTAAATAAACCTTTGTCGTACAGTTGAGTGAGATATCGGAGGCCCTTCTGCAGCCAGAACTCAAAATCCGGTAGAGACAACAGCTCCGTATTAACCGCCTGCACTCCTTCTCCTCTTTTTTTGCTCTTGCTTGGATTAACTCTGCACAAATTAAACTTTTCCATTGGAAATGGGGAAATTATCTCCACATATTACCCCTTCCAAATTTTCTTATATCTTGCTTCAAGTGAGCACCAAAAAGCCCCTCAAAGCACACATATAATTCCCTTTTGGTGGGATATACCAAACAAATATCTTCAATTTCCATGCTGTCTGAACTGCTTATTGCATCTGCCTGCTCAACCACTCCCAAGAACATCCCCGTACTAACAGGGTACCTTATACTCTGACCCCCGCTGATGATGACTCTCTACAAACACCTGCTGAGTATCTACTTGTTGTCCAATACCTAAACAGTTCCTGCATATTATTTATATTTATACATATTTATTTTTGATGTATTGTATAACCCACATATCTTTGTATGGATCAGTCAGGGTTAACAATCCTTACTCTGCCCCTGCTAGGATTTGGACTTAGGTCTGCCCTTAGTTCTGTTAGTGTATATTGTTTTAGCTAAGGAACTGAGAGAAGCTACCTGTGCTCACTCTTCAGAGGACTAGGCCTACATCCCAGAGAACTACTCTCTCTGAGAGAGCCTCAAAGAGAAAATCATCCTTGCTTTATAGTACCCCGAAGAGAGAAAGAAAGAACTAGAAGGTCCACAATGTGCATGGCCCAGCACTGGAGTCAGTCTGTAAGGTATTTGCTGTTTAAGGCTGATACAGATTTTACTGCTGTGAGAGGTACATTGCTAATACACCCTTTCACATTTTCACATGGTCTGGTCAGTCATGTAATCCTGTACCCCTCACCTGAGAATTACAGACAAGGTTGCAAGAACGTTATTGCCAGCCATAGATTCTGCAGAAAGAGACTTTGGAAAGATAGAGGAAAGGAGTACTACAACTCACATTCTTACTCACATCTACACTTTGCTATCAGGGAACATTTGCACTGTGAATTGTTTGGAACTGTGTTTTGACACTGTTCAATGTACTACAACTCACATTCTGCACTTAAGTGAAGAGGATCTTGCTTTATTTTTTACAACTGGCCTTGTTACTGACTCCAGAACCATTGGTTGGTGACGGCACCTACATCTCCTGCCTCACATCTGTACAACACTCATGACACCAAGGGATCCCAAACTACCATCAGACAGGAGCCCCAACATTCGGGTGTGGCCTGAGGGAAGAAAGAGTGTGCATTCCTACTAGGAGAGAATTTGTGGGGGGAGTGCCACTTTGAATAACTGTTGCAACCAGAGCCACTACGCTCCTAAACTCCACACCAGATGGTCCCGCCTACACCATATCCCAGCCCCCCCCCCCCCATCCTACCCAAATTCATGTGCATGATGGGAAACACAGTCTGGTGTATAAATGTGCTAAATAATATACTAAAATATAATAAGCTAAAATATATATATATATATACATATATATATATATATATATATATATATATATACATATATATATATATATTAATATATAAGTACTAGAACACTGGTTAAATTATGAATGAAATTTATTTGGTAAAATGTTAGAATCAGTGTAATATATGAGATGCGACATTATTAGTAAAACTCCAGATATTGTACATTGAGAATACAGCAGAATTTTCCTCTTGCAGATAGTTAGGGAACAGCTGCCTCTACAGAATTCCTTGCCTAGAGAAGAAACAGAGGGATGAAACACTCCAAAAGAAAATGCCATTCGCAACCATTTTATCACCATAGAAACCAGCTTTCAAGCCCTTTTACTGTAGTAAGATCTACAGTAAAACTCATAAGTACTTTAAAGACCAAGCTTCCGCAACTAAAAGTATATATTACATTTTTAATAAGAATTGAATTATTAATGACTTTTAAGCGTAGAACATTGGCACTCATCAGAGACAAACTATTGATCACATCTCTCAGAACTGCACCACATTCAAAATTGACTAGGATATATATCCTGGATCACAGACGAAATCCATTATTGCAGTGGCAGCATTTTGTACAATACGTCTATGAAACTATTTTTCAAGAAGCAAGAAAATAATCAAAAGACTAATTTTTATTATTATACGGGAAACATGCTATTCCTTTTAACTTAAATCTATTTAGTAAAATTCATGAAACATTTTGTCACCTTCAGTGGAATAACTAAAGGCTGTATTTCTATACAAAGACGTCTATAAAGTTAATGTATTTAGATTGCTTTAAAGGAGTTTTCCACTTTATGACCTTTCCTATGTGCCAGAATTGCCAGAGTTCCTGAAGTCAGAGAAAGCTCTCCCCCTACTTCCTTCTAGTGTCAAGTGATCCTCCATCTTCTTCCTCCCTCATGGTTTACCCCACAAGTATTCACAGTAAAATGGTGCTGGGTGCCGGTTTTACAATTCGTTTGAAACCAGATTTGTGAAATTTGAAACAAATACAATTTATTTAGATATTCATTATTTAATTCATTTTTAGGCCCCAGTATCCAGTAACACATGCTGGTAAGGTTTGTATGTCCTGGATGCTGCTGCCTTCACTAGCTCTCATGTATCTGCTTCAACCCAGAATTGATTTCTTCTTTAACAACTTATAAGATATCTCTTCTCACTTGAATGATAGCCACTGATGCTGCTATCTATAACACTAACAAAACAGAGAGGAGATTTAGAGAGCTGTCAGAAACAGGTGGAGTGCTTTGATGGATTTATGCGAGATTCTGGTAGATGACCGACACACACTCTGCAGAGGCAGATGGTAGGCTTTTTTTTTTTTTTAATTAAGACTTTTTAGATAGCTGCTTTGAATTTAGGAATTTTGCATTTACAAAGCAAATGGACAATAACTAAAAATTCTGTGCAAATGTGTCCATAGCCTTTAAACTTTTCTCTCTATTTGCAAACTCCTAAAAGAGAGACTTCTCTCTATTAACTCGTAATTTAATAATTTAATTCCTGTGGTTTATATAGCACCAAAATATCCCACAAAAGCCATCACTACGCCCTGTCCCAAGTAGGGATCATAATCTAATTTGTAGTTAACACGACCTAATCTGGGAGGTCAACCCTATATATAAACTTATACCCTGAAAATTCGTAACATATAAACTAGGAAAGGGTAGCTAAATTATAACTTTTAATGAACAAAAGATAAGGCCCAAAAGTGTCATCTGTGTAAAATAAAGCTTGTCAGCTTGAATAAACCTAGATCAAGGTGGGAGGGCCCCCAAGGGATAGCTCCAAAGAGGGGGGATAGAGAAAATGCAGGCCGAAAGACACAGTGCTGGGTCTTCTTGCCCTAGGAATCCGTATCTGAAGGAGATGTAGCCCTGTGAGAAGCCCTTTCTGGCCCTCCCTCCTATCCGACTGCCCAGCTTCGTCCTAAAAGTGAGTGAAAATACAGGGACCCTCCTGGCTAATCCCGTGTGCCAATCTTAAAGCAAAATGGCAGTCGAAGCTACAATGGTGTAAGCAAGTGTGCAGCATCTGTAGTGTAACGCGGCAAGTTGCTGGTTACAACCAGGGCATATAGATTGCCCATTTACATAGTAACTCTGTCCCTTGTAGTGTCCCAACCCGTTTCGTCGGTAATGACCCGACTCGTCAGGGGACTAGGAGCTAATACTAATTGTAGGGGACTTACGGCGTCACTGTATCCAACAGCTGATGCCGTAGAAAAAACACTTGCAAGTAAAGTGTGTGTTATGACGGTGCATACATAACCAGTAATGCAAGAAAGTGCTTAAAGGCTGCCCTGTAGTGATGACAATAAGTTTGCAGCCTTGGTAAGGATAAATGACATCCCTACAGTGGCAGATACCACTGCTCTGAAAAGAAACTTTAGTATACTCATCAAAGGAGTTGGTCTTCCAGACGCTGGGCTAGCGGGTGGTTCCCCATTCTCTATGCGTATGGCAGCAAGAGAGTGAGGTGCAGCGTCTCCTTTTGTAGTTACTGCTCCCGCTATATCCTGCCCTTCTTCCGGTCATGTGTATAGGTCACGTGTCCAAATACTACTCACGTGACCGGAGACGTCATCGCAACCATTTCATTTTAGACGCGCTTCTCTTCCGGTGACGTGTCGGAGTCACGTGTCCAAACAACAATCACATGATCGGGAGGATGGCTGCATCGATAAGGGAACGATGCCTATTTCTGCCGATATAAAAGGGGTGGATACCGATATAACAATGTCTGCTGGCTGTGGTCCACAGGGCCATCCCCACAACCAGCAATCATGTGTAATGTACGTATAGTACTTATAGATTGTATTATTTAACCACAGAGCTCAGCATCTTGGTTTCCAGAGCTCATAAAGGTTCATGGCTATATGTTTTGCAGGGTAAATTCACATCAGTAAATCAGTTTATGAAAGTGTTTGTTGAATTTCCATAATTCCAACTTTTTTAAGTGATAGATGTCAAAAGAATTGAGTGGTTTCATCAGAGGGGGCTGTTCTAACGATCTAGATGTCAAAAGTACTCCATATTCCAACAGCATAAGTTTCAAAAGTTGTCCGACCCCAATGACACGCCTATATATATCAATTCTCCCATGTTAGTGACGTCAATAGGCAGTAGATCAATAATGGTATAGGACTACTAGTCACAGTTGTTTATTAGGAGGTAAGACTAGGTGCCCATAATCAATATGGACAGCCACATAAAGCAATTATAGTAGATTACTCCACTTAGTTGTCAGAGGACATTATAAGCCAAGTAAAAAACACTTTGATAAAAATAATGATATAGGCATTTGTTGACAGGAACCAATTACTGGATACTGGGTGCTCAAAAGAGGTGAGGTAGATCCAGTTTTTTAGATAAAGCAACCACATAATAACTGTTCATTCAAACCTCTAGGGGATACGTTTTTTAGTTCAAAGATCCACCAAGCTTCTCTCTGAAGTACCCTCGTATTCCAATCTCCTCCTCGTGGAGGGCGTCTGACCGCCTCAATGCCTATAAATTTCAGTCCTGACACGTCGCCATGATGTTCCAACTGAATGTGTTTGGCCAGTGGAGTGTCCCTTTGGTTTCGCACATCACTCAAATGTTCACCCACTCGTCATCGTAACTCTCTAGTGGTCTTCCCCACGTACTCAAAGCCACAACTACAGTTGGCCTTGTAGATCACTCCTTGTGTCCGGCAATTAATAAATTGCTTGATGCAATATTTTTTGCCTGTGGTGTAACTTATAAATTCACGGGTTTGAGTGATGTGCGGGCATGCTACGCAACCACTACAGCGGTATGTCCCAATCGGTGGTTCGAGCCACATGTTCGGCCTATTCTCTGGTTTCACAAAGTGACTATGAACAAGTCTATCTCCCAGACTCTGGCCTCTCCTATATGTCACCTGTGCAACCGGGAAAATTACTTCCCTAATGTCTGGATCCATTTGTAAAGTTCTCCAATGTCTTTTTAGGATGTTTTTAACTCCAACCGAGGCACAGTCGTATGTCCCAATGAGACGGATCAAGTTGTCATTCAGATCCCTCACCTTGGGATGCAGTAACTCAGTCCTCTCACGTTGAAGTGCCCTTTTATAGGCCACCCTCAAAATCTTGTCGGGGTATCCTCTCTACTGGAATCTAGTCCTGAAGTCCCTAGCCTGGAGTTTAAAATCCTTATCAGTGGAGCAGTTCCTCCTGATACAGAGATACTGCCCCACTGGTATCCCCTTCTTCAAGGGCCCTGGATGGTGGCTGTCCCAATGTAACAAAGCATTGGTCGAGGTGGGCTTCCTGAATATTCTAGTCTGAATGACACCTGTTTGACTCTTTAAGATCTCAATGTCCAGAAAGGGTAGTTTATCTTGTTGAAAGTCAAATGTAAACTTCATATTAATATCATTCACGTTGATGAATTGGACAAATTTGACGAAGTCAGTCCTTGTGCCCTTCCAAAGAACAAAGACGTCATCTATAAACCGTGACCACGTTATTACATGGGAGGCGAGTTCATGAGGGGTACCAGAGAATAGTAGGGTCCTCTCCCACCAGCCCAGGAACAAGTTGGCATACGATGGGGCACAAGAACTCCCCATCGCCGTGCCCCTGAGATGATGGTAGAGGACCCCATCAAAAAGAAAATAGTTAGACTGCAGTGTAAATTCGAGTAGTTTCAATACAAACTCATTGTGTTGCTGATACTGGCAACCCCTTGGTCTCAAAAAATATTCCACTGCTCTAATGCCCAGAGTATGTGGAATCGAAGAATATAGTGCCTCGACATCAATGGATGCCAAGTACATATCATCGTCCAGCTGAACTCCATCAATGCGACTCAGTAGGTCACTAGTGTCCCGTAGATAGGAGGGCAGAGTTTTTACAAAAGGGGATAAAATCTGGTCAAGATATATACCCACGTTTTGTGTTAGACTATTAATTCCTGAAGGGATAGGTCTCCCTTTTGTCTGTGATCCCCCTTTGTGAATTTTCGGCAGACCATAGAAGGTGGCCAAGACTGGATGTTTCTTATTCAAAAACTCATATTCCTCATCCGATATCAGGTTCATGATCCTCCCCTCTTGTAAAATATCGAGGAGAATCTTCTGATATCGTGAGGTCGGATCCTCCTTAAGTTTTTCGTAAGTGTTTTTGTCCCCCAGCAAGTCAAGGCACATCCTCCCATAGTCTGTCGTATTCATTAGAACAATATTACCCCCCCTTGTCAGATGGTTTAATTATTACGTCTTTGTTACGTTCCAATTCAATCAATGCTTTATATTCAGACTTGGTACAGTTAAACCCCGGATGTGACATAGTCAGATTTTCGAGATCTCTACAGACTTGATCAACAAAGACATCTATGCACGTTGGATCTCCCATAGGGGGCATTTTTTGACTTTTGTTTTTCAATGTTGTAAATGGTCCCTTACCATCGTGTGGGATACTATCACTAAGGGAAAATAAAACTCTAACATCCTGTAGGATTTCAGGAGGAACACCCAATTCTCTACCCTCGCGCCTATTCACAAGTGAAAAGTGTTTTCGCCACCGCAATTTTCGTGCAAATAGATGAACATCTCTCACCCAGTTAAATAGGTCGAAGGTAGAGGTGGGTACAAATGATAGACCTTTACTTATGAGACACATTTCGGTTTTTGTAAGGGTATAGTTGGATAAATTCACTATTTGTTTGTGTTTTGAGGCCTGTTCGTCCGGGGTGGAGATTTGATGTAATTACGATTTCTCAGAGGGTAGGGATTTTCTAAAAAAAGATGTAGATTGTCCTCCCTCCTGTGTGGATCGTGGGAGGCTACGATCACCTCTCCCTCTATTTCCACGTCCCCTCTGTCTACCCCTGCCTCTCCCTCTATTCCGATTACCTTCCTCTCTCTCACATTCAGAGAGCTCTGTGTCACTAGTCGTTAAATCTGTGTCTTGTTTTTTTGGTTGTGTTGTGCCACGTTCAAGTGTTAAATACACCCTGTTGTCCCTAAAATATTGAAGGTCTCTGTTAAATTGGTGGTGTTTCCTCTCCTTAAGGTGGAACACAAATTTTTCTAAAGTATTTTTCAGTTGTAACTCTTTATTATTGAAGTCAGCTTCCTCCTTAAATTTTTGTATTAGCTCAATTTGTTCCTTCAGTTTCACATCTAGTTTTGCTAAATTGATCTTTTCTTCTTCCAGCAAAAGATGCATAAGCCTTAATGAGCTTTTGGTCGCTTCTTCCTCCCACTTACTCATAAGGGAGGTGGATCTACATCTATTTGCCGGGAGCAGAGTGATACGTAAGCCCCTTGGAACTATTTAGTTTTTTATATAGTTCTCAAGGCATTGGACTTCCCACCATGAAGTGGTCTGTTCTTTAAAAGTTTTTGTAAGGTCTCTAAATGCCACCTTAAAGGTAGGGACGTATTTCTTTTGTACTAGCACCTTCTCTGAAAAAACATCATTCACCTCTGAAAGTAATTGATCTTGGTTAGCACCTGCAGAAAGGAACCCTGCCATACTCAAATACGCAAAATCGTAGTTAACACGACCTAATTTGGGAGGTCAACCATATATATAAACTTATACCCTGAAAATACGTAACATATAAACTAGGAAAAGGTAGCTAAATTATAACTTTTAATGAACAAAAGATAATAAGGCCCAAAAGTGTCATCTGTGTAAAATAAAGCTTGTCAGCTTGAATAAACCTAGATCAAGGTGGGAGGGCCCCCAAGGGATAGCTCCAAAGAGGGGGGATAGAGAAAATATAGGCCGAAAGACACAGTGCTGGGTCTTCTTGCCCTAGGAATCCCTATCTGAAGGAGATGTAGCCCTGTGAGAAGCCCTTTCTGGCCCTCCCTCCTATCCGACTGCCCAGCTTCGTCCTAAAAGTGAGTGAAAATACAGGGACCCTCCTGGCTAATCCCGTGTGCCAATCTTAAAGCAAAATGGCAGTCGAAGCTACAATGGTGTAAGCAAGTGTGCAGCATCTGTAGTGTAACGCGGCAAGTTGCTGGTTACAACCAGGGCATATAGATTGCCCATTTACATAGTAACTCTGTCCCTTGTAGTGCCCCAACGCGTTTTGTCAGTAATGACCCGACTCATCAGGGGACTAGGAGCTAATACTAATTGTAGGGGACTTACGGCGTCACTGAGAAGAGATCTAGAGAGCTGTCAGAAACAGGTGGAGTGCTTTGATGGATTTAGGCGAGATTCTGGTAGATGACCGACACACACTCTGCAGAGGCAGATGGTAGGCTTTTTTTTTTTAAATTAAGACTTTTTAGATAGCTGCTTTGAATTTAGGAATTTTGCATTTACAAAGCAAATGGATAATAACTAAAAATTCTGTGCAAATGTGTCCATAGCCTTTAAACTTTTCTCTCTATTTGCAAACTCCTAAAAGAGAGACCTCTCTCTATTAACTCATAATTTAATAATTTATTTCCTGTGGTTTATATAGCACCAAAATATCCCACCAAAAATATATCACTACGCCCTGTCCCAAGTAGGGATCATAATCTAATTTCCCCTGTCTTAGGCCAAGTTCACACTTCAGTTATCTGGTCCGTTATTTCCATCAGTTATTGTGAGCTAAAACCAGTAGTGAAGCCTACTGAGAGAGAAGGTATAAGAGAAAGATTTGCACCTGTTCTGTGTTTTTGACCCACATCTGGTCTTGGCTTACAATCACGGATGGAAATCACTGACCAAATAACTGATGTGTGAACTTGGCTTTAGATGCACAAACTTATTAAAGTTAATATCACAGGGACAAAACATCAATCTAAAAGTATACTAGACAACTGGGATGAATGTCACTCTTGATTTTTAGCTTCAGGGAAGGGAAGATGAAGGAGGTTTAGATGAACCCACGAAGGACCCTGACCATGCCATGCAATGTAAGGTCCCAAGCAGGGAAGCCATATGTATTTTAAGCTTGTCCATTGATAAGACAGGATGTCTGTGAAAGAGAAAGCAAAGAGAGCTACAGTATAGCTTATCTTCAGATACACAATACAGCTAGTTTACGGTCAAACAGGGACCGTGTTAGAGAAGATAATAGGTTGTTAGTTGGATGTAATTGAAGTTTTTTTCCTCAGAATAGGTCATCAGTAAGGCTTGAGCGAATTGAACTTCGGATCATAGATCCTAAGTCGATTCATTCAAAAACATTGGTGTTAATGCTGTTTTCGTACGGCATTAAAATATATTGGCTCCGTGGAGCCAAACTTTGTCTCGCAAGTCTTCAGTAAATGACTAAAGTATTCCTATCTGGATATTTAAAAACATTTTCAAATAGGAATCCGAAGTGGGCTTTGGTACCGAGGTACCACCCAGTACCAAAGCCCATTTTGGATTCCTATTTTAAAATGTTTTTAAATACACAGATAAGAATACCGTTGACATTCATGCCACTTTGGGCAAGACGAACTTTGCCTTTACAGAGCCAATACATTTCAATGCTAATCTATGATCTGAAGCTTGATTCTCTCAAGCTTAGTCATCAGTATTGGATTGGTGGGGTCAGACTCCTGGGACCCCTGCTGATCAGCTTTTCCTAGGCCAATGACCACATTTTTATTGGTCACATGGCCTTAACGCATAGAAGTAAATGAGGCTGAGCACAATACCAAGCACAGCCGCTGTACAATGTATGGCGCTGTGCCAAGTAAGCTGCGAGAAGACCCAGGCGCTCACAGAAGGGACCCCCACTGATCTGGTACTGATAGGGAGAGGTCATCAGTCATAAAGTGTTGGAAAACACTTTTAATTGATAAAGAAAGGTTTTAGCTAGGGACGAAACAGGGTCAGACTCTCAGTGTCAGAAACTCAGTGTAGTTTGTGTGTGCCACTGGGCAGCATCCATTAACATTAATTTTGATATTGGGGGTATTATGTCAATAATTTAATCTCACATAAGATGTAACAAATGTCGTATCTTAATGGAATAATATTTATTTCTCTTCTCGTGCTTTGCGTGGGTGTCCTCCTACACTTAATAAAAAATACAGTGATAGATTAATTGGCTTCATATGAAAAACCATAGCGTGTGTATGCTTAAAACTGAGAAATGAGATGAGGTTCTCTGTGAACAGGGACGGGTGTCAGTGATTACTATCTATGTACACCACTGCAGAATATTTTGGTGCTATATTAAAATTATAAATCAAAATAAAGCACTTCAGATTATTAACTGTGAAAGTGTCTCTCCAGGCAAACTCTCCTGCCCGATCTGACATTCGGCTTTAGGCTAAAATATGCCACTGATTTGGCAGAGCTAAATAAAAAACTCACCAATAGTTTACCCATTGACTTTAATGTTACCTTGTGCACACAGAGTAAAATGGTAGAGATTATTTCAGTATTTGATTTGAAAAATGCTTGAGAAATGACGTTACTTCTTTGAAGCAGATTTGATTGTGGATTTCATAGAAGTCGAAGGAGAAACAGAGAAACCTCAAACAAATACTCTTCTAAAACTCTTGTAGAAACTCCTCTAAAATATCAACCAATTTACAAATCTGCCACCAAAAACGACCTGTTTTCAGCCATTCATATCGTAGGCTCTATCGTAGGGACGGACGCACCTCAATGGGGAAGGGCCAGCTGTGTTGGGGAGAAAGATGGCTAGAAGGTTGGACAAGTGTTTAAACTAGGGACTCGGGGGGGAGGGTAATTACATTATAGGACTGGAGGGGAAGATAGTGCAGATAGAGACCGGGGGCAATGTAGTGGGACTGGGAGAGGAATGGAAGGGGGGGGACTAGAACAGTTCAAAATGAAAGGTGTAGGGTAAAAAATACACACAAACCTCTCAAATGTTTGTATACTAATGCCAGAAGCCTGACTAACAAGACTGGTGAACTGGAATTAGTGATGTGTGAGGAGGACTATAACATAGTGGGAATAACTGAGACATGGCTGGATGACAGCTATGACTGGGTGGTTAACGTACAGGGTTACAATCTGTTTAGAAAGGATCATCAAATACGGAGAGGCGGAGGGGTCTGCCTCTATGTGAAGTACTGTCTAAATCCCGTAATTCGAGAATACATCTGTGAGGGACATGTGGAGTCACTGTGGGTAGAAATACATGGAGCAAAAAATAATAATAAAATACTAATAGGAGTGTATTAGAAACCACCTAATATACCAGAGTCCACAGAAAATCTATTACTAAACGAGATAAACGAGGCAGCAAATCATAATGAAGTCGTTATTATGGGGGACTTTAACCACATCAGCCCCCCTAGCTTAAATGACCCTTAATGACCAGGCCACTTTTTACAATTCTGCACTACACTACTTTCACCGTTTATTGCTCGGTCATACAACTTACCACCCAAATGAATTTTACCTTCTTTTCTTCTCACTAATAGATCTTTCATTTAGTAGTATTTCATTGTTGCTGACATTTTTACTCTTTTTGCTATTAATAAAAATTTTACAACATTTTTGCAAAAAAATTCAATTTTTCGCTTTCTGTTGTAAATTTTTTTTTAAAAAAACTACATTTCTATATAAATTTTTCTCTCAATTTATTGTTCTACATGTCTTTGATAAAAAAAAAATGCACTAGGTGTATATTTATTGGTTTGTGTAAAAGTTATAGCGTTTACAAACTATGGTGCAAAAAAGTGAATTTCCGCATTTTGAAGCAGCTCTGACTTTCTGAGCACCTGTCATGTTTCTTCAGGTGCTAGAATGTCAGGATTATATAAATACCCCCCAAATGACACCATTTTAGAAAGAAGACACCCCAAAATATTCGCGGAGGGGCATGGTGAGTTCATGTATCATTTCATTTTTTTTCACAAGTTAGCAGAAAATGACACTTTCTGAGGAAAAAAATAAAATAATAAAGTTTCCATTTCGGCTAACTTCTGGCAAAAAAAAAAAAAATCTCCCACGGACTCACTATGCCCCTCAGTGAATACCTTGGGGTGTCTGCTTTCCGAAATGGGGTCATTTGTGGGGTGTATTTACTGTTCTGGCATTTTGGACGGGGCTAAATTGTGAGCAGCCCTGTAAAGCCTAAAGGTACTCTTTGGACTTTACGCCCCTTTACGCACCTAGGCTGCAAAAAAGTGGCACACATGTGATATCGCCGTTCTCAAAAGAAGTAGGGCAATGTGTTTTCGGGTGTATTTTTCCATATACCCATACTGTGTGTGAGATATATCTCTGAAAACTGACAACTTTGTATAAAAAAGCATTAAAAAGTTGTCATTTACAGAGATATTTCTCACACCCAGCATGGTTATATGTAAAAATACACCCCAAAACACATTGCCCTACTTCTCCTGAGCACGGTGATACCACACGAGTGACACTTTTTTGCAACCAAGATGCGCAAAGGGGCCCAAATTCCAATGAGTACCTTTAGGATTTCACAGGGCATTTTTACGTATTTAGATTCCCGACTTCTTCTAACACTTTAGAGACCCCTAAAATGCCAGGGCAGTATAAATACCCCACAAGTGACCCCATTTTAGAAAGTAGACACCCCAAGGTATTCCGTGAGGGGTATGGTGAGTTCATGTAAAATTTTATTTTTTGTCACAAGTTAGTGGAATATGAGACTGTAAGAAAAGAAAAAAAGAAAAATTTCCGCGAACTTGTGCAAAACAAAAATCTTCTATGAACTCGCCATGCCCCTCATGGAATACCCTGGGGTGTCTTCTTTCTAAAATGGGGTCATTTGTGGGGTATTTATACTGCTCTGGCATTTTAGGGGCCCCTAAAGCGTGAGAAGTCTGGAATCCAAATGCGTAAAAATGCCCTGTAAAATCCTAAAGGTACTCATTGGAATTAGGGCCCCTTTGCGCATCTTGGCTGCAAAAAAGTGGCACACATGTGATATCGCCGTACTCAGGAGAAGTAGGGCAATGTGTTTTGGGGTGTATTTTTACATATACCCACGTTGGGTGAGAGAAATATCTCTGTAAATTGAAAACTTTGTATAAAAAAAATTAAACAGTTGTCTTTTACAGCGATATTTCTCACACAAAGTATAGGTATATATAAAAATACACCCCAAAACACATTGCCCTACTTCTCCTCAGTACGGCTATACCACATGTGTGCCACTTTTTTGCAGCCAAGATGTGCAAAGGGGCCCTAAATCCAATGAGTACCTTTAGGATTTCACAGGGCATTTTTACGCATTTGGATTCTCACGCTTTAGGGCCCCTAAAATGCCAGGGCAGTATAAATACCCCACATGTGACCCCATTTTGGAAAGAAGACACCCCAAGGTATTCCGTGAGGGGCATGACAAGTTCACAGAGGAAAAAAAATTTTTGGCACAAGTTAGCGGAACTTGTGACAAAAAATAAAATTTTACATGAACTCACCATACCCCTCATGGAATACCTACGGGTGTCTTCTTTCTAAAATGGGGTCAGATGTGAGGTGGTTGTAATGCCCTGGCATTTGAGGGTCTCCGCAATCATTACATGTATGACCAGCATTAGGAGTTTCTGAAATTCTCCTTATATTGAGCATACGGGTAATGAGATTTTTTTTTTCCGTTCAGCCTCTGGGCTGAAAAAAAAAAAAATGAACGGCACAGATTTCTTCATTCGCGTCGATCAATGTGGATGAAAAAATCTCTGCCAAAATCAGTGACTGCGGTGTGGTGGACTGGGCGCTAACTACCTAACAAGTAGCTAACTAACTGGTGGTGATAAGGGACCCTTATACCCCATTCACACGTCTGCAATTCTGTTTGCGGAACGGAATTGCAGACCCATTCATTTCTATGGGGACAGACTTTGTCCCGCTCGGATCCGGAATTGTGGATCCGCACTTCCGGGTCTGCACTTCCGTTCCGCAAAAATATAGAACATGTCCTATTCTTGTCCGCAATTGTGGACAAGAAAAGGCATTTTCTATATAGTTCTGGCAATGTGCGTATCTGCAAAATGCGGAAAGCACATTGCCGGTGTCCGTGTTTTGTGGATCCGTGGATCCGCAAAACACATATGGACGTCTGAATGGAGCCATACAGTAGGGTGATCAATGGCAGGGGGGTAATCAGGGAGTCTATATGGGGTGATCAGGGGTTAATAAGGGGTTGATAAGTGACAGGGAGGGGGGTGTAGTGTGGTGCTTGGTGCTACTTTACAGAGCTACCTGGTCCTTTGGTGGTCGATCCCAGCAAATGGTACCACCAGAGGACCAGGTAGCAGGTATATCAGACGCTGTTAACAAAACAGCGACTGATATACATGTTTGATGCGATTTATTTTACATCTACAGCCTGCCAGCAATTGATCATCGCTGGCAGGCTGTAGCATAACTGCCGAGCTATGCGCCACTGTGAACGCGCACGCGTGCGCGTTCACAGCAAATCTCGCGTTTCGCGAGCTCACGCACGGATGCGTCCAGGAGGAACAAACCTGCCGCCTGGACGCATCCGTGCGTGCGGCGGTCGGCAGGCGGTTAACTACCCAGTTATAGACTGGGAAACTGAAAGGTGTACATCCCATAAAGGAAACAGGTTCTTGGCAATAGCCAACTGGTTCAGGACTCCACTAGAGGGACGGCCATACTGGACTTAGTATTAACCAATAGACCTGATAGAACAACAGATGTGCAGGTTGGGGGATACCTAGGAAATAGTGACCATAAAGTAATTACCTTCCAATTATCCTTCAAACAAGAGTTTCTAAAGGGATGAACAAAAATACCAAACTTCAAAAAAGCTAAATTTAGCCAACTAAGCGAGGCCATAGGCCTAACTAACTGGGACAAAGTCCTCAAAAATAAAAATACAACCATAAAATGGGAGATTTTTAAAAGCATTGTAACATCTAATTGTGAGAGGTGCATACCTTATAGGAATAAATGGCTAAGAAACAATAAGAAACCAATGTGGATAAATGGAACCGTAAAGAAGGCAATAAATGACAAAAAGAAAGCATATAAATCGCTAAAACAGGAGGGGAGCCAGGAAGCCAGGAAAAAAATAGAATATGTAAAAAACTAATAAAAATTGCCAAACTAGCCACTACAGGCCCGCCTAACGCACGGATGTGTCCGGCGGACGGTCCTGTAGTTCTGAGTTGGCGCGTCATCTCGCGATACGCAAGACTTCCTGTGAACGCGCGCGCGTTCACAGTGCCGCGCGTCTCACAACTTGTACTACAGCCTGCCAGCGATGATCAATCGCTGGCAGGCTGTAGATGCGAAATAAATCGCATCAAACAAGTATATCAGACGCTGTTTTGTTAACAGCGTCTGATATACCTGCTACCTGGTCCTCTGGTGGTCCCATTTGCTGGGATCGACCACAAGAGGACCAGGTAGCTATGTAAAGTTGCACCAAACACTACACTAACCCCCCCCGCCCTCACTTATTAACCCCATGTTAACCCCTTGATCACCCATCTAGATTCCCTGATCACCCCCCTGTCATTGATCACACCCCTTGTAAGGCTCCATTCAGACGTTTTATATGTGTTTTGCGGATCCGTGGATTCACGGATCCGCGGATCTGATCCACGGATCCGCAGATCCTCAAAACACGGACACCGGCAATGTGCTTTCCGCATTTTGCAGATCCGCACAATTGCGGACAAGAATAGGACATGTTCTATATTTTTGCGGAACGGAAGTGCAGACCCGGAATCGCGGATCCGTAATTCCGGATCCGAGCGGGACAAAGTCTGTCCCCATAAAAATGAATGGGTCCGCAATTCCGTTCGGCAAACAGAATTGCGGACGTGTGAATGGGGCATAAGGGTCCCTTATCACCGCCAGTTAGTTAGCTACTTGTTAGGTAGTTAGCGCCCAGCCCACCGCATCGCAGTCACTGATTTTGGCAGAGATTTTTTCATCCACATTGATCGATGCGAATGAAAAAATCTGTGCCGTTAATTTTTTTTTTTTTCAGCCCAGGGGCTGAACGGGAAAAAAAAAATCTCATTACCCGTATGCTCAATATAAGATGAATCGCAGAAACTCCTAATGCTGGCAATACGTGTAATGATTGCGGAGACACTGAAATGCCAGGGCAGTACAAACACCTCACATGTGACCCCATTTTAGAAAGAAGACACCCCAAGATATTCCGTGAGGGGTATGGTGAGTTCATGTAAAATTTTATTTTTTGTCACAAGTTAGTGGAATATGAGACTTTGTAAAAAAAACAAAAAATAAAATAAAATAAATTTTCGCTAACTTGTGCCAAAAAAAAAATAATTCTGTGAACTTGCCATGCCCCTCACGGAATACCTTGGGGTGTCTTCTTTCCACAATGGGGTCACATGTGGGGTATTTATACTGCCCTGGCATTTTAGGGGTCCTAAAGCGTGAGAAGAAAAATGCGTGAAAAAAGGCCCTCCTAAAAGGTACTCATTGGAATTTGGGCCCTTTTGCGCATCTTGGCTGCAAAAAAGTGTCACTCATGTGGTATCGCCGTACTCAGGAGAAGTAGGGCAATGCGTTTTGTGGTGTATTTTTACATATACCCATGCTGGGTGAGAGAAATATCTTTGTAAATTGACAACTTTGTATAAAAAAAATTAAAAAGTTTTCGTTTACAGTGATATTTCTCACACACAGTATGGGTATATGTAAAAATACACCCAAAAACACATTGCCTACTTCTCCTGAGTACGGCGATACCACATGAGTGACACTTTTTTGCAGCCAAGATGAGCAAAGGGGCCCTAAAACCAATGAGTACTTTTAGCATTTCACAGGGCATTTTTACGCATTTGGATTCCAGACTTCTTCTCACGCTTTAGGGGCCCCTAAAATGCCAGGGCAGTATAAATACCTCACATGTGACCCCATTTTGGAAAGAAGACACCCCAAGGTATTCCGTGAGGGGAATGTCGAGTTCACAGAATTTTTTTTTTTTTGCACAAGTTAGCGGAAATTGATATTTTTTTTTTGTTTTTTTGTTTTTTACAAAGTCTCATATTCCACTAACTTGTGACAAAAAATAAAATTTTACATGAACCCACCATACCCCTTACGGAATACCTTGGGGTGTCTTCTTTCTAAAAAGGGGTCACATGTGGGGTATTTATACTGTCCTGGCATTTTAGGGGCCCCTAAAGCGTGAGAAGAAGTCTGGAATTCAAATGCGTAAAAATGCCCTGTGAAATCCTAAAGGTACTCATTGGAATTAGGGCCCCTTTGCGCACCCAGGTGCAAAAAAGTGTCACTCATGTGGTATCGCTGTACTCAGGAGAAGTAGGGCAATGTGTTTTGGGGTGTATTTTTATATATATACCCATACTTTGTGTGAGAAATATCTCTGTAAAACGACAACTTTTAAAAAAAATTTATACAAAGTTGACAATTTACAGAGATATTTCTCTCACCCAACATGGGTATATGTAAAAATACACCCCAAAACACATTGCTCTACTTCTCCTGAGTACAGCGATACCACATGAGTGACACTTTTTTGCAGCCTGGGTGCGCAAAGGGGGCCAAATTCGAACTAGTACCTTTAGGTTTTACATGGCTGCTCACAATTTAGCCCTGCCCAAAATGCCAGAACAGTAAACACACCCCACAAATGACCCCCCAAGGTATTCACTGAGGGGCATAGTGAGTCCGTCTGAGATTTAATATTTTTTTTGCCAGAAGTTAGCAGAAATGGAAACTTTATTTATTTATTTATTTTCCTGAGAAAGTGTCATTTTCCGCTAACTTGTGAAAAAAAATTAAATTATACATGAACTCACCATGCCCCTCCGCGAATACTTTGGGGTGTTTTCTTTCTAAAATGGTGTCATTTGGGGGGTATTTATACTATCCTGGCATTCTAGCACCTGAAGAAACATGACAGGAGCTCAGAAAGTCAGAGCTGCTTCAAAATGCCGGAATTCACTATTTTGCACCATAGTTTGTAAACGCTATAACTTTTACCCAAACCAATAAATATACACTTATTGGATTTTTACCCAAACCAATAAATATACACTTATTGGATTTTTTTTTATCAAAGACATGTAGAACAATAAATTTAGAGAACAATTTATATAGAAATGTAGTTTTTTTGAAAAATTTTACAACAGAAAGTGAAAAATGTCATTTTTTTTTTGAAAAATGTCGTTAAATTTTTATTAATAGCAAAAAAAGTTAAAATGTCAGCAACAATGAAATACCACCAAATGAAAGCTCTATTAGTGAGAAGAAAAGGAGGTAAAATTAATTTGGGTGGTAAGTTGCATGACGGAGCAATAAATGGCTAAAGTAGTGTAGTGCAGAATTGTAAAAAGTGGCCTGGTCATTAAGGGTTTAAGCTAGGGGGGCTGAGGTGGCTAGAGACCGAGAGATTAATTGCCAAAGAGAGTAAAACTAACCCTAAAATGTTCTTCAATTATATAAATGGTAAAAAATAAAAATCTGAAGGAGTCGGCCCTCTACATTGCAGAGATCGAGGAGGATAAAGCAAAACTATTAAATATTTTTTTTCTCCACTATATTCACTGAGGAAAATAAACTGTCAGAAGAAATGCAGAATGTAAAAGTAAATTCCCCATTAAAAGTGCCCTGTCTGACCCAGGAACAAGTACAACAGCGACTTAAAAAAATAAAAATAGACAAATCGCCAAGACCGGATGGCATACACCCCCGTATCCTAAGGGAATTAAGTGATGTGACTGTCATAGCCAGAGCTTTATTTCTGATATTTACGGACTCTATACTGACAGGGAATGTTCCACAGGATTGGCGCATAGCAAATGTGGTGCCAATATTCAAAAAGGGTCCAAAAACAGAGCCTGGAAATGATAGACCGGTAAGTTTAGCATCTGTTGTTGGTAAACTGTTTGAAGAGTTCCTAAGAGATGCTATCTTGGAGTATCTCAATGAAAATAAGCAAATAACGCCATATCAGCATGGCTTCATGAGGACGTATATCTGGACTTCTCCAAAGCATTTGACACTGTACCTCATAAAAGGTTAGTATATAAAATGAGGATGCTCGGACTGGGAGAAAATGTCTGTATGTGGGTAAGTAACTGGCTGAGTAACAGAAAACAGAGGGTGGTTATTAACGGTACACATATCCAGATTGGGTCACTGTCACTAGTGGGGTACCTCAGGGGTCAGTATTGTGCCCTATTCTCTTCAATATATTTATTAATGATCTTGTAGAAGGCCTGCACAGTAAAATATAAATTTTTGCAGATGACACTAAACTGTGTAAAGTAATTAACACTGAAGAGTACAGTTTTCTGCTACAGAGGGATCTGGATAGATTGGAGGCTTGGGCAGAGAAATGGCAGATGAGGTTTAACACTGACAAATGTAAAGTTATGCACATGGGAAGGAATAATGCAAGTCACCCATACATACTAAATGGTAAAACACTCGGTAACACTGACATGGAAAAGGATCTAGGAATTTTAATAAACAGCAAATTAAGCTGTAAAAACCAGTGTCAGGCAGCTGCCGCCAAGGCCAATAAGATAATGGGTTGCATCAAAAGGGGCATAGATGCCCGTGATGAGAACATAGTCCTACCACTTTACAAATCACTAGTTAGACCACACATGGAGTATTGTGTACAGTTCTGGGCTACTGCGAACAAGGCAGACATAGCAGAGCTGGAGAGGGTTCAGAGGAGGGCAACTAAATAATAACTGGAATGGGAATTTTTTTTTCTTTTTTTCTTGAAGAGACAAGCCATCATGGATGCAATAAAAAGATTTCTCCCTGCAATTATTTGCATAGTGTAAACTCACCTTACCAAGGAAACTGTGTCTCGTTTGACAACGGGATGGCAAGCACAATCATATCATTCCACTTTTAGTAGTGCCTCAAGGGGCGTTTCGGTCTTAATCCATCACTCTGTAGATTTTACATTAATAGAATTCTCCATAGATGAGCAGGGCAGATTCATTTTTTTATATGGTAGACTTTATGGACAGAGCTATACTTTAGCTTTTTTTTATATACCCCCGCCCTTTTCGGTGTATCCACTTAATCAACTACTATTATTTTTGGAAAAAAGGCCAGAAGGTCAGCTTGTCCTGATGGGAGATTTTAACGCTGTTATGGATCCTAAAATGGACAGACTGACCCTGGATGCAGATTTAGGGAGGAACATTGGTTCTTCTCCATTACGTCAGTTTTGTTTAGAGGTTGGCTTGGTGGATATATGGGGTCATCTCGGTGGAGGAAAGAGAGTGTACTCCTGTGTTAGTAGGGGCGGTAGAGCAATGTCCAGAATTGATTTAGCACTTACTAATGAGAGCAATTTGAATAATATCAAAAGGATACGATATGGAGTAAGAACAATTTCAGATCATTCACCTGTATCAATTGAGGTTCGCATTGGGGGGAATAAAGATAATAGGGGGCTTGGTTTTAAATTGAATCATATTGGCTTACCACTATGGACAACTATCATTCTACCAAGCTACTTATATCCTCCTTTTGGGAGGTGAATTTCCCCTCTGCCAACATCAATTCAGTATGGGATGCCCTGAAAGCTTACCTGAGAGGGGTTCTTATTAGCGACATTACCGCTATGAGGAGAACATTTAGGAAAAAAGAGGAGGAACTGGTTAGGACTGTGGCGTCCACAACAGAGCGATTTACCAATCAGCCTACGGACTATAATAAGGAAGAGATGCAGAAAGCTAGTCGTTCTCTTGAGGAACACGTAATTAAAAAAGCAAACCATAGATTATTCTTTAAAGGACAAAAGTATTTCTCAGAGACTGGACGCCCCGGTAAACTTTTAGCCAGAATAGTTTCACAACAGGAGAGGAAAAAGAAAGTTATTACCTCGATTCGTAATTCAGATGGTGTGACTATACGTGATCCAGAGGGAATTAGAGACATCTTTCTGCAATATTTCGTTCAGATATATAGGGCATCCCCTGGTATCTCATCTGACCTGGCGAGGTTGTTCCTGGAGAGAATTTCTCTTCCAGTGTTAACAGAGATCCCCAAAAAATTTTTGGAAAATGAAGTGACCCTCCTGGAGCTTCAGGAGGCTCTGAAGGCTATCTCTGGGAACTCATCGCCAGGCCTAGATGGTCTTCCATATGAATTTTACCGCAAGTACGGCGATTTTATTCTTCCTTATTTACTAGAAGTGTTCTTTCAAGCACTACAGAGAGGAGATCTTCAAAGGTCCATGATGGAAGCCTTGATAGTTTTAATCCCGAAAAAAGATAAAGACTTGGTAGACTTGAGCTCCTATAGACCAATCTCTTTGCTAAACACGGATGTTAAGTTACTATCAAAAGTCTTGGCTAGGAGGCTCTCTAGGGTCCTGCCCTTTGTTATTCATCCAGATCAAAATGGTTTTATGCCGAGAAGGGGTACCCATTATAACTTACATAGGTTCTTCGCTAATATTCAGTCTCCTGGGGACGGTGCCCATTCTATCCTGTCGCTGGACGCCACTAAGTCATTCAACAGGGTCGAGCGGGCGTTTCTCTGGGAGGTGATGAAAAAAATGGGCTTTGGCCCTAAATTTATTGCAATGATACAGCTGCTATATAAATCTCCGGCCGCCAGGATTAGGATCAATGATATGCTGACTGAGAGTTTTGAATTAGAGAGAGGCACCCGTCAAGGTTGTCCTCTCTCTCCTCTTTTGTTTAACATCTATATTGAACCCCTTGCGGTTAGTATAAGGTAGGACCTGAGGGTGGCTGGTTTTGGGGTAATGGGAAAGCAGGATCGCATATCTCTTTATGCAGATGATATTCAATTTTTTATCCATCAAACAGAAAGTACACTTCCTCGAGTAATGGAGTTAGTTAATTTATTTTGCAATTCCTCTGGTCTGGAGGTCAACTGGGCTAAGACTACTCTTCTTCCAATAGATGAATTGCGAGGATCCTCTGATGATTTGATTAATCGATTATCGATCTCCGAGACAATGAAGTACCTGGGGATAGTAACTTCCGCCAAGGCTCAAGACTACTTGCAGCTGAATCTGATTCCTTTATTGCAAAAGTTGAGATAAAAAATTAAGATATGGCAAAGAATTCTGTCTGCAAGAGCGGATAGAATCTCGCTAATAAAAATGGTGGTGCTGCCCCAGGTTCTTTATGTTCTTCGGAATTCCCCTATATGGATAGAAGATAAGTACTTTAGATTGATAGAGCGGATGATTAATGATTTACTATGGGGGAGGAAACGGGTGAGATTAAAGGCAGTTTATTTTTCTATGCCCTACAAGCAGGGAGGTCTTAATCTCCCTTACTTTAAGGGTTATTTTATGGCATCTCAACTCTGCTTTTTTAACGATTGGGAAAAAAGCCATCTCTGCAGAAAATTGGTTAAAGATTCAGGCTTTCCGGACTTTTTTACAGTACTGGAGTCTGATTATCTACTTAAGTTTTAGAATGACTACAAACCTTTCTGCAGAATGGCTACGAAAGCCTGGATGGTTATAAAAACCTGGTTTAAAGTTAGGGCATCACTCATTTGCACTCCACTGTGGTATAACTTGAAACTTTTGAATCTTGATGACCCGAATTGTCAGCAATATTGGAGGAATAAAAAGATTAATTATTTGAGCCAAGTGGTTGAAAATGGACAAATCCTGACCCTTGCGGAGTTAAAACAAAAGGAAAATGTAGGTGAGGTGGTTTGGTATGCATATCTTCAATTGCGGTTTGCACTTTTTAGTATTTATGATAATCACTTACTTAATATAGATACCCCTGAATTTTTACATAACTTGATTCAAAAGAAGGGTGACACGAAAGTTAGGGTATCACACTGTTATAGGCACTTGATAAAAAAAAAATTTTGGGATAGTTTTTCTCCAGGGCAAAGATCCTGGTCTACCTCACTGCTAGGTTTAGGTTCCCTGGATTGGGAGAATGTAGGTAACAATTTAAGTCAGGTTTCGCACAATTTTAATCACATTGTGGTTCAGTTTAATATTATGCACAAAATATATATAACACCTTTGTGGCTCCACAGGAGAGGACTTAGAGCTTCCTCTGAGTGCCCCCGCTGTGGTGATCCCGGGGCAGATCATTTACATCTATTCTGGGATTGCCCGACAGTGAGTAAGTACTGGAGGTTGGTTCAAAGAACCTTAACCCAAAGACTCAATATGGATATTCCCTTATCTCCCAAAGTATGGGTTCTGGGGGACCTATCGGAGGTTAGTTGTCAGGCTATGAAGTGTCGACTGCTGACTAAAGTGATTTTTTTAGCCAGGCTTCTTATATCTAGAAGATGGTTTTCCTCCTCCGCTCCAGATTGTAATAACTGGCTAAATTTGGTTAATAAGGTCAAAAGCTACGAGAGGATTTTGTACAGACAGCGAGGATCCTATGAAAAGTGGGATAGTATATGGAAGGAATGGGACGATTAAGGAAATGGTTTATTTTTTTTTATTTTTATTTTTTTATTATTTTTTTTTCTCTGCAAGGCAGGGGGGGGGGATTGGTTGGGGGGTGGGATGTTTTTGCAGTTATGTTTTTCATAAATCGTATGTTATGATACAATTTGAAAAATAAAAAATATTAAAAAATAAAAATAAAAAAAATAACTGGAATGGGACAACTACAGTACCCTAAAGGTTATCAAAATTTGGGTTATTCACTTTAGAAAAAAGACGACTGAGGGGAGATCTAATAAGTTATAACTATGTATAAATATATCAGGGGACAGTACAGAGATCTTCCCCATCATCTATTTATCCCCAGGACTGTGACTGTGACGAGGGGACATCCTTTGCGTCTGGAGGAAAGAAGGTTTGTACACAAACATAGAAGAGGACTCTTTATGGTAAGAGCAGTGAGACTATGGAAGGTGGTGATGGTGAGTACAATAAAGGAATTCAAGAGGGGCCTGGATGTATTTCTGGAGTGTAATAATATTACAGGCTATAGTTACTAGAGAGGGGTTGTTGATCCAGGGAGTTATTCTGATTGCCTGATTGGGGTTCGGGAAGGATTTTTTTCCCCTTAAGTGGGGAAAATTGGCTTCTGCCTCACAGTTTTTTTTTGCCTTCCTCTGGATCAATTTGTAAGAAACAGGCGGAACTGGATGGACAAATGTCTTTTTTCAGTCTTATATACTATGTTACTATGTTACCATACCTCCCAACTTTGTAAACGAACAGAGAGGGACACATTAGCGTGCCACAGCAAATATTTTCCACAGTAGGCCACGCCTCTAACTCCGCCTAAAATATAACTATACACCTAATCCCACCCAGTCCCCTAAATGCCCTCCATAGTAATTATTCCCCCTTCATGCCACTGCACAATATATATGCCCACATTGTGTCTTCACAGAATTATGCCCAGCTGTGCCCCAGTAATATGCCCAGTTATGTGCCCCCAGTAATATGCCCAATTATGTGCCCCCAGTAATATGCCCAGCTGTTCCCCGAGTAATATGCCCAGCTGTGCCCCCCGGTTATATCGCAAATTGTGCCCCCAAGTAATATGCCTACATTTTCCTCCCAGTAATATGCCCACATTGTGCCCCTTACAGAAAGTGATAAAAAAAATTAACACCACATACTTACTTTCTTACTAGCAGCTGCAGCAGGACATCGGCTGCTTTAGTCGGTGAAGGAGGCGGAGCCGAGGCTGACTGCCGGCCGGCCCCGTCCCCCACAGACCAGGGGTGGGGAGAGCCGGAAGGGGGAAGGAATGATAAAGCAGGGAGCCGATGCCGACTCTCTGCTTCATCATAATACAGGCAACTGTCTCTGCTTCCTATGGTCGCAGAGACAGCTGTCAGAAAGCGGGACATACCTCCCCTGTACCGGGACAGCCATTGTAATCCGGGACTGTCCAGTGGGATCCCGGACGCTTGGAAGGTATGTGTTACTGATCTGCTACTGATTCTTTACATAAAGGTTGAATAAAGCGGCAGTGTGCATGCTCAACCAGCCGCTACATTCATGAGGAGCCCAGCGGTAGGACCTCCACCTATCTAATAGTTATCCACTAGTCTGTGGATAGATAGGGGATAACTTCAAATGAACAGAATACCCCTTTAAACACCTGATCAAATCAAAGTCAAATTAAAATGGGAAAACCCCTCCAATAATTTCACTTTTTATTGTAGATTTTGTATTTATATCTCAAGTATAGTTGTTGTATAACTCATGTCACTTCAGTGCTTTTAAACCCCTTAGTAACATAGTAACATAGTACATAAGGCCGAAAAAAGACATCTGTCCATCCAGTTCGGCCTGTCATCCTGCTAGTTGATCCAGAGGAAAGAAGTACTCCCTGGATCAACGACCCATCTCTAGTAGCTATAGCGTGTAATATTATTACACTCCAGGAATACATCCAGGCCCCTCTTGAATTCCTTTATTGTACTTACCATCACCACCTTCCATAGTCTAACTGCTCTTACCGTAAAGAATCCTCTTCTATGTTTGTGTACAAACCTTCTTTCCTACAGAGGCAGAGGATGTCCCCTCGTCACAGTGACAGTCCTGGGGATAAATAGATGATGGGAGAGATCTCTGTACTGACCCCTGATATATTTATACATAGTTATTAGATCTCCCCCCAGTCGTCTTTTTTCTAAAGTAAATAACCCTAATTTTGATAACCTTTCAGGGTACTGTAGTTGCCCCATTCCAGTTATTACTTTAGTTGCCCTCCTCTGAACCCTCTCCAGCTCTGCTATGTCCGCCTTGTTCACAGGAGCCCAGAACTGTACACAGTACTCCATGTGTGGTCTGACTAGCGATTTGTAAAGTGGTAAGACTACGTTCTCATATTGGGCGTCTATGCCCTTTTTGATGCAACCCATTATCTTATTGGCCTTGGCGGCAGCTACCTGACACTGGTTTTTCAGCTTAGTTTGCTGTTTATTAAAATTCCTAGATCCTTTTCCATGTCAGTGTTACCGAGTGTTTTACCATTTAGTATGTACGGGTGACTTGCATTATTCCTTCCCATGTGCATAACTTTACATTTGTCAGTGTTAAACCTCATCTGCTATTTCTCTGCCCAAACCTCCAATCTATCCCTCTGTAGCAGTATATTGTCCTCTTCAGTGTTAATTACTTTACACAGTTTAGTGTCATCTGCAAAAATTGATATTTTACTATGCAAGCCTTCTACAAGATTATTCATAAATATATTGAAGAGAATAGGGCCCAGTACTGACCCCTGAGGTACCCCACTATTGACAGTTGCCCAATCTGAGTGTGTACCATTAATAATCACCCTCTGTTTTCTGTCACTCAGCCAGTAACTTACCCACTTATAGACATTTTCTCCCAGTCCGAGCATCCTCATTTTATATACTAACCTTTTATGAGGTACAGTGTCAAATGCTTTGGAGAAGTCCAGATATACGACATCTATTGATTCGCCGCTGTCAAGTCTAGAACTTACCTCCTCATAGAAACTGATTAGTGACGTTACTCATTTTTGCATTAAGGGCCAGTAAAATTTTTCCCCTTCATTTTCCAATCCAGAGGTCATAAATTTTTTATTTTTCATCAATTTAGCAGTATAAGATCTTACATTTTTTGGGAAGAGTTCTAGTTTTTATAGTAACTATTATGGGGTACATGTAATGTATTAAATAACTTTTATTCTTTGAGGGGGAAGCTAATAAAATAGCACTTTCAACCATGTTTTTTGCTCTCCGCATTCACTATGTGCTAGAAATATCAGTATTACGTTGATGCCAAATTTATATAACTTTATAACTTTGTGATAATACTATACGGAGTTCCCGCTCCATACAGTTTTAGAATATATTGACTCAATAAGCCAAAGCTATTACTTCACGAAGTCGCAGTATACTTGGTGTAATAACTTTGGGAATTACTTATTACTGTAAAAAACCTTGGTACTGAACTCTGGTTCAGTTCCAAGGTACCACTAGGAACTGAACCCGAGCTCGGTACCAAGGTTTTTTACAGTAATAATTAATTTAAGAAATAAATATATTAGATTCCTCTCTAGTGATAATCATTATCGCTATTACTGTACTGTGTAATGGGTAACATACTGTAGTAACATATGGTGTCATTTATTAAGACCGGCAGTCTTAATAACCCTGCACTGGCACTTGATGCGCATAACTTAGGTGCATCCACTGTGGGCCTAAATCTACGCAAACTACCTTGTTGGCATATATTTAGATAATTTTCTACACCTAAATCAGGTGTAGAAAATGATAAATGAGACAGTCTTGTGCCCCTCCCACAACACACTCCCTTTTTTAGAACTGGCGTACGTGGATGTGGAAGGAGTAGATGATTCGGCCACAAATCCTCTTTGCGACTGAATCAGTGACGGATATATACTAAAAATTTGTATATTTCTATTCATAAATTACCCCCATAGTTTGTAAGGCTGAAAAAAAACATACATACAGTACATCTAGTTCAGCCTGTTTTCCTGAAAAGTTGATCCAGAGGGAGGCAAAAACCCTCATGAGGTAGAAGACCATTTTCCTCATTTTAGGGGACAAAAATTCCTCCCCGACTCCAATCAGGCAATCAGAATAACTCCCTGGATCAACAACCCTTCTCCAGAAATCTAATAAGTATAACATGTAATATTATTACACTACAGAAATACATCTAGGCCCCTCTTGAACTCTTTTAGTGAACTCACCATCACAACCTCCTCTGGGAGAGAGGTCCATAGTCTCACTGCTCTTACCGTAAAGAATCCTCTTCTTGTTTATGTAGAAATCTTCTTTCCTCCAGACATAGAGGATGTCCCCTCATCACAGTCTGGGTATAAATAAACCATGGGTAGTGTTGAGCGAACCCAAACTGTAAAGTTCAGGTTTGTACCGGACTTTAGGGTTTTTTGTACCCGGACCCGGTACCCCGATAGGGTGATTAATAAAGCTTGTTGAAAGGCTGCAGGGCAGCCAATCACCAAGCTTTTAAGCTGTGTGCCATTAGAAGCCATCACAGCCATGCCTACTAATGGCATGGCTGTGAATGGCCAGTGCAGCATGTGACCCAGCCTCTATATAAGCTGGATGTCACGTAGTACAGCAGATCGCTTCAGCTCTTACCAGGGCCGGTGCAAGGATTTTTGCCGCCCTAGGCAAGATAAAAATTGACGCCCCCCCCCCCCCTTATCAGATGATCTCTTGTCGTGCGCTATCGTGCTGCAAACTGGGGACGGAGCGCCAGCATGGCGTCACACATGTACGAGCGGCAGGGCAGACCCGGCAGGCTATTAACCCGCCGGAACAACCTGCCGGACTGCCCTGCGGCCTGGGAAATTAGCCTTTTATATGCACAGAGCTATTCTATTCTAGAAGCAATGCCTCTGTGTGAAAATAGCTCTGTGCATGTCACCAGAGAGAGCATTTGTGCCGCAGCCACCGCCTATTGCACACAGCCTCTGAGGCCTCATGTCCCTAACAAAAATCCACTGCATTTATTTATAGTGGTCATAACATTTTTACATAGGTGATGGATGCATGTGGGCTGACAGTCTATGGCATGATGACATCACATGCTTGCTCTCGCATATTGGTTTCTGAATCGCTGCGTTCATAAATAGGTTTTGCATCAGGCCTCATGGACTTAGTGAGGTGTGCACAGTGCAAAAGCCTAATTGCCCATGCCCTGCCCCCATCACAGTAAAGTGAATGCTCACGGTCACCTCACTGAGTGCTCCATGAGGCCTGATGCAAAACCGGCACTTTATGAATGTATGCTTCAGAAACCAATATGCAAAGCAAGCATGTGATGTATCATCATGCCATGTGGACTGTCACTTAGCAGTTCACTGTCCACACAGTCACACACATGCATCCACTCTCTGCCGTCAGCGCCGCATGTGTGTGACTGTGTGGACAGTGAACTGCTAAGTGACAGTCCACATGGCATGATGATACATCACATGCTTGCTTTGCATATTGGTTTCTGAAGCATACATTCATAAAGTGCGGTTTTGCATCAGGCCTCATGGAGCACTCAGTGAGGTGACCGTGTGCATTCACTTTACTGTGATGGGGGCAGGGCATGGGCAATAAGGCTACGTTCACACGACGACAATTGTCGCGCGACAATTTGGGAACCACTACACTGCAACATTTGTAGCGCGACATTGATGTCACATTAATGTCGCGCGACAATCTTTATAATGGGAGTCTATGGTGGTGTCGCACGTGCAACATGCAACATGTTGCGACTGCGACACAACAGTCGCAAAAATCCATCCCGGATGGATTTTCTCCGACTTTCGTGTCGCAGTCGCAGCATGTCGCACTGCGACACCATAGACTCCCATTATAAAAATTGTCGCTACGACAATAGTGCGACTTTTGTCGCGCGACAATTGTCGTCGTGTGAACGTACCCTTAGGCTTTTGCACTGTGCACACCTCACTAAGTCCATGAGGCCTGATGCAAAACCTCTTTATGAAGGCAGCAAATCAATTCAGAAACCAATATGCGAGAGCAAGCTGCTGATGATGTCAATTGTCATCATGCCAATGCCATAGACTGTGTCACCCCAGGTCCCCCATCATGTTATGTATGTTATTATTAACAGTTAATAATTTACTGTACTCACTTGTACTGTCTTTGACTCTGTGTGACTGACTGTCTGCGAGTGACAGTCGACTGACAGTGACTGTGTAGTGTCCAGGGCTCCAGGCAGGCAGTCGGCAGTGAGTAGTGACCGGGACCTGACCCGGTCTGACCGACGCGACCGTCCTTTCTCCTCACCTCTACTACGTCTACTATACTACTACTGGCCAGGAGCTGAGGAGCTAACAGGCAGTGGCGGGCAGGCGCGCTTGACGCTGGCTGACGTCTGACGACGTGACGTCAGTCCAGCTTGCTTCCCCTGCGCGTCGCTGCCCTGCTATTCAACCTGGCTGGCGGGGGGTGGATCCTGGAGGAGCTTGACTGCAGCCAGGAGGCAAGGCCAAAGACAACGTGATATCTTTTGTGAGGCCGCCGGCCGGCGAGCGCCCGCCCTCCATGGTGTGCGCAATCGCTGCCTAGACACTGCGCCCGTGCGCAGACTGAGTGAGTCCATCTATTTTAGTGCCACCGGCTCCTGCCGCCCGCTGTTTTTTTTTTTTATAGTGCATCCACATCGCGATTCTCAGCGCCGGCGCCCCCTGCTAAATTGCGCCCTAGGCAGTTGCCTAGGTCGCCTTACAGGTGGCGCCGGCCCTGGCTCTTACTAGTGCAGGGAAAGGGGGGAGGCTGCTGCTGTGAGGGAGAGAGTAAGAAGGAATCTAAACTGGCTGTTAAATCTGTGACCTACAGCAATTTTTTTTGTGTGGGTACAATGCAACATTTTTGTACCCGACACACAAAAATAATATTTAATCCGTCTGTTAGTTAGTTAGGTGGGCGTCAGCAACCAGTTTTTGCAAGTGCAGTGCAATTGCACCTGCATATGTGCCAGGGACAATAATTTAATCCTTCTGGAATTTCAGTGGGCGACATATACACATTTTTTAAGTACACCTGCACTGCATATGTGCGAGGGGAAGGGAAAATAATATAGGTAATCCGTCTGTGAGTTCAGGGGGTGACATATTCTTATTTTTTGCTGTGAAATAACCCTGCGCTGCATACCTGACAGGGAAATAAATTCAGTAAATCCATCTGTTAGATTGTGGGGTGACATATTCTAATTTTTTGCTGTGAAATACCTCTGCACTGCATATCTGACAGGGAAATAAATTCAGTAACTCCATCTGTTACATTTTTCGCTGTAAAGTACCGCTCGGGCAAAGCTCTGCATATGTGACAGGGAAATAAATTCAGTAATTCCATCAGTTAGATTGTGTGGAGTGACAAATAAAATTTATTTTTCTGCTATAAAGTATCCCTGCGGTCTGCGCTGCATATCTGACAGATGAATTTACAGAATTTATTTCCCTGTTGGATTGTGGGGTGACATATTCAAATTTTTCGCTGTAAAGTACCGGTGCGGCCTGCGCTGCAAATGTGACAGGGAAATAAATTCTGTAAATCTAACTGTTAGATTTATGGGGTGACATATTTACACATTTTGCTGTGAAATACCACTGCGGCCTGCGCTGCATATATGACAGGGAAATAGATTCAGTAAATCCATCAGTTAGAATGTGTGGGGTGACAAATTCACTTTTTTTGCTGTAAAGTAACCCTTGCGGCCTGCGCTGCATATCTGACAGGCAAATAAAGTCAGTAAATCCATCTGTTAGATTGTGGGAGGATATTTCCACGGTTATCAGGCCAGTCATTCGCAAGTGGCTCGGAGGGTGGGTTACTGCACCAACATAGGCCAGGTACACAAGTGTCCAGCCAGGGCACATGTGCAATACACCATTTTTACACCCCTGACACAGAAAGATAATTTACCTGGCTGTGGGTGACCTTTCTACTGTGATTTTTTTGTGGGTGCAATGCAACATCTTTGTACTCCTGCCACACAAATTTAATATGTAATCCATCTGTTAGTTAGGTGGGTGACAAACTCATTTTTGTGTAAAGTACACAAGCACTGCATACCTGACATTGAAATAAATTTCTTAAATTCATCTGTTACATTGTTGGGTGACATAAACCCATTTTTTCTCTCAAGTACACCGGCACTCCATAACTGACAGGGAAATAAATAAATACATTTCTTAAATGCTTCTGTTACATTGTTGGGTGACATAAAACCATTTTTTCTCTTAAGTACACCGGCACTGCATACCTGACAGGAAAATAAATTTTGTAAATCCATCTGTTAGCTCGGTGGGTGACCGCAAAGAATGAGGAGAGCATCAAATAAGGGACGTGGCCCTGGTCGTGGTGCTGCTGGTGTTGGTGGAGCTCCTGCTGCAGGGAGAGGACGTGGTCAATCTGTGCCAGCTTCACGCTAAAATAAAACCCCTTCCTCAGGTGCGCGTAGGCGACAGAACGTTCAATGTTATTTTGTAGGCCCGAATGCCACTCTACGAATGGTGAGGCCAGAACAAGTACAGGCGATAGTAGATTGGGTGGCTGACAGTGCCTCCAGTTCCTTCACATTGTCTCTCACCCAATCCCCTGCTGAAAGCTCAGAGTTGGCACCTGCAGCCCATGGGTGTCTGTCTTTCACCTCACCCTCTTGCAAATGAGCCAAGCAGTCTGAGCCCTAAGTCATGCAGCATTTTCTTATGCTTTTTGATGACTCTGCTAGCAGGGTTTCCGTGGGCCATTCACCTAGCCCTGCCCCAGAAGTGGAAGAGATTGAGTGCACCGATTCCCAACCACTTATGTTTCAGGCCTCATGCACACGACCGTTGGTGTTTTGCGGTCCGCAAACCGCAGATCCGTAAAACACGGAAGCCGCTCCGCGTTCCTTTGAACAATTTGCGGAACGGAACGCGGCCCATTATAGAAATGCCTATTCTTGTCCGCAAAACGGACAAGAATAGGACATGCTCTATTTTTTTTGCGGGGGCACGGAACGGAGCAACGGATGCGGACAGCACACGGAGTGCTGCCTGCATCTTTTGCGGCCCCATTGAAGTGAATGGGTCTGCGCCCAAGACGCAAAATATGCGGTTCGGACGTGGACCACAATGGCCTAAGGATGAGGACATGGGAAGACCACCGCAGCACGTCTCTGATGATGATGAAACACAGGTGCTAACTGCTGTGGCTTTCTGCAGTGTGCAGACCGATAAGGAGGGCATGGTTGAAGAGTGGGTGAAAGATTATGTGGAGGATGATGTCTTAGACCCCACATAGAATAAGGGTCATGCGAGTGACCTGTGCAGTTCGGAGGGAGAGGCGGTGGTCGCACAGAGAAGCCAGCATAGCAAAAGAGGGAGCAGGGTGCAAAAGCAGAGTGGCCGTCCCCTAGACAGTACGCCTGCTACTGCCCACTGCACCCAGGGACTGAGCACACTACAGCCAGCTCCAAGGAGTTCCCTGGCGTGGCAGTGCTGACGACAAGACACGAGTGGTTTGCACGATGTGCAATCAGAGCCTGAAGCGAGGCATAAACGTTCTAAACCTGAGCACAACCTGCATGACCAGGCATCTACATGCAAAGCACGAGCTGCAGTTGAGGAAACACCTCAAAAACCAAGAAAGGTCTCGGGCTCCTCAGGCATTTCAGCAACATGGTGGAACAGTATGTGTGCACACGCCTACACGTACTGACTGATGGGTCTGCCCCATTCGACTTCAGGCAGGGTCTCCAAATTGGGCACATGGCCTGAGCTTGCCCTTTATGCCTTAGAGGTGCTGGCCTGCCTTGCAGCCAGTGTATTGTCTGAAAGTGTGTTTAGCACGGTAGGGGGCGTTCACAGACAAGCGCAGCCGCCTGTCCACAGCCAATGTGGACAAGCTCACGTTCATTAAAATTAACCAGGCATGGATGTATACTGGCCTCACCCAGCCATTGTTATACTCCAGCGCGCTTTCTCTTCTTTTCCTTTTTTTTATTTCCCAATGTTTTGGGGTCTACCCAAATTTATTTAAAAAAAAATTTGAAAAAACAAAACAAAACTGTTGTTGGCGACTACCTCCTCCACCACCGCTTCCACCTACACCGCCACGTCCACCGCCTCATCAACCTCCTACTCCATATGGACCTCCTCCTCCTAGGTGCATGTAGAGATCCCAGGTTTGAATCCTGGGAGAGACTTGCAATTATTTTTTTAAGCTTTTAAGCCCTAATAAAAGTCTACATCCTTATTATATTTAGAATAATGCAGCACATTTATTAAGACCAGCATTTTAGAAGCTGGTCTTAATAAAGCCCTAAGCTGGCGGCGATTCCACTGAAGTTATGAAGAGGTGCCGGCCTCTTCATATCTTTGGCAGATGTAAGTGTCTAGTTTATTAGGGTTGGTCCTGGTGACAGAGCCATTTTAATTACTTTACACTGTTTAGCATTATCTGTAAAAAGGATATTTAACTGTGCAGCCTTCTACAAGATCATTAATAAATAAATTGAAGAGAATAGGGCCCAATACCGACCCCTGAGGTACCGTCTAGTGACAGTGACGCAATCTGAGTATGTACCATTAATAACCACCACTGAGCCAATTATTTATCCACATACAGACATTCTCCCCCAATCCAAATATTCTCATTTTATATACAGTACTAACCATCTATGTTGTACAGTATCAAATGTTTTGGAGAAGTCAAGATATATGGCATCCATTGACTCAACCAGGTCCACTCTAGAATTTCCCTCCTCATAGAAACTGATTAAATTAGTTTGACAAGACTAATCCCTCATAAACCCATGCTGACAAGGTGTTATAGACTTATTTTCATTGAGATACTTCAGGGTAGCATCTCTTACAAAACCTTCAAACAGTTTACCCACAACAGATGTTAGACTTAACGACCTATAGTTTCCGTGCTCTGTTTTTCACCTCTTCTTGAATATTGACACCACATTTGCTAATCGCCAATCCTGTGGAACAGACTGTCACTATAGAGTCTGTAAGTATCATAAATAGGGCTCTGTCTATAACATTACTTAATTCTCTTAGAATATTGGGGTGTATGGCTATACTTCTTCTTGGCTCATACAGGCCACATTTAATGGGAGTTTACTTTGTCATTCTGCAATGAATTTTCCTCATTGGATTTAATAAATTTGCTTTCTTCTCATCGCCCTCTACAACTCCTCTCACTCATCACTGTTTGAAGGACCAACACTTTCAGGCTTAACCTTTTTACCATTTATATTATTGAAGAACATTTAGGGTTAGTTTTTCTCTCTATGGCAATAAGTCTCTTTCTCAAGTTTGGCTGCTTTTATCTGACTTTTACATATTTTATTTCATTCCTTATAGTTTTTTTTTTTGTAATTTGTAAAGGGGGGATATTAATTACTAATATTTATGCAAATATCAATAATTAATATTCATAAATAGGCGGAACCATCTACTGATAACTCCACCTATTTATACCTTAAAGTGCATTCACTATCGCCTAACACTGGTCACTGGCTATCTGCTTGCGCCTTGCTGAGCTAGCTACTGTTAGTAAAACACACTACGCAGTAGGTACAAATAACACACGATATATTTATTACCACCTACGGTACAGTGAATAATGACGCATGCAATACAGTACATACACAGCACTAAAATACAATACTAACTACACTACACAATCCCAAGTTCCACCCACAACTCTTTTTAATACAGATCACACACACAATACAGCCGCCCTCCCAACCTGGCTCTAGACTCTCCCTAGGGGGAACAAAAGGGGTAGTGAAGGGGTCGTACTGCTGACCAACGTTGTGGCAGCAGCGGTACGGTCAGCAGTAACCGAGGTTGATCCTGCTAACGTGCAGGAGTACCAGGGGTAATGCTGGGGATAAGCGTTGGTGGAATAGGGAATGTGGGCAGGTGATGCAGGAGGAATAAGGGGTTTATATGGAGGGGAGTTGGGAGTGGGGTGGTGGCTGGGTGAGGTTAAATGTGGGGGTAAAGCGTTGGTGGGGTAGTGGCTGGGCTAGGGTTAATAACGTTAATAACGTTGGTGGGGTAGTGGGGTGCAGAGGGTTGCCAAGCATTGGTGGGGTAGTGGGGTCAAGGGGGAGGGTTAATATTAATACTTATGTCCTCCAGGGGTTAATTGCTCGTTGTCCAGGGGAATGTTCGTCGTCCTGGGGATGATTCTTCTTGTGGGGGCGGCTGGCTTCAACTGCCCAGTGCAGGACCTGCCGGACATTTATGTCCGGCAGCCTGCACTGCCGCCCCGCCCACACAGCGGCGCGCGAGCGCGCACCCCTGTGTGGGACACGTGGGCCGTCGTGGTGAGATGATGTCACCGCGCCAGTCTGCGCACGCCGCAGAGCCACGCTGACTTGCTGACAGGCGGGAGATCCTTTGATCTCCCACCTGTAGCCCTTTGCATTCCAGACAGCGCGATAGTAATCGCGCTGCCGGAATGCGCATAATAGAGGGAGGGGAGGTTTCTCCCTTCTCTCTATTATGTATAATAGCAGTAGCAGTGCAGTCCTACATAACGTATATATTCAACTAACTTCAGATTCCTGAAAAATCACTCCCTTAGTGGGAAGCAGGACAGCTCACTTCTGCCCAAAGGGGGAAAAAGAATGGAATGGTTAGTTCCATTCTTGTCTCTAGGACCCTGCCAGACCTACACCACCTGCTAGAAACCAGGGACATAGCGTTGAATGCAATATAAGTTAACAGTTGCATAAATACAATATTTAGTAAGGAGGACATTTATTAAATAGGAACATGGAAAGCTAGCTTTAAGAAACAATGACAAGGTGTTAATTTGTAGCGCCCCATGTCTGGGGTACTGTCACGTTCGGGTGGGGGAGGGAAACACCAACCAAACATAGGAGGGAAATGCGTGAGGCAGTAAGGCCTGGAAACTAGGGAAAGGAGATAGACGCAACGCCGAATCAGACCACACTGAAACATCCATCCCTTTCTTAATCATGACAGTTAAGGGTTTCGCCAATGTCGAATAGTTCTGAATAAATTTTCAGTAATAGTTGGTGAACCCTAAAAACCGTATAAGAGTCTTCAGATTTCTGGGTGGATCCATTCGAAAACCTGAAGATGACAGCAGGTAGCCCAAGAATTGCACCTCATGTACAGAAAAAACACAGTTCTCTAATTTTGCATACAATTTATCATCTGTAACACCTGTCTAACGTCATCGGCATCCACGTTCAGAAAATACATCAGCAAAATCAGATATAAAAGAGGGTAATGTTTTAGTGGTTAAAGCAGAAAAAGATGTATTCAGACAATTGTCCATGGAATAATCACCCCAATCCAGAATCCGTGTAGCTTGCTAATCAATGGTTGGATTGTGCTTGCTTAACCACGGTAAACCCAGAACCAACGTAGCAGGGAGACCCTCCAACACAAAACACGAGATGAATTCCTGATGAAAGTCACCCACTCCTAATCAGATGTCATGCACCATCTGAGATAAACACTTCTGAGTTAGAGGTGCAGAATCTGTCCGGGAGAGCAACTTTAGGTTCGAGACAGGCCTGGTAGCCACCACTAGGACCAGCAGCCTGATGGTCGTGCGGAGGTCAGCTACCTCCAAAGACAGTCCCTGCAGCTGTCCGGCCAGTGCAGCAATAGAATCCATGGCTATACTGAAACAAGCAAAAAAATTACGGTTTTGGCGGTTTAAAATGTCACGTTCGGGTGTGGGAGGAAAACACCACACCAAACATAGGAGGTAAAGGGGTGAGGGAATAAGACCTGGAAACTACAGAAAGGAGATGGACACCTCCTAGTAAAACCCTAATCAAAGTCCTGACCAACTACCAGTATGAACGGACCCCAGAGGTAGGTGAGTTCATACACAGGAATATTTAATGTCCTAGCTCACCCTATAGGACCCTAGTACTAATGTCAGGACTGAGACAACATGTTCCTCCAAAAGAAAGAACGAACAGGAGTCTCCCTCAGGCCTTAATACAAATGACAGAGAAATGCAACACACAAAATAACCAAGTCAAAATACAAAAGGGAAAGAAAATACTTAACTTCAAGTGGCTATGGCAGCCCCAGGAACTCAACCGAGATCCACACACCAGCTATCCAAAACTCAAACTGAAGCTATAAACCGCATAGCATAGTGGGAGAAACAACAATAAATAGAGGAGGTAAAATGACCACAATAGCAATACCTGGGGAAAGAAAGTGTGGCAAGCACCAGAAACAACAGAGACGTCATTTGATCCAAACAGAAAACATGTCTGATCTCACCGATCTCCTGCCACCTGTCACGGGAACGTCCTTGACAGGTACTGCAGGTACATCCTTGACTTCAAGCCTGACTAGAAAATAGAGCGGACGGAAGATAAAAGAACGTTTTTTTTATACTTTTGCCTCATCTGAATGCAGTAAGAAAATCATCATTAGAAACTTACTGCCAGCTACTTAAAGGTACTGTGGCGGTTTGGGATGGCTTTTGCTGCTGACAGGTTCCCTTTACAATGGCTGCCTCCATAAGGAGAAGAAAGATGCTGATAACATTAGAGCCTGCCTACAGGTACATTGCAAGGACATGTATTCTAAATATAGACAGACACACTTCACTTAGAACATGTCGATCAGCGTAGTCTATATTGACATATGATTCTCTATTCATAAATAAAATATAAAAATGAAGAAAAAATACAACATGCATGTACATAAATTGTTAAAATAATAAAAAATAAATGGATAATTTCCCCTTTTTTTGTTTTGTGTACCACATATGAGGTGTAAGTGGAATTCTCCTCACCTCCTATGGGGTAACAAATTCATTAGGGGGAATTATTCCATATATACCCCCTATATAGTACATATATTTACAGTAGACCTATTTCATCCTAATTGCGTTCCTCTAAAGTCCAATATTATGCTGATATGTTATAGTTCATCCTTACATTGCAAGGACAAAGTTCATACAGAAAACACTGCAATAACAGCAATAAGATAATACATGTGAACCATGAAAATATGGGACATGACACTATGCTTCATACATAAATTCTAAAATTGGGCTGTCCTTTGTGTATGTAACTTGTGCCTCATTCTTCACCTATATATAATGTGCTTTGCAAACCTCATATCTACAGTAACTCTTGCTGCTCAGTGCCTTTATGTCTGTTAATGGGGCTCACGAAATTCACTGTATTGTATCTGTTATGCAAGGTATGTCATACTTGACGTGTTCTACCCCTAGTAGGCAGTGCTTCATATCTCACATGTACAGAACCTGTTGTGTGCTATATCGGTAGTAGTGTACTGGCTAACCACAGAATTTATACAAGATATTAATACATTTGGCCCAGTAAATGTTTCTTTTTAGGCAATTATCTAAAATACCTAATATATTTTGCTCACGTCATGGCCTGCTTTTTTTTCTTTTTTTTTTTTAATGTGTCAAAGGGGCCTGGTTTGAGGTTCACTCTGGGGCACATAGGACTCCAATTATGGCACTGCTACTACAAATCATTTGCTACATGTGAGTATGACTTTAGAGCAGAGCATGGCTACTGCCCAAATAATGAAATCAGCAACTAGGCCTGTTGTAGACCGCACCATGGAGATGCTTGTGTATGATATGTAGGAGGATTCTTTAATCAATATCAGCAGATGAACAGGAAAAAATGTCTGGACAGTTATCAAAATGATAATTAAGCCCTGTTATTATTTTCAACAAATTAGTAAATACTGGCATTTCACTTTCACTGCTCTTATTCTTTGATCGTTCCTTTTTATATGGGTTTACATTGTGTATGTAGTGGCTTACAATCTCACCAGGTGCTGAGAGTGGACTGAAATGTCAGTGATCAGAATCTATATGGCCTTAGGTCTAATTCACATGTCAGAGTTTCTCTCAGTGTTTGATTAGTGATTTCCATCAATAATGGAAACCAGGTGCTGGTCAAAAACACAGAACAAGTGCAAAACTATTCCCATCACAGACAATGGGGGCATATCGCTAGGTCCCACTTCTGGTGCCTATTTCCGTCGGCCCCATAAAAATGAATGGGAGCCACAACTCTCCCCGCTCCATTCTCGGCATAGGTACGGGACCCACACCTATCAGACAATGGGGGCATATCCTAGCGATATGCCTCCATTATCTGTGATGGGAATACCCCTTTAATGAAGGCTATCTCTCAGTGTGCTAATGCAAGGATGACATGGAACACAATTCCACTAATGTTGATATGCACAATAAATTTACTAATTTCATTTAAAGGGAACCTGTAATGTTGAACATAGTGTCTGAATGCAGCATGTTATAGAGCAGGAAGAGCTGAGCAGATTGATATAAGTCCTATCAGTGATTGACATCCTTTCCTATGACTTTGTATACACATATAGCTGTCAGTCACTGATAGGACCGCCTCCTTGACTTTACAGCGTAGAATGAGCAGGAATATAAATAGAACAATTACCAGTTTTACTGAATCTTTTCCCATAAAACTATATGTCAATCTGCTTAGATTTTTCTGCTCCATAAAATGCTGCCTGCAGATTAATTAGCATTTTCATGGTGACAGGTTCCCATGGTGACTAGTCTCATCTAGTCAGAGCATGAGAACAGATGCTAAAAAATTTAGTGCTGACTGCACTTGTCTTGGATTCAGGTACCAACCAGGGCAAGGCCAGGAATGTTAGAAAACCTACAAAAGCAGGCCAGATGAAAAGTCATGAACTCACTTCAGTACGAGGGGGGGGGGGTCTAGGAAAACTGGACCTCTAGAGCCTTTGCTTTATCTGCAACAGCCGCGCCTCCTGTACTTTGATTGACAGAGCCTGGCAGTGTAAACGTCCTCACACGTGGCGCGGCAGTTGTAAAGAGAGAAACTGTATCTGTTTTACCTGCATCAGCCGCCCCTCCTGTACTTTGATTGACAGAGCCTGGCAGTGTAAACATCCTCACACGTGGCGCAGCAGTTGCAAAGAGAGAAACTGTATCTGTGTCTGGAGGGTGAGGTAGGTGCTACTGGAAAATACTGGCAATTTACAATGCCAGCGAAAAACTTTTAAAGGACACCAGCCTCTGGCTGTAAATATTGGCAAGTGGCAACTCTAAGTGAAGGTTGTATCCAGATAATGTAGTCATAATTATTGAAGACAGACATGATATCCTCAAAAACATAATCCTGGTAAATAATGATAAATTAACTCTTAAAACAGCACTCCTACACACATTTTTATTATTTGACCTGTTAGAAAGGTACTTGATGTGAATGCAGTAAAGGTAATCTTCTTACCAGTTTATGTAGTTATCCCCTCTCTTCTGTTCCTCAGCTGTGTAATGTGACCGACACTCTGGCTCTACAACTGACAGAGTGTCTCTTGTGTGGACAGGAAGTCAGTTTCTCTATTCATTCTTATGGGAACCTTAAAGGGACTCTGTTAGCTCCAAAACACTCCACAAACTAGAGTATGCAGTATATACTGTAAGTGACGCAGAGTCCGGTTATGTAACTTTTATCTTTGTATTCTGATGCTGCGCTCCTACAAACCAGTAAAATTCACGGAGAGGCTTCCGTGCTCAAGCACATAATGGAGAGGACTCGCAGACAAGTCCTCCCAATGCATTTTACTGCTGGTTTGTGGGAGCACAGAGTCAGAATGCAAGTGACTATGAATATAAAAATTAGTAATCGCAGCTCAGATTCTTTTGTGGTGAGACGTTTACCAGATGCATTTCGGGGATAACTTTCCCCTTCTTCAGTGGCACTGATTTAACAGTGCACTGTCATCTATAACCACCTCAAGGACACCGGTCTGTAGCCGGCCACAACAACCATCACGGACAACCATAAACCAGCTGGGGGCAAAAGAACATCGGATCCAGTGTGTTTGAAAAGCGGGTCGCCCGCACTTGAAAGTGGATGAGCGTACCTGTTTGTTGCTAAGCTACACTTTTGTTCACCAGAAAAGTCCTAGTAACCACTTTGTTGAACCCTGTGGACTTTGCGCAATAGTCCCGCGGCTCAAATTGATAAACTTTGGTTATATAATACAAGAATATTGCTACATGCGCTATCTAGCTATACGAACATTTCGCCACCTACTAAAGTAGGATCCACAACTTATGCGCTTTTTTGTGATACAAATATTCGCAAAACATCAAAGAAGGATTCACAATAAATGCAGTATTTAGCTATACGAATTTCTGCAATATACTAAAGAAAGATCTCAAAATATCTGCATATTTTTGTGGACACTACTTAGCGGTTGTATCCACGCTGGTTGCACTAGGAGACCAATGATATTGTAAGACGCCAATTGAATCATTGCGTTTATTGGGAGCATTGTATTTTGTATATTTTATGAATTGTTTTTATCCATTTTTTATTTTTGTTCATGTGTATTTCATTTTAGGTACAATGTACACCTGTCAATAAAATTTTTGTAGCTTGTCCCGTGCCGCTTCGTATGTGATAGTGTGCCAATCTTCTATTGCTACTAGTCTAAATTGGAATATACCAGTAAAAAGCCTAGAAGTCTAGTACAGGCTTTGGCTTATTACTGCAATGGAATGCCTTCCCCGATCTCACCCTGGGGGAGGCATTCCTGCCTGGCAAGCGCATGCTTCCGGGTTTTTGGCCATTCAGACACTGTGGTCACATTTGACCATGGCATCTGAGGGGTTAAATGTCCACAATTGGCATTACCGCTGATCGCAGGCATGAGCCCCAGGTGTCTGCTGTGTGAAACAGCAGGTACCTGGTAGCTATGGTGCTTGCTTCGCTCTGGAATGGGCATCATCTTTAAGATCATCTTTCTTTTACCTGACATCCACCATACATTTACTGCAGATGTCGGGAAGGGATTAGATTTTTTAATTTAGCCAGAACTTTTTGACGTTCCAATCTCGCTGCGCATGAAAAATCAAGCAACTGGATGTGAGGAATGGTTTGATGTTAGTTTGGGATGAGATTTTTTCAGAATGTCTTGAGATTTTGAAATGGGCTGAGTATTGGATAAGCAAACTTCTAGCAAATGCTTTATGTGTAGACCATAAAGTGAAAATGTCTGAGAGGAGTTAGGCCCCTTTCACACTGGCGAGTTTTCCGCGCAGATGCAATGCGTGAGGAGGACGCATTGCACCCGCACTGAATCCGGACCCATTCATTTCTATGGGGCTGTGCACATGAGCGGTGATTTTCACGAATCACTTCTGCGTTGCGTGAAAATCGCAGCATGCTCTATATTGTGCGTTTTTCATGCAACGCAGGCCCTATAGAAGTGAATGGGGCTGCGGGAAAATCGCAAGCATCCGCAAGCAAGTGCGGATGCAGAGCAATTTTCCCGCATGGTTACTTAGCAACGGGACCAGATCTTTATTATTTTCCCTTATAACATGGTTATAAGGGAAAATAATAGCATTCTTAATAAAGAATGCTTAGTAAAATGAAGAGGAAGGGGTTAAAAATAATAAAAGTTAACTTACCTTAGCCACTTGATCGCGTAGTTGCGATCTGTCTTCTCTTTTCCAGCATCAGCTAACAACTAAAGGACCTGTGATGACGTCACATCACATGGTCCAATCACATGGTCCATCTTAGCCAAGTGGCTAAGGTAAGTTAACTTTTATTATTTTTAACCCCTTCCTCTTCATTTTACTAAGCATTCTTTATTAAGAATGCTATTATTTTCCCTTATAACCATGTTATAAGGGAAAATAATAAATTCTCCAGAATACTCTACCCGAAACCGGACTTCAGTGATGAAGTCCGGCTTCGGGTCTGGGTACCAAACATGGAGATTTTTCACACGCGCGTGCAAAATGCATTACAAACGGTTGCACCCGCGTGGAAAAATCGCGCATATTCCCGCAACGCATCCGCCTCTTATCCGGGCGTCAAAGAATTTTTTTAGTTGCCATCAGAGAGTAGATTAGAGATTAGGGTTAGATAACAGATATGTATAGTTACGCCAAATCCAAGTTTTATTTGGGTATGCAGGTGTATATATGACTAGTATGACAGGAACATGGTCTGACCATGTGATTTTGCCAATGGTACATTGAGAAGTGCCATTTGTCCACTAAAAACATGTCTATACTGGTATAGGTAAGGTGTCTCAGGGAAAAGAAACCATAATCCCTTTCTGATGCATGGAGACAGCATCCGACGTCTTATAAATCTTCTTTTAGTAACCAAGAGGTTAATGTGAGGGGGTGCCTACTGCCTTTCGAAGTTGTATCAAGTGAGGCGTCACTAATAATGTTAAAGTCTCTGCAAATAATAAATTTTGGCGCATAAAGATTAATAATAGTAAAAGTTACATTACTGATCGTGCAAATAAGGGCAACAAACCTCCCCCTGCATCACGTATAGCTTTGTGTAGTTGGAAAGAGACAGAATCGTGTATGGCTGTAAAAACACAAGCTTTTTTAAAGGGGTTGTCTGAGTTATGAAAAAAAAAAATAGCACTGTAAATCTGATGGGCAGCAATATATAACTAGGCTAAGCAAGTTTTAGGCAATACATATATATATATATATATATATATATATCCTCATTTCCCTGGTTCTCTTCTGGCCCTTTGTTTACCTGCAATAACAACAATCTCAGGTTTTCCTTATGAATATTTGTGCTCCTCCCCCTGCTCTACAAAGGGAGTGAATACAAGTGCTGCCCTGAGTGACATGTCTGCCTGCTGGGAGACTTGCCAGCATGTTATATGTGTAGGACTACAAGTCCTAGCTGTACAATGACACTGCTGATACACACAAGATCTTCCACCTACCTGTTCTGGTGCAATGCTCTGCAGAACTCCTCTGTCAGCTCCTTTGCCCAGCATTTGTTTCCTCACTGCCTGCAGCTACTCATTAAAGCCTTCAGCCCTGAGTCTGTGCAGCTGAAAGGGTTATTGTTTTTCCTCAAGAATTCAGGGAAAGAGCAATAAGCAGCAGCCAGCAGTGCAGGGGGGCCACCAGAACAGTGACGTCTCATGTACAGACACATATCTGATCTCTCAGGCTTGGGCACCAAACATCATCCGAGCAGGGAAAGAAGCTGACATCATAGGTCATGTGACCCTCAGTGAAATCTGAGAAAAGGAGCAACTGGAGATAAAGTAAGTGAATTGTAAAGTCCTTACATTTGCCTAGTTAGAAACATAAAAAGAACAAAAACATAACTCAGACAACCCTATAAGGTTAGCATTCAAAAGAAAATATATAGAGGAAGTTTCTATGTGCAATCTTAGGAGGGGATTGTTTCAGAACATAGGATTCTCGCAAACAATGTCCACACATAGATTCTTTACTTCTCTCCAAAACAATGACCTTTTGTAAGGGCTATTAAGGCTCTTAACATTTAGTGACATTATTTTAATAGCCATGGTAACTGAGGCGTGGAAATGCTAGAATAACAGCTGGGGACATTGCTAGTGTGTCAGGCAAATGCATGTGAAAGGAGGGCCTGGGGAGTCCTCTACACATGAGAAGAGAGGTAAGGATGAGAAGCTGAGCGCTTAGTGCAGTAACTAGTACATCAACCAGTAATATAACTGAAGTAAGCAATAACAGCAAATAAAAACACAGAACTGTTAAACTGAGCAGCATGTTTAACTTCACATACTACACGGTAGGTTTGCAGAAAACAATGACATACACAAAACCTGCATAATAGTTGTGGGAATAAAGTCTTCAGGTGACTTTAGTTGAGGATGGCCAGTCAAGAATCAGCCTTGGTGAGGATTTCCGCGATGGACACAAAGAGGAGAGATCCTTAGGTGACAGAGAATGTATGCCCCATTTGCAGAGTAAATTGGTTTACTGTAATAATAACAGTAGGGACCATGTTCCTGACTACAAATATTTTTGCTGGAAAACCCCATTTATAGGGGATGCCATGTTGTCAAAGGGTTTGAGTAATGGTGCCAAATTGCGCCTCGTCAGCAAGGTAGCTTAGGCTCTGGAAGTTTAGGTGATCTTCTGGAAGCCATTAGTTGATCTTTTTCATGTTAGAAGTGTTTACACGGAATAACATCATGTGGTGTTGAATTGAGGAGTCCCCTGGCCTTTGGTAGTCGATCACTTTGGCTGTGAGCCTGTGATCAATGATGAAATCTGGAGTGCCGCAATGTGGCAGAACCGCTTTAATTCATTGTTGTAGATAACGGGTCAAGTCAGCAGCAGGTACAGATTCCGGTATTCCAGGGAATTAGTCCTTGTTTCGAGTGATTATGTGAATTACTAGTCCAAAATCTGTGCATCTGCAGGCACTTCTAATTTTTTTTTTTGGTTTTCAGTTTTAGGAAATAGCATATTAGTGTGTCTTGCGATACAAAGAGTAGCAGACTAGTGCTTCATATTTATCCCAATCTGAGTAATAATGTGAAATAGTAGGCTAAAATCTGAGTTGTTGAATCTGCAGGCACTTCCAATTTATCTATTTTTGTTTTAAAGGGGTTCTCTGGGCTTTTATTATTGATGACCTATCCTCAAGATAGGTTATCAATATCAGATCGTCAGGGGTCCAACACCCGGCACCCCAGCCGATCAGCTGTACAAGAAGACAGGACGTGCACACCCATCTCTCTTCCTGCTCTGCTACTGTATGTCTATGGGACAGCAGCAGCAAACAGGAATAGAGAAGGGAGATGGCATGTGCGCACTGTGCTCGCTGTCTCCGAATACAGCTGATCAGTGGGGGTGCCGGGTGTCGGACACCAGGCGATCTGATCCTGAGGATAGGTCATCGATAGAAAGCCCAGATAACCTTTTAAGTTTGGGGAAATAGCATATACCTTTAAGTGTGTCTTACAATACAAAGTCTAGTGGACTAGAGCTTCATAATTATCCCAGTCTGAGTGATAACGTAAAATAGTAGGCTGAAATCCATGTTGTTTCATCTCCAGCCATTTAAAATTTATTTCTTTTGCTTCCAGTTTGGGAAAATAGCATATTAGTGTGTCTTACAATACAAAGTGTAGCGGACAGTTTGCATGTCTGAGTGATAACTTGAAATACTAGGCCGAAGTCTGTGTCTGTGAATCTCCAAACACTTCAAATGTCACTGAAGGGAGCAAATAATTGCATAGTAGTTTTGACAACCTGTATCTTACACTAGAGAAAGCTTTTTTTCTAAATCTGCATATTTTACTGGCCAAAAGAAATTAGGCCCAAATGTGTTAGTGGCGCTGATACAGCATTATTTCCAAAGTCAACTGTCAGTAGCAGTGTCTTCAGAGCGTTTGTGGAAAGGGAAGGACATTGTATTGCGCCTCCCTGTCTTTAACATCCAGAAACCAGATTTGCAAACGATTTAATACTTTGTATGAATGTGTACATTTAGGTCCAAGAATGTCAAGGATGTAGAAGGGTTCAATATAAAATACCCAGGTCCAGAATGTGGGTAGTAGCAGGGCCTGCTATCCAGACCGAAGTAGTAGTAGAATGGCAGCAATTGTCCCTGCTGGCTTTGGAAAGGTACAGCATTATCATTGAGAAGAAAGAGAATGATATTATGGATTGGATGGCTCACTCCTCCACAATGTCACAGCAATATAGCATGGTTACTTCTGAGTCTGACACTGTGCCATGGAGCCAGAGTTCACAGCGTTCCTCCTGCTTTTCCTCCTTGCAGCCCCAGAGAAGGCTTTTAGCAGAGTCCTCTCAGTCTTCAATGCCCCTTCCTAGTGGAGCGCCTTCATTTTTGCTAAGTGGGAAGAAAACCCTACCACGCCCTAAGGCAGACAGTCAAGAAAGTTGAAAATTTGTGTGAGAGCAGTAACTTTTGGGCTGCTCTGAGGAGGTTCAGAAGGAGTCTGGGGACTCTATGCATAGCTATGTTAATGGTGGTAGTAGTAATGGCACCTATAGCCATGGCATTGGTGGTTTGGGCAGAGATAGTGGCAGTCAGGGCAAATGCAGAGCAGGGGAGGGGGCCAAGGAGCCCACCGTGCAGGGGTGTAACTACTATAGTGGCAGACCATGCGACTGCTATGAGTCCCAGGGCAAGAGGGGGCTCAGTTGGGATCATCCCCTCTTCCACTGGGGTCGAAAACTTGAGCAGGACTCTACCCTCTAAAGGAACAACTTTTATAAATGAGGCAGTTTAGGCAGAAACCCTTCTGTCCTGTGTGGGGGGCCTGATTTGATCCTTGCTATGGGGCCCTTACATCTCTATGTACGCCACTGCCACTGTGATACCTCAGAGTCAGATAAAACTAAAATGGAGGGTGAGAACTCCGATGATGACTGAGTGTCAGATAGGACCTGGGAGCTGGATCGGGGTGCTGGGGAGGGGGAGGCAACATCAGAGGAGGAGGGTGGTGGTGGCGCCAGCAATAAACAGCAGAGGATACATACTTTACAAACAACAGCCAGGGCCATATCTGATCGGGATCTGGTGATGCCAATGACACTGTGGGTGGGATAGCCCAAAACATGCCAGTGCTAAGCCAAACTCTGCTGCCTCTAGCTCTGTGCAAGCAATTCCTGTATGGCGTATTTTCTCCACAAGGCGGGCACACAAAACCACAGCCGTGTGCAAAATCTTCAAGATTAAAATAAGTTGTGGGGGTTCCAACATAATTATAGGCACCAGAGCTTTATTGCAGCTCATTAGGCGGCATCACCAGATTCTTTGGGAAAATACAACTGGCCAGCATTCCTTATCAGAACAAGTCTGCCTTCCTTCTGCCGGTCCTCTTTGTGGCAGCCAACCCGCATCCACAAGCAAGACAGTGTCCTTTTAATCATCATCATCACCTTCTTCTTCTCCTGCTAAGACTCCTCCTTGTCCTCTGCTCCATCTATAATGGAAGGTTTGACCATGAAAAAAACTTTTCTGGTCCAGCAATAAGCAGTACTAGTGCCTTGTACTCTCATGTGGTGGAGTAAGAGCCTCCTGCGATTTTGACTGTGCATCAAGCTGCACTCCACAGTGGACACCTGAAGCAGCTGTTACGGGCAAGGACAGTACATGTCTTTCATGGGCCACCCGAGCAACATGGCCAGGTCTTTTTTACCCTCCCCCTCCAAACCATTTCATGGGGTGGGTTCCCACAGCACGCACTTATCCGTCTTCCCCACCTCCTCCTCCATAGAGACTCTCCCATCCCCAAAAGCAGTTGTTCCCACTTCCCTTCCTTCCCATGACGTGTCAAGTCAAGTGTTGTCATGCCTGGCCTGGGCTAGAATAGTCACACAGGCAAGCAGCTGTTAAAGTACATCAAGCAGCAAACATCCCTCTAGCTGTCAACCCCTCCAACTGGGTAAGGAAGTCAGAGACAATGACCGCAAAATCCTGGCTGCCCTGACCCTGGAAGAAATAACTTATGTTCCTTGAATGGCCTTTTAAAAAAATCCACTGGTTTGCACAAGGTGCTGGCAATGTCCAGGAGACTGTCCCTATTTTCAGACATTCAGGCACGTTCTCTTCAATATATTTATTGATGATCTTGTAGAAGGCTTGCACGGTAAATTTAAATTTTTGCAGATGACACTAAACTGTGTAAAGTAATTAACACTGAAGAGGACAGTATACTGCTACAGATGGATCTGGATAGATTGGAGGCTAGGGCAGAGAAGTGGCAGATGAGGTTTAACACTGACAAATGTAAGGTTATGCAAATGGTAAAACACTGGGTAACACTGACGTGGAAAAAGACCTAAGAATTTTGGCGAACAGCAATCTAAGCTGTAGAAACCAGTGTCAGGCAGCTTCTGCCAAGGCCAATAAGATAATGGATTGCATCAAAAGGGGCATAGAGAGTTAAGCAGCTGCAGGGTATGGAGTGAAGACGGACGCTGACTGAGCTCCCTTGCCATCCTGTGATAATCCTGCCATAAGCTACATTTCTGACCTTCTGCATGAGTGCTTGCTGTGCCGGACCTTCTAGGAAAGCCCTGTGCAGAGCTGGGAGCGGGGTACAAGGTCCCTGAAGAGTCGGTGGCTGAGGAGAGGACAGGCGGGATCCTCCTTGCAGTGATGGGCGGCCATCTTGGAGCAGGAGAGAGTGAGACGGTGCACTCCATCAACACAGTGCGGCTGGCTCCTGGAGGCGGCGGAACGATCTTACCTGTACACCGGAGAAGAGGACAAGTGACCGTATAGCGGGGCGGCACGTGGGGGAGCTGAATAGCCGTCCCGCTAACTGAGGAGCGTGACACGTGCGCGGGAGTGGGAACCACTGCTGCAGAGGTGAGCTGGGCCAAGGCAGTTTGGCAACTGGAGTCTTGCAAGCCGGGATCCTGCGTGACACGCGGCTGCAGGGAAGAGGTGGCTTGTACTCCTTTACGGGCAGCAGATAAGTGAAGGGGAGAGGTGGTGGCCCTAAGAGGATAGGAGGGCATTTGGGGTCTGTGCAACTGCCCCTGGACAGTAGTGCCACAAGCAGCTCAGGGCCCTGAAAATCTTCTCTACACCCCTGGACAGTATAGGCCTAAAGGCCAGGTACACGTGGTCTTGGTTCTGTGGGGATCCTCTCCTGCTGACCCTGTTGGCTCCTGATAGGGTAAAGGCAGCTGAATACTTGCCACGAGGGATTTCTGATCATGCTCCCCTACAGATAATCCTTGCCTTACCGGTTAGCACTACACGCTCTAACTGGAGACTAAACCCGACATGGCTGGAGGTTCTGTCAGTCAGGGTGGCGTGTCAGGAAGCAATTTCGTTCTTTTGGGAAGTCAATGAGGGATCCTCTAGCCCCCTAGTGGAGTGGAATACATGCAAGGTAGTCTTGAGAGGGGTTTTAATAGCAGCAATAGCGACGCATAGAGCGGAATTGTTCTCCACGTGGGTAAAATTAGAGGGGACGCTGGCCCTCCTGAACAGGCATGTATAACTGACCCCACTCCAGGGCACCATGCACTCTGGCTCTCAGCCCAAAGGCTGTATACACTATACTTAACCGAATTCACACAGAGAGTTTACAAGCCCAGAGACAATCTATCTTCGCAGATGGGGACAGGAGTGGCAGAGCTTTGGCGTCTTTGGCAAACGTAGAAACCCCACAAAGCAGTGGTAGCAGCTATTAGAAATGAGAGGGGAGAACTATTTACCACACCAGAGGAGGTATGTAATCAATTTGTTAGTTACTACTCAGTGTTATACACATCTAAAAGTAATAGAACTGTAGAAGACATAACGCAGTTTTTAGAGACTATCCCTATGACTGAGCTTGCACATGCAGAGAGGCAGGCGTTGTATGCCCCCATCTCCCCACAGGAAATTCAGAATACCATAATGTCAATAGCAAAGGGAAAGACTCATGGCCTGGATGGCTTCCCGGTGGAGTGGTATAAATTCCAAGTCGAGGAAGTGAGTCAGAGACTCAGTAGACTTTTTATGCACACTCTAGAGTGTGGATTGTTACCGGAATCGTTTCATGAAGCCACCGTCATACACAAAGCTGGGAAGCCTCCGGACCAATGTAGTTCGTTTAGGCCTATCTCACTGATTAACTCAGATGCTAAATTGTTGGCCAAAGTGTTGGCAAATCAGTTATCGTCGGTTATCTTGACGGTTGTAGGAATGGATCAGTCAGGTTTTATGCCTAAGAAAACGACAGATATAAATTTGAGGTGCCTTTTCACTAACCTACAAATAACTCATGACAATGCAGGTAGCAGAGCAATCGCCTTGCTGGATAATGAGAAGGCGTTTGATTCGGTGTAATGGGGGTTTATGTGGGCGGTTTTGAAGAAGCTACGGGTCCCCCAAACTTTGGCCTTCGGGCATGCATATAACATATGCAGCCCGACGACCGAAGGAGAGTGCGAGTCAATGGGCACTTATCTAGACCCTTCGTGCTAGAGAGGGGCACCAGACAGGGGTGTCCTCTGTCACCTCTCCTATTTGTTTTAGTAATAGAACCATTGCCGGCTTGAATAGGAAGTAGTCCCAGAATACAGGGGTGGGATATTGTGGGCATCTCTGTGCTGTGCCTTTTCATAGATTGATATCCAATTATTCTATCTGTAAGCCCCATATGAGAGAGGGGGGCTGGCACTTCCAGACATGTACTTATATTATGTGGCGACTCAACTAAATTACGCGGCTTGGTGGATTAAGGCAGACTCGTACAAACCGGCAGTGGTGTCGGAGGCGGTCCTGATAGGATCGTATGAGGCCATGCCAAACTTGGTTTATCGAGCAGGAAGGTACCCGGTGAAGCATCTCACTATGTTGATGACAGGAGTGGTTAAGGCCTGGAATGTCTTTGCGTTAGGGAGGGGAGAGGGCGAGCAAAACAGTATATAGTCCCCAGTGACGCCTTTGTGGGATAATCCTAAATTGGCGGAACTGGCCTCTCTGTCTGACTTTGTGTTCTGGCCGCGGAGTGGTATCAAATACCTCACTCGAATTTATGAAGAGGGTTTTTTTAAAACGTTCTCAGCTCTGCAGGCACATTACAATCTGCCACGAACGTCCCTTTTTAGATTTTTTCAGCTGCGGCATGCCTGTGAAGTTCAGTTTGGGAACGGCCCTCTGTGGCTGGGGTACAGTACAGTGGAGAAAATTGCCAGAAGGGTGACTCACTGTAAAATGGTTTAGTCTTTTTATGGGTTCCTTATCTCCTCCCGACCTTTGCTGTTGGCGAGGGCCTTTCTCAAATTGCAGTAGGACATCCCTGTTCTGGAGACTTCTCATGAGAAAAAGCTGATTGACAGCTGATTCAGATTAAGTGGTTGCACAGAGTATACCTTACCTCTGTGCGGCTAGTGCGCATGCGTAAAACTGACTCAGATATCTGTACACGATGTAATGGTGGTAGGGGGACTTTGTTGCATATAATTTGGGAGTGTTCGGTTATTGGGAAGTTTTGGACAGAGGTGCACGGATATCTTAACTCGGGTTGGGGCTTCCGGCGGTGGTAACTCCGGAAGTTAGTTTATCGGGTCTTGTTAACGATATCATTCCGACGAAATATGACAGGGTTATTTACAGGTTGTTGTTGTTCTACGCAAGGAAATCAATATTGCTCAATTGAAAACCCCCCAAGAAGCTGTCGGCGAGCAGACGCCTGCCACCAGTGTGTCTGAAAGGGAGGCCCCTCTCCGTCTCCTGCAGAGTCACCCCCTTCCCGCTGCCACAAGTAGCAGAAGCCACAGCAGCAGCAGCCAGTTCAGTCTCCTCAACACAATTTTTTTTAACGTGCCGTGGCAGGCTGAGGCCAATCAGCAAGCTGAGACCTCCCGCATCAGCGCCCAAGTACAGACCTACCTACATTCTAGCCTGTCTTCAGTGCATATCCTGTTCCCTGATCCCATAGATTTCTTAGCAGGCAGACTGGAACAGTGGCCTGAACTGGCACAGTACGCTCTTTTTTTCTTTATTGCCCAGCCTCCAGTGTCATCTTGAAGAGGGTTTTTAGCGTCACAGGGGGTATGGTCACATCAAAATGGACCAAGTTGCCCTCTGCCAGTGTCAAAAAATCACTTTTTTCAAAATGAATCAAGTGTGGATTCAGGGATTCTGGCCTTGTTAAGTCCTAGGAGTCTACAGGGTGTTATATACCAATTTGCTGAGTAATTGGAGTCAATTTGGTTCAGCCTGTACTGATTCGGGTCAAAAGTAAACTTTATGAAAAATTCTGCAAACCTGAACCAAACCAAACTTCACCAGGTTCGCTCATCTTTAATATACAGTGTGTGTGTATCTATCTATCTATCTATATATATATATATATATTATATATATATATATATATTATATATAATCTTATCATTTTGTTTTTATGTTTTTAGTTAATAAAATGTTTTATCTTTTGAGGACAGCGCCTTGGTATCTGCTTCTTCTTTCAGGTTTGTTATATACATGCAGAGAGGTAGTGGTGTTGGTGGTAGCAATTGTCACAGTACTCATGATGGCTGTATGGATGCACAAACACTTAACCCCCTAAAAACCACCCACTGTATTTTCACAGTGGGTGATGTCAGTCGTTTCTTAACCTCCTAACAGTCACGTTAAAATTGGAAAAACCTTCCTAAAAATGTCACTTTTTTATTGGAGATTTTTAATGTGTGTCTGCAGTAAATCTTGTTGGAGCACAACTCAGGGGACACTTTTGCATTTTTAACCCCCTATTGACATCATTAATTTTAGCCTTAAGGACCAATAATATTTCCTTTGTGTTCTAGCAGTCATAACGTTTTAATTTTTTCTTTAAATTTTTTTTTATGTTGCGGGATTAGTTATAGTTTTTTTAGGAACCATTTTGGGGTATATATTGTGTATTAAATAACATTTCTTATTTTATTTTTAGGGGCAAAGATTAAAAAAAACTGCAACTTTTATATTCTTTTGTGGAATTGTTTTACAGCGTTCACTGTGTGGTAAAAATAACCAAATTTTTTATGTGGGTCCATACATTGATGATAATACCACATTTCTATATATTTTTAAGTTTTTTTTCTCTCCTCCTGCAGCCTGTCAGCTCTGTAAATGCGCTCTCTCTCTCTCTCTCTCTCCTTAAAAGCCATTTTCAGCCACCTAAGACGCACCACCCCATAAAGACTGGATATAACCCAATTGTTGCATGATTATAAAGATAGTGATTTTTATGTGTCACACAACCTCACACAATCTGAGAGGAATGCACTGAAGACTATGCTTGATGACAATTCCATCATATTTAAACCAGCGGACAAGGCTGGTGCCCTTGTACAGTCATGGCCAAAAGTTTTGAGAATGAAACAAATATTAGTTTTCATAAAGTTTGCTGCTAAACTGCTTTTAGATCTTTGTTTCAGTTGTTTCTGTGATGTAGTGAAATATAATTACACGCACTTCATACGCTTAAAAGGCTTTTATCGACAATTACATGACATTTATGCAAATAGTCAGTATTTGCAGTGTTGGCCCTTCTTTTTCAGGACCTCTGCAATTCGACTGGGCATGCTCTCAATCAACTTCTGGGCCAATTCCTGACTGATAGCAACCTATTCTTTCATAATCACTTCTTGGAGTTTGTCAGAATTAGTGGGTTTTTGTTTGTCCACCCGCCTCTTGAGGATTGACCACAAGTTCTCAATGGGATTAAGATCTGGGGAGTTTCCAGGCCGTGGACCCAAAATGTCAATGTTTTGGTCCCCGAGCTACTTAGTTATCACTTTTGCCTTATGGCACAGTGCTCCATCGTGCTGGAAAATGCATTGTTCTTCACCAAACTGTTGTTGGATTGTTGGAAGAAGTTGCTGTTGGAGGCTGTTTTGGTACCATTCTTTATTCATGGCTGTGTTTTTGGGCAAAATTGTGAGTGAGCCCCCTCCCTTGGATTAGAAGCAACCCCACACATGAATGGTCTCAGGATGCTTTACTGTTGGCATGACAGAGGACTGATGGTAGTGCTCACCTTTTCTTCTCCGGACAAGCCATTTTCCAGATGCCTCAAACAATCGGAAAGAGGCTTCATTGGAGAATATGAATTTGCCCCAGTCCTCACTCAGCAGTCCATTCACCATACTTTCTGCAGAAGATCAATCTGTCTCTGATGTTTTTTTTGGAGAGAAGTGGCTTCTTTGCTGCCCTTCTTGACACCAGGCCATCTTCCAAAAGTCTTCGCCTCACTGTGCGTGCAGATGTGCTCCACCTGCCTGCTGCCATTCCTGAGCAAGCTCTGCACTGGTGGCACTCTGATCCCGCAGGTGAATCCTCTTTAGGAGACAATCCTGTCGCTTGCTGGACTTTCTTGGACGCCCTGAAGCCTTCTTAACAAGAATTGAACCTCTTTCTTTGAAGTTCTTGATGATCCTATAAATTGTTGATTGAGGTGCAATCTTAGTAGCCACAATATCCTTGCCTGTGAAGCCATTTTTATGCAACGCAATGATGGATGCATGCGTTTCTTTGCAGGTCACCATGGTTAACAATGGAAGATGAAGAACAATGATTTCAAGCATCTCAGCAGGTCCTTTAATGACAGCAATGAAATGCAGTGAAAAGGTTTTTTTGGGATTAAGTTAATTTTCATGGCAAAGAAGCACTATGCAATTCATCTGATCACTCTTCATAACATTCTGGAGTATATGCAAATTGCTACTATAAAAACTTAAGCAGCAACTTTTCCAATTTCCAATATTTATGTAATTCTCAAAACTTTTGGCCACGACTGTACTAATGGACAAAGATTACTACATATCTGAAATTTTACACCAACTGTCTGACAAAAGTACTTATGAAATGTTACAACATGACCCTGTCTTTGACATTAAGAGAAAATTGATCAATATTGTCAACACATTCTAAGATAAACAGGTCATTGATTCTAAACTAGGTAACTTTCTTATCAATCAGCACCCGGTAACCCCAGTACTATACACCTTACCAAAAATCCTCAAATCGATTACTAAACCCCCTGGATGCCCCATTGTGGTGTCCACAAACTCCATCTTGTTTCCTCCATCAATATTTTTGGAAAAAGTCCTTACTCCATTAACCAAATGTACACCATCCTTCCTTTTGGACACTAACCATTTTCTGAGAGAAATCAAAAATCTTCAATTGCAAGACAGTGACATACTAGTGACGTTTGTAGTCTCTATACGTCCATTAAACACGAGAAGGGTGTACATGCGGTGAAATGGATTCTCTCATTTTCCGATTACAGTGACATTGAAAAAGAATTTTTCATACAACTGCTTGAGATCATATTACATGAAAACTATTTTTTATTTCAGGACACCTTTTTCCAACAGCGCCGCGGGACCACGATGGGTTCGAATGTCGCACCGCCTTATGCAAATTTGTACATAGACTGGTTTGAAAACAAATTTATTTATCAAAATCCATTATTTATACAGCATTGCATTATATGGCGTTGCTTTATCAACGATATCTTTTGCATTTGGCTGTGTGATATTCGAACCCTTCAGAATTTCACTGATTACTTAAATTCCTTTTGGATGGAGCTTCAGTTCACCATAAACCAAGATGAACACAAGATTAATTTCTTGGACACATGGCTTATTAAGGGGACTGATGGTCAAATTCAGACAGACACACATATAAAAAAAACAGACAGGAATAGTCCGTTACATTTCACGAGTAACCACCCCCCTGCCCTGAAAAAGGCTTTACCGTACTCACAATTTCAGCGAGTAGACAGGATCGTTTCTGATAACACCATTAAACAAATAAGAATTGAAGACATGACTAATAAATTTAAAGTACGCGGTTACCCAGATCACATACTGAGCCAACACATAAACTAGACTAAAGATCCTGATGCACTGGTACCACACACCAGAGCTGTTACACACTCTAAATTTGGGAATACCTGACCTATGCTGGAGATGTTCTTCACCGAAGGCTTCACTTTTCCATATATTCTGGACCTCTCCACTCATAGGCTCGTACTGGTCTGAAGTAACGCGTCTACTACAACTAGTCTTTGGGGTTCATTTCTCTAACGACTCGCTCATATTGCTGCTTAACTTGATCCCTAGGACTATACAGGGCTCTGGTGCCAGGCTGCTCCTCCATTTGCTAATAGCTGCTAAATGCTTAATTGCCCTCTACTGGAAACACTCATTTCCACCGTCAAGATCCGACCTATATGCCAAAATACAAGATTTACGTTCCCTTGAATATTATGTAGCACTTTTTTCTCCTCCTTCTAAAACCCTTGTTGGGGCATGTTCTTTGTTATTGGTCAAGTGTACTGGACCATTGAGTTTGTAGTTTATTTTCTGTAATGTACATGATAAAACTTAATAAAAATCTAAGTTGGAAAAAAAAATCTCTACACCCCTTAATGAATACATGAAAGGCTGTAGTTTTGATAATGTGTTTATTTTAAGGGGTTTCTATCATTCTAACAATTATGAATCCCTGCAAACTTGGCTTGGTACAGGAAACACAATACAGTTCAGCTTTTTAACAATTAATGATAACTTTGTTAGTGCCCTAAATTGCACAAAATATTCAAAAGTCCTGCGAAAATAAACATATGGAAAAATATATCTGATAAAATATTTGTACAGTACATATGCATATATGTGGCATATTGCAATACTGTTCCGTGGCTGTGGCTCCAATCCTCCTGGCCAGGCTTTGTTTACATGACCGCAGTGGTGATGTGCCTGTATACTGCAGATGACTGCTGAAGCCAGTATTTTGCCAGTGGTCATATGCAGTAGATGTCATGGCTGCAGCAGTGGGGAAATTTAATTTTTGTTCTTTATACTCTCTTGCATTTCGATGATGTGCTTCAACAAACCAGCAGTAAGATGCATTGAGAGGACTCCTGTGCTCATGCACTTAACGGAGAAGACTCATAGAGGAGTCCTCTCAATTAGTGTTGAGCGAATCGAGCTTTGGATCCTAGATCTGAAGTCAATTTGTTCAAAACTTTGTTTGAATGCTGTCCCGAGATCAGAATCCGACTTTGGATCCATGTTTTAAAATGGTTTTAAAGTTTAAAAATCGTTGCCGAAGTTATTCACCAAAGTCTTGTAAGACTTTGACGATAATTACCATATTTTTCACCCTATAAGATGCACTGGCCAATAAGACGCACACAGATTTTAGAGGAGGACAATAAGAAAAAATATATTATTCATTACACCTCTGGTCAGACCACCAATCAGACCCCCAATGTTAATCAGACCTCAGCTGACAGCCCAATAAGACCCCCAATGTTAATAAGACCTCAGCTCAGACCCCAATGTGAATGACCCCAATCAGACCTCAGATGAGCCCCATGCCTCTCATCATCCCCCATATGCCTCATATAAGCCCCCCATATGCCTCTCACCAGCTCCCAGCAGCCTTATATCAGCCCCCATTGCCTTGGCTCTTATCAGCCCACAGCAGCTTTTCTTCAGCCCCCAGCAGCCTCAGATCAGCCACCATTGCCTCTCACCAGCCCCCAGCAGCTTCTCTTCAGCCCCCAGCAGCCTCATATCAGCCTCCATTGCCTCTCACCAGCCCCCATTGCCTGTGACCAGCCCCCAGCAGTGTTATAAGAGCGCCATTGCCTGTCACTGGCCCCCAGCAGTGTTATAAGAGCCCCATTGCCTGTCATCAGTCCCCAGCAGCATTATATAAGCCCCATTGCCATTCACCAGCCCCCAGCCATGTTATGTTAACCCCCATCAGCCTCATATTAAAGGATATAAAAAAGCACTTACCTCTCCTGCTCTCGGACGTCGCCGCTCCTCTCCTCCAGCGTGATCCTCTTCATCATGCTGTGGTCAAGTGTGAGGTCATAGAGCGCCCTCATGCGCAGCCACAGCACAGCCGACAGCCGGTACTAATAGTCCTCCGGTACTAATAAGCGCTTCCATAATGGAAGAGCTCATTAGTATATACCCCATAAGAAGCGGGGGGGGGGGGGGAATGTGTCTTATGGAACGAAAAATACGGTAATTTTGCCTCGCCAGAACCCATATATTTAAATGCTTTACGGTGAAACACCTCTGTACAGCATTAAAAGTTTGGAGCGAATCAGCTTTGTATCTAGGATGCGAAAGTAAGTATGAAGATAGAAATTACATAATCGGACTCAGTTTGGAGGTGTTTAGGAGTAGACAGATGTATTTTAATTGTTTACACCTCTCTGTTTTAAACATCTTAGTAATACCTCCCAACTTTTGAAAAGCCCAAGGAGGGACAATATGAGTGGTGTGCATAGGGCAGACTAATGACCACATAGGACCTTATCTGTGTAAAGGTATTTACTTAACACCAAGTTAGCCACTGGGGCTTAGAGATGGCCCGAACTATTCGCCGAACAGTTCCCGGCGAACATAGCTTGTTCGAGTCCGCCACGGCGGGCGAACATATTCGATGTTCGCGTTCACCCCTATACTTTATCATTGAGCAAACTTTGACCCTGTACCTCACAGTCAGCAGACACATTCCAGCCAATCAGCATACCCTCCCTCCCAGACCCTCCCACCTCCTATCTAAACGCAAGGACAGCATCCATCTTAGATTCATTCCGAAGCTGCAGTGTTAGTAATTGTAAATCGCAATGCGATTAATATAACCTGTATTATTCGCATTGCGATTACAACTTAGATCTGAATTCCTAATGGTTGTATTGCTAGAATATAACGAAGATAACGAACATAGCACTATATTCTCAATCTTCGTTATATTCTAGCAATACAACAACCATTAGGAACTCAGATCTAAGTTTAATTCGCAATGCGATTAATATAACCTGCGTTTTTATAATTTTTTCATTTTTTATTTTATTTTTTTGTGTATTTTGCCACATTTGGTTGCATATTTACATTTGGTATAGGTAAATATGGTAGTCTAGATCAAGTGTCTATACCAAAACCTAGGATCTTTGTTTGACAACATATTTTCTAAGCCATGTAGCTGAATATAGATTTGGGCAGAGTAATGATCTAGACCTGTGTTTCCCAACCAGTGTGCCTCCAGCTGTTGCAAAACTACAACGCCCAGCATGCCTGAACAGTCAAAGGCAGTCCGGGCATGCTGGGAGTAGTAGTTTTGCAAAAGCTGGAGGCACACTGGTTGGGAAACACTGAATTCTAGACTACCATATTTGCCTATACCAAATGTAAATATGCAACCAAATGTGGCAAAATACACAAAAAATTAAATAAAATGTATAAACGCACATGCGTTTTTGATGCGTTTTCTATAAAACAAATGCCCAAATGGCCCCTGGGGGTTCAGATATCTTGCCTCAGAGGCAGCAGAACGTTGGTGGTAGTCATAGCCAACCATCATATACAATCAAATAGAGGCATCAAATGGATTCACAAAGGGATTAATAATTGTAAGTATTATTCGCATTGTGATTACAACTTAGAGCTGAGTTCCTAATGGTGGTATTGCTAGAATATAACGCATATTCTAGCAATACAACAACCATTAGGAACTAAGCTCTAAGTTGAATTTGCAATGCGATTAATGCAGGTTATATTAATCGCATTGCGATTACAACTTAGATCTGAGTTCCTAATAGTTTTGTATTGCTAGAATATAACGAAGATTGAGAATATAGCACTATATTCTCAATCTTCGTTATATTCTAGCAATACAACAACATTAAGAACTCAGATCTAAGTTTAATTCGCAATGCGATTAATATAACCTGCGTTTTATAATTTTTTCATTTTTATTTTATTTTTTGTGTATTTTGCCACATTTGGTTGCATATTTACATTTGGTATAGGTAAATATGGTAGTCTAGATCAAGTGTCTATACCAAAACCTAGGATCTTTGTTTGACAACATATTTTCTAAGCCATGTAGCTGAATATAGATTTGGGCAGAGTAATGATCTAGACCTGTGTTTCCCAACCAGTGTGCCTCCAGCTGTTGCAAAACTACAACGCCCAGCATGCCTGAACAGTCAAAGGCAGTCCGGGCATGCTGGGAGTAGTAGTTTTGCAAAAGCTGGAGGCACACTGGTTGGGAAACACTGAATTCTAGACTACCATATTTGCCTATACCAAATGTAAATATGCAACCAAATGTGGCAAAATACACAAAAAATTAAATAAAAAATGTATAAAAACGCACATGCGTTTTTGATGCGTTTTCTATAAAACAAATGCCCAAATGGCCCCTGGGGGGTTCAGATATCTTGCCTCAGAGGCAGCAGAACGTTGGTGGTAGTCATAGCCAACCATCATATACAATCAAATAGAGGCATCAAATGGATTCACAAAGGGATTAATAATTGTAAGTATTATTCGCATTGTGATTACAACTTAGAGCTGAGTTCCTAATGGTGGTATTGCTAGAATATAACGCATATTCTAGCAATACAACAACCATTAGGAACTAAGCTCTAAGTTGAATTTGCAATGCGATTAATGCAGGTTATATTAATCGCATTGCGAATTAAACTTAGATCTGAGTTCCTAATAGTTTTTGTATTGCTAGAATATAACGAAGATTGAGAATATAGCGCTAAATTCTCAATCTTCGTTATATTCTAGCAATACAACCATTAAGAACCCAGCTCTAAGTTGAATTTGCAAATAAGATGTCCCAAACTATTCACCGGCGGACAGTTCCCGACGAACATAGCTTGTGCGCGTTCGTCGCGGCGGGCGAACATATGCGATGTTCGGTCCACCCCCTATCGTTGAGTAAACTTTGACCCTGTACCTTACAGTCAGCAGACATATTCCAGCCAATCAGCATACCCTCCCTCCCAGACCCTCCCATCTCCTGGACAGCATCCATCTTATATTTATTTGGAAGCTGTAGTCTTAGTGAGAGGAGGGACAGTGTAGCTGCTGCTGATTTAATAGGGAAATCGATAGCTAGGCTAGTGTATTCAGTGTCCACTCCAGTCCTGAAAGACTCATCAGATCTCTGCTGTAAGGACAGCGTCCTGACAGCACCCCAAAAAGCCCTTTTTAGGGCTAGTACATAAGTCTCCCTCCCAGACCCTCCCACCTCCTATCAAAAAGCAAGGACGGCATCCATCTTAGATTCATTCTGAAGCTGCAGTGTTAGTAGTTGTAATCGCAATGCGATTAATATAACCTGTATTAATCGCATTGCGAATTCAACTTAGAGCTGGGTTCCTAATGGTTGTATTGCTAGAATATAACGAAGATTGAGAATATAGCGCTATATTCTTAATCTTCGTTATATTCTAGAAATACAACCATTAGGAACCCAGCTCTAAGTTGAATTCGCAATGCGATTAATATAACCTGTATTAATCGCATTGCGATTACAACTTACCACCCTCTGCGTCAACTACGTAATTTTCCATGGGAGTTTTGCCATGGATCCCCCTCCGGCATGCCACAGTCCAGGTGTTAGTCCCCTTGAAACAACTTTTTCATCACTATTGTGGCCAGAAAGAGTCCCTGTGGGTTTTAAAATTCGCCTGTCTATTGAAGTCTATGGCGGTTCGCCCTGATCGCATGTTCGCGAACATTTGCGGAAATTCGCGTTCGCCGTTCGTGAACGGAAAAATTTATGTTCGCGACATCACTACTGGGGCTTTTTCCCTAGCTTGAACCAGATTAAAAATCATGTGATAGCTAAAATATAACTTTTATTAATATGTGTAAAAAAAAAACTATGGGCCAGATTTATCATTACTCTTGCAGTTCACTCCACTTTCAATGAAGGCGTATGTGTATTTGAGTCAAGTCAAATTTATCATGGGCTCTTTCAGAGGTTGATAAATCTGGTGTATTTCTGGTTCCTAGTTGTATTTTGGCTTTGTCTTTGGAAAAGTCGCAATCTTAAAAAAGTGATTTTGTCAAACATAAGCATGGTCATGAGTGGAGTGAGTTTGCGCAATTTTTTGCGACTTTTTTGCGACTATTTAAAAAGTCGCAATAATAAATCTGTCTTGCAAGTGATTTACATACGACAAAACGCCCATAAACTTGGTTTTGGAGTGAGTGGTGTATGTCTCCAAAAAGTCGCAAAAAATTGCGCAATTTGCCTTTTTGCGCAATTTTTGCGACTTTTTCACTCCATTAAAGTGACTTTAGCTAATGATAAATCTGGCCCTATGAGCTCTAAATAAAGTGTTGTAAAAGAACTGTTCCTTGAGTACAGACTTGTTTTTCATTTGATGCCCAGAGTGGGGATGTGCACTCTCTCCACTCTACAGCAACGATGCTGCCAGCACTACAGCAGTAGCCAGTTAACTCCCTGACCTACTGAAAGATCTGGACTAATTGCAATCCACTAACATGCTGATCCATGAAGCCGAACTAAACTGTACGAAGGTGAACACATCTAAAACCTAAACCTGCCCCCCGACACCCCAATCAATCACAACACATTGCGTCAAAGAGGTTAAAAAACAAATACTCATTTGATCCAATAGGATGTCCAGCTCACTTACACTTTGTTCGCCCATGATCCTATCACTGGGCAGATAGGAGATACCTGAATGACGTCCTGCGCATAAGCGCATAATCTCTACTGAGTCTGCGTACAAGCTTAATTATAAAAACAGAGTATAGCACGCTAGTGCGCATGTCCTGCACAGCTGATAGATGCGCAGGAACTCTGAACAGAAAATAAATAGTCCTCTGCACATAAAAAGAGTACGTACAGACTTAGAGAACAAAGATAGCAAACTGCAGCGGATGACATTGTAACACCTATGTCCCACACGGCTACTTGCAATTCACGTGTCAGCTCATGAAAAATCTAATGTTTGAAAATTCCTATGTATTGTACAAATAATGTTACATTTAGTTCCATAATAAATAAATAATTACCGTATACATTTTTTTACCTGCGTTCTGTGACTTGAGGCATCTGACTGGTGAATATTATATGTGACAAAATAATCTCTTTGTCACTTGAGAGATGTCACTAAGGAGTATCACGTGTAACAGAATGTAGCTTAGGTGATAGTTTAATAGCACAACTGTAAAGAACCTATATCTCAATATTGATACCTTAGGAAAAAGAAAAAGGGCGATGATGAAATAAATAATGCAAATTAGGTGGCTATACAGTGATCTAGCCCAAAAGGTACAAATGGTAAGTTATGTTATAATAAAAGATACACAAAGATCAAGAGCCAGACGTGCACACATTAATCAATAAAATAAAATAAAAATATATACGTAAAATTAATTACGTTTGGTGTAAAGCCTACAGGCAATGGCTACATAATGTCTCACACTAGATTGTCTCGATATTAGTCAATTTTTGGTGGTAGCCATCAACATGGAACTACAAAAATGAAGCAAACGTAAACCGTTCATTGAGGCCATTTGGACTAAGACTATCTAGTCTGTAAATCATCTTTGTTTCTTCTTGCAGTAGAAGTTTGTCTAAGTTCCCTCTTCTTATCCCAAGTGATTTTTTGCAAATACCTCAAAAGAAGAGGCATTTGGATCTCCTGCACGGCTTTGTCTCACATGCCTTGATATCGTTGTGTCCGCTTTAGTGTTCATGCTGCTTATGTATTGGCATTTTCTGCGCCTAACTCTTGTATGGTTTTACCAACATAGATCTTTTTACAAGGACACTGAGCTGCGTAGACAATCCCTGTTGTTTGACAGTTTATATGAACTCTCTGATTTGATATTGTTTGTTGTCAGAGGGATTAACAAACACTTTCATTTTCCTGAGAAACGGACAAAAGCTACATCTACCACATGGGTCTTTCTTGGCTCTGACTGAAAAAGGCTATGAACCAGGATATCTTTGAGGTTTTTACCTCTTCTATGTGTTATACTCGGTCGTGTAGTTAACACATCTCTCAAGTCATTACCTGCCTGGAATACATGCCAGTACTTATTCAAGATCTGGTACACTTTTTGGTTATGGGCAATAAAGTTCCTATGCACCTAATAGGGTGTGAGGGGGTCTCATTGGATTTGTCACCAAGTAGATCTGAGCAAATTGTCTCCTTCACCCATGCATAGGCCTTGTGTAGAAATTACTTGGGGGAACCTCGTGCCCTAAATCTTCGGAAAAGATTTTTTACTCTTGAATAAAGGTAGAGTCCTCAGTGCGGTTTCTGCAAGCTCTAATGTACTGGCTGATAGGTATACCTTTTTTCAAAGATTGAGGATGATGACTCTGCCAGTGTAGCAAATTGTTCGTGGCAGTAGGTTTTCAATATGCTGCTGTGAGGATGTGGCCACCAGAATCCACTGAGATCTTCAGGTCCCAAAAGATGTAAATTTCATACCTATGCTATTGTAATTTAGTGAATGAACAAATTCGTGAAATAATTCAGTAGTGGCGTCCCAAAGGATAAGTACATTAAGGATAAGTACAAACAATATCAAATCAGAGATTGTCTATGCAGCTCAGTGTCTTTGTAAGAAGATCTATGTTGGAAAAACCATCCAAGAGTTTAGGCGCAGAATATGCCAACACATAAGCAGCATAAACACCAAAGTGGACACAACGATATCAAAGCATGAGAGACAATGCAAAATGCGTCTCCTTTTGGGGTATTTGCAACAAATCACTTGGGATAAGAAGAGGCAACTTAGACAAACTTCTACTGCAAGAAGAAACAAAGTGGATTCAACAGACTAGATAGTCTGAGAGGTTTACATTTGCTTCATTTTTGTAGTTCCATGTTGATGGATAACACCAAAAAATTGACTAATATCGAGACAATCTAGTGTGATATATTATGTAGTCCCACGAGGTCTCAGAATCACACTGACCCCAGCAGCTCGCTGCAGAAATGCGGCACTAATGACAAGGTGGGAACTAGTGATGTCCCAAACTATTTGCCAGCTAACGGTTCCCTGCGAACATAGCTTGTTCGCGTTCGCCCCGGCAGGCGAACATATGCGATGTTCGCCCCTATACTTTATCATTGACCAAACTTTGACCCTGTACCTCACAGTCAGCAGACACATTCCAGCCAATCAGCAAACCCTTCCTCCCAGACTCTCTCACCTCCTATCAAAAAGCAAGGACAGCATCCATCTTAGATTCATTCTGAAGCTGCAGTGTTAGTAGTTGTAATCGCAATGTGATTAATATAACCTGTATTAATCGCATTGCGATTACAACTTAGATCTGAGTTTCTAATGGTTGTATTGCTAGAATATAACGAAGATTGAGAATATAGCGCTATATTCTCAATCTTCGTTATATTCTAGCAATACAACCATTAGGAACCCAGCTCTAAGTTGAATTCGCAATGCGATTAATGCAGGTTATATTAATCGCATTGCGAATTCAACTTACCACACTCTGCGTCAACTACGTAATTTTCCATGGGAGTTTTGCAATGGATCCCCCTCCGGCATGCCACAGTCCAGGTGTTAGTCACCTTGAAACAACTTTTCCATTACTATTGTGGCCAGAAAGAGTCCCTGTGGGTTTTAAAATTCGCCTGTCTATTGAAGTCTATGATGGTTCGCCCTGTTCGCCCGTTCGCAAACATTTGCATAAATTCGCGTTCGCCGTTCGTGAATGGAAAATTTTATGTTCGCGACATCTCTAGTGGGAACAGGAGGCAACCGAAAATTTGTTGAGGTTCATGAAAATTCTGTTAGAACAGGAGAGGGTTACTCTTGAAACTCTTGATAAAAAATTGAAAGAGCAGATAACCGTCACACAGTCCTTCTTTCAGGAGGCGGATTTTGGGACAAAAGAAAAAAATTTACAAGCATCCCTTGAGAAATTTCAGTACCACCTTAAAGAAAGGAAGCACAAACAATTTATCAGAGACTTGCCTGACTTTAAAGAAAATAAGGTCTATTCTCTGATCGGTGATAAAAATCGATTACGGTAGGTGAAAGGGAGACTGATTTCTCTTCCACTGAAACCGATCAATCGGAGTCCGACAGAGAATCTAATACTACCTCCAAACGTTCCACAGGCAGAGGTAGAGGGAAAGGTAGAAGAGGATACAGAGGGAATTGTTAGGGTAGGAATAACCCTGTTTTTTGAGATCAGAGCCTTCCCTACCCATTGAGAAACCTTCCACCCCAGCAACCCTCAAGTTAGGGCCAAAAATTGTTAACCTATCATCCCATTCTCTGTCCCAATCAGAGATGAGTATTCTGGAAAAAGGTCTCTCCTTAGTTCCAACCCCCAAATTTAATTTATTTAGAACCATCATGGATTTGAATTTATTTGCGCGCAAATTAAAATGGTATAAACACTTTCAAAACACTGAAAGAAAGCAGGCACTGGAAATGGGAGTCCTAGAGAGATGGTGAAAGATGTTAAAATTCTACAAAGTTTAGCCTCTATGGAGGAGCTGATTGGTAAGGGTCTCTTAAGAAAAAAAGTATGAATTTGCCTCCGGTGGGCGACATCAATTGTATTGACGTCTTTTTTAACTTAGTAACCAGTGAACTTGAGAACACATATACTCATGGGACCTCGTCGAACTGCTCCAAGGAGGAATTAGCCTCCCTTGAGTCTCTAGCGTGAGACAAAAATATCACCATCAAGCCCTTAGACAAGGGTGGTAACACCGTAATCCTTGATTCGTCTCATTATAGAGAGATGTGTGAAACTCTCTTAGCATCTAGGGACTGTTATGAAATGCTGAAAGAAGACCCCACAGTAGAGTATCAAAAAGAATTAAAATATTTTCTAGATTTAGCTGTACAATCTATTATAACCTCATATACGCTACACAGCTGTATATTTAATAGTATGCGCAAATGAGCCACTGAGGAAGGGGCAGTTGTGAGACCCCAAAACGCGTTTGGCAGTAACTAGGCATCAGTGAGAGTTGCCTGCTAAGAATAATCGGATCTGAGAGTATAATATAGGAAAGAAGGAGCACGGATGCGCAATTACAGTGTATACATTGTCTAAACAGAGACCGGAGCATCAGCCAATAACTTTCCCTGTCCCTGTCACGCGGGACGCCACGTAAGAGACGGCCGGACCATGTGGGATGCCGCGGCAGGTACTGGCAGTGGAGAGGAGCCGTGTTTAGAGATCCCCACACGGACTGAGCAAGTGCCGGCAGACCGCTCTACACCGACAGGAACGGTAAAGTACATAACAGCAATAGAATAATATAGAAACAGTAATAGAAACAGCAACCTACTGCCTTGTTAACAGAACTGTGATATATTATGTGATATTGAAGATTTAATGGATTAAAAGGATTCCTGTACATGGTTTATGGGATAAGTATTGTGTTGCATGGACTAAAAGAATTCAGTGCATGTCTATTGGTACAAGTACTGTGGTGCATGGACTAAACGAATCCTGTGCATGTCATATTGGCACAAGTACTGCAGTACCTATTGCGTATATGTGTCTCTAGATACCATTGTGCAGGCGTCAGTCTAGCAAACTGAAAGTTCTATACGCCAGCATAGTGAGTCTATCAATCATCTATTTTTAGCAGCTACTGTGGAAATTTGCACATACTATTAAATATACAGCTGTGTAGCGTATATGAGGTTATAAATAAATTGTACAGCTATATGGTATATACGAGGACATATAACACATTGACACCAGATCCATCCAAGTCATAATCAGTGCTGACATTAGGATTAAATAGTATTGTTTTTAACCAATTTGCTATATCCATATACACCAGATGATTAAGTGCCCCTCAATCTATTAGCTTTTTCCAGTATTTCAACGATTTGGGTGAGTCGGGAGGTGTGCACCTAACCGTAACTGACTAATTGGGTGTAGACACTATTGGAGTACAATTTTTATTCTAGATTTAGCCTTATCTCAGCAACTAATTACTAAGGATGAATATAATTTCTTGTATCCTCTTCATCCACAGGTGGCCACATTTTATTGCCTCACCAAACTACATGAAGGGTGCAATCCCCTGAAGGAACGCCCAATTGTTTCGGGAGTCAATAGTTTGACACAGAATATTGGGGTGTATGTCAATAAGATACTCTCGTCCTTTGTTCAGTCTCTGCCATCTTATGTGCGTGATACGGGGGACCTTATCAAACAGTTAGAGAGCATTCAGTTGGAGGAAGACTGCATTCTATATAGTATTGATGTAGAAGCCCTCTACTCTTCCATACCGCATGAATTTTTGTTTGTTTGCCTGTTCCCACTTCCTCTCTACACGTGGCTGTCAATATCTGCCACATAATGATTTTATTCTTCAGCTACTTGAGTTCTCTTTAAGGAGGAATTATTTCCTCTTCGGGGGTAAGTTCTTCAACAGCTCAGGGGGACAGCGATGGGGAGCCCTAGTGCCCCATCGTATGCTAACCACTTCCTGGGCGGGTGGGCGGGTGGGAGGACACTGTAGTCTTTGGTGAGACATCTAAAATGGAGCTTGATCGCATCCAGATGTGGGCACGCTACATCGTCGAGGTGTTTGTCATCTGGAAGGGTGATGTAGCGTTGTTCACATCATGGGCGAACAGCCTCAATGATAATAAAATTGGTTTAAGATTCACCTCAGAGTGTCATCCTACCACCTTGCCATTTTTGGATATCAGGATTACCAAGAATGAGGATGGTACAATTGATACGTCCATCTTTAGGAAACCGACATCAACCAATTCTTTGTTAAGATGGGAGAGTTTCCACCCTTTATCCCTTAAGAAAGGGATTCCCCGCGGCCAATATTTACGGCTCCGACGTAATTGCTCTCGCCACCCTGATTTTGTAGATCGAGCCGCAGATTTGAAAAATCGCTTTTTAGATCGGGGATATCTACTGTGCACCTTGAAACCAGCCGCATATCATGCTGCATTGGCCAGAGAATGCACCTCTCTCCTCTCTGCGGGCAATCGGACTGATTCCGACAGCTGCACCCAAGGACAGAGTACACGGACGATATGCCTCATTAGTACCTTCAATGAGGCATCACGTGCTGTGAGGGAAATAATTTCCCATCATTGGCACATTTTGAAAATGGATGCTGACATCTCTGAAGTGATTGTGGAATGACTAAATATCACCTATAGGAGAGGAAGGAGTATACGCGATAGGCTGGTGAAGAGCCACTTCATTGCTCCGATAGCAACACGTACGTGGTTGAGTGATCAACTCTATGGGAATTACTGTTGTGGCAATTGTGTATATTGCAGATTTATGAAACGTAGTAAAACCTTTACTAGCTCTAACATCCAGAAGGTGTACACTTTCCGCAGCTTTATTAACTGTAAATCCGTTGGAGTCATCTACAAAATCAAATGTCAGTGCGGTAAGGAGTATGTGGATAAAACCACTACAGAGTTCAGGAGGAGAATTGGTGAGCATATTGGGGACGTGCTAAATTCCCGTGACACCCCAGTAGCCAGTCACGTAAAAATGGAACATGCGGGTCGAATTGATTGCCTTTCTTTTTCGGGTATAGAGTTGATTAAACCTACCAACAGGCGAGGGGACTGGGACAGGAGATTGTTACAAGCTGAGAGTAAATGGATTTACTATATCTAAAGACTGCTTTTCCAGGTGGTTTGAACATCTATACCATACCTTGTTTCAGTGTTTTATTCTCTTTGTATTTTTATATATGATTAACTCACATGCTGCCCCCTTAATATGTTGTATGGCATTGTTATTTTTTGCCTGCTTAAATTCCAATTATAACCATGCCACCCTCTCCCCTCCAACGTTTAAGTGTGCTACCTATTGTACGCTCTCCTCTGTTCATTTGATATAGTCATTTAAGAAGTCCGGCCTATTTAAGTCCAATATTTGGATATCACTATTAAGTATATACCGTCATTCTTTCATCCGAATGCTTGCTGTGCACAGTGGAATACCGTTGCAACGTTGCTATGCGACCAGCTCCTCACGGACGATGCATCACGCGATTTCCTTCCCTTCAGGTCTCGGCCAGGCATGGTTGCTGGCTTGCGTTCCAGTGCATGCCGCGGCCCGTGAGCGGAAGGGGCGGTACTCGTATAAGGCCGCAGGACATGGGGCTATTTAAACTGGGTTTGGCAGGACCTCTGCCTCTCCCAGCATTGCACTGTCAGCAGTGAGACCGCAACTTGCAGCAGCGCTAGCAGGTGGGAGTGGGAAACTTCCCCCCACGTCTACCAGTGGACCAGTGTCCTTGGGAACCTTATTAGGATACACCAAGCATTTTTAAGTAGGTTTACCATTCTCTGTGTACCTGGGGTGTGTCATCTTGTTTCTAGGAGTGTGTGGTGATAGTGGGTATTTCTGTTTGTTTGCAGCTCCCATTCCCTTAGAGCTTCAGAGAATTGTCCCCTGATGAGTCCACAAGGATGAAACGTGGCATGTAGGGACTAGTAGCTGAGGGGGAGTGTTGGTCTTTTAGACTCCAGACAGGGTTAGGATCCGTACGGGGTCGCCCCTGTCGGGGCGGGTGCTTTGTGTCCGTAGGCAGGGGACAGAGCAGCTCCCCCCACTTAGTACAGGTAGGGCTCATTGCAGGGCTTGATAGGAGTTTTCCGTGCCATTTCTTCTATGGAAAGCAGGGGCCTCCCTACATTGAGGAATATCTGGCCGAGTCCTCCTGTCATAACATTAGAGTGACTACATCAACACAAGAAGGGGTGAGATCGTACCATTGTTGTTGTTTATTACAGTGCTGCGCTTTCTGAGCGTGCACTTTTCAATTATTGCACCTTAAGTAATTGAGTCAAATAAACGACAAACGGCGTGAGTATTGTATTTTGAGTCTGTACTACCGATCATGGCGCCCTGTTTAGAAAAATTAAATCATTTAAAAACGCATGGTGTAAACTGTGCACAAATTGTGCTTTTACATTTTGAAAAGAGAGTGTTTATTTTTACTTTGGGTACCTCACTTTATGGTAGCACTGAATTTCTAAGTCCTCACGCAGCAGACTTATGCACAGGACGTCATATAGGTATCTCCTACCTGCCCGGTGATAGGATCATAGGCGAACAAAGTGTAAGTGAGTTGGGCATCCTATTGCATCAAATGAGTATTTGTTTTTCATCCTCTTTGAAGCAATGTGTTGTGATTGATTGGGCCTCTACATAACTTCTGTGTATCCATCACCCATCTAAATCTACACCAAATCCCTTGCTCGCATAGATTTAGACCATTTTCTACACCTAAAAGAGGCACGACCCCTTTTTAGACCTAGACCTGCCATGAGCGGGGAAAAGTCCCAGATTGCAGCACAAAGATATCTGCAACAGATATACGCCAAAAACTGTTGTATTTTGTGCCATATTTATGAATAGCATGCCCTTTGTTACGTGTCATGGACTGTGCATGATGCCTAAAAGTTGTCATAAACTGTGCAATGTGGTTGTGGGCAACAGAAAAGGAATGCCTATTTGCGACACCATGCACAGCACCATTTTTTATACCATCTTGGAGTTAGTGTACTTTTGCACAACCGGTTGAGACTAGTCTAAGGTGCATTTATATTTGGAAGATAGCTTTTTGTACAAAAAAATCATAAAAATAACCCAAGAAAAGACTTGTCTAGCATGCGATACTTTATTAACTTTGCAATACTTTTAGGTGCAGCACGTTAATATATGCCATGGGAGGGACGTGTGCCAGCAAAACTGGCTATTCGTATTGTATATCTGCCTCATTGTTTGTAGGGCATTTTATAATTCCCTATTGGTCAACATATAACATCTGGGCGAAAAAAATGCAGATAAAAATATATAGTGCTTTTAAGAAAAAAATAAAACCCTAGTAGGTTAGAAGTCAGTCTTTGCGCTATGTACTATATATGTGGGCAAACAACTGGACACAGGAACTTATATATTTTTCATTCTTCTTGGCTAACAATACTAAAGATTTGTGGCTAACAATGTGTAAGATCCTAGGTAACTGTTTCTTTTGTGTTTCCTGCTAATTCTTTCTTTGTATCCTGAAAGGAAAGCATCAGATAAAAGCCTGCTGCGTAATAGAAAGATACTGGTAAGTTTGTGTGCCAAGAATTGGGCTAAAAATACAAGCAAAGAAGGAGGAAAATCAATGTGCTGACAGTAAAATAGTTTACATTACCCTCCAAACATAATATAATAGAGCAGCTATGATTAGAAGATTGATTTCCTAGATGCCCGCAGATTTGTATAAGGCTGAATGAGAAGGCCAACTTTCTCACGTGTATAGATTGAATTTACTGACTACGTTTTTTTGATTTTGCAGCATACATCTGGAGGAGTGGCTGCCTCATGATGGTTGTATTATTCCTGACCCATTCTCCCAGAGTTTTATCTTTAGTTTTTTAAATTAGTGTGATATATAGATGAGCCTGCTCTCCCGGGGTCCCGGCTCATTAGAGGTCTGCTGGTATAGAGCAAGGTAACATGTTGTGGCCCGCTGACCTAGACAGGTATGAATTGCAGGAGACACAGTATATATGTGGGTTCTGTTCTCCTTAAATTTAGATGCTCATACAGCATAGTGATAGGTAATAAATAGTTTTCCATCCAGACTGAGGTCACTTTGCTGCAGTCGATGGGCACAGATATTTTTGATCAAAATACATTTGCTAAGAACCTCATGTTTATCTGTATACTATGTGGCATTAGTATATTTGTATATATATATATATATATATATATATAGATCATGTCTTTACATTTATAGTGTGCTGTTATGCTGTATGCGTAGAAGTTCAATTTGTATAAAAATTCTGGAGATCTTTTTGTAGCAGTTTGGGTGTCACTCTTTTGTTCTCGACAGCCTTTTACCTGGAAACTAATGAGCATACTGAAAGGCTGATTTTGGTTTTAGAAGAATATCTGAGATGTTATGTTGCTGACAAGGGGATTGTGTATCGTATCTTTTATTGCCCAAACTGGCCATTAACACTTAGGATTCCACTTCTGTATATGTATGGCACAGGGAGGGTCTTTAAACTTTTTGTAAATAGCAGAGGCCTGCAACTTATGTCTGTGACCAGCAATAATGCCGATCGCAGGCATTTAAGCCTTTATATGCTGTGGTCAAGCACGACCACAACATATGCATGGGGAAAACCAAGAAACACACCCTTCCAGCTTAAGACGAGCTCTCCATGTGGTGATTGGGAAAGCCGGTCAATCACTTTCCCTGAAGAGACTCAGCGTATTAGAGCTGCAGTTCAATTGGAGCTTTTGTCATAGTTCTATGAAAATACAGCATAAGCTGTAAGAAATCTGAGTACTGCATATTGTAGCTTCCTACAGAGTCTACAATATATTAAGAAAAAGTAAAAAAAAAAATTTTAAAAATATAAAAATATTTAAAATGTAAAAGTTTTTATCATCCCCTTTTCCCTAGAATAAAAAAAAAATACATAAACAATTAAAATATAAACATCATGGGCATCGCCACGTTCAAAAACACCTGTACTATTAAAATATAAAAATATCCCATACAGCGAATAGTGTAATGAAAAAAAATATCAAAATGGCGACTCGTTATTTTTTTTTATATCAATATGTTTATTGAGTTTTCAATAGTATAACAAAGAAAGATACATTTCCAGTAAAGAAGTGTACATGTATGTTTGCATAACATGAGATCATATCAGCAAAGTCGAAATCAAAATATGAGGAGAAGAACAATTAAAGTTGGCAGAGAACAGTGTGTATAACAGTCTCAGATCCATACCATTGTGTCAAACGCAGTATTCACAAACAAGAAAGTGCCTACATGAGAGCATGTTTATGATCATATTGCCTCATTGACCTAGTGTAATATGGTAGTCAGTATTTGTTTGAGACGTTTTGTCTCGGTTATTCTTATATTCCGCCCACTTTTTCCATAACTTGTCAAATTTCAGTGTGGCGACTCGTTATTTTTTCATCAGTTCTCTTACCCAAAAAAATGAATAAAATGATCAAAAAGTCACACACACTCCACAATAAACATCAATAAAAACTACAGATCACCCCGCACAGCTCAGTAGACATAACTATAAAAAAAGTATTTTCAGTATTAGGCTACATGCACACGAACATATTTTGTTTCCGTGTCCGTTTTTTTTGGCAGATTGGATGAGGCCCCATTCATTTCAATTGCTGTCCGCATCCCTATGTCCATTGAGTAGCCCTGCAAAAAATATAGAGCATGTCCTATTCTTGTCTGTTTTGTGGACAAGGATAGGCATTGTTACAATGGATCCGCAAAAAAACTGATGCAATACGGCTGGCAAAAGAACATCATCCGTATTTTTTGCGGATCAATGTTTTGTACACTGCAAAACACATGCGGTCGTGTGAATGTAGCCTTAAAACGCAAGAAAAACTATTTATATGTGGTATCACCAAATTTGTAGTGACCTGGAAAATAAGGAGCACAAGTTTTACAGATTTGTGAACGCCGTAAATAAAACTAAAACTGTGGCAAAATTGCATATTTTTTTCTATTCCACCTCAATATACCAAATTTATTCTATACAAAATTCTGCAGGTTATTAATCCTGCATTCTTTTATCTGAAATTGCCTGATTCTTTCAAAATTCACAATGTTTTCACAAGTCTTTGTTAAAAAAAATGTTTCTGGTTTCTCAGAAACCTTATGGTCCGGAGGAGGTGGAAGCATGGGCGTAGCTATAGGGGGTGCAGAGGTAGCAGCCGCTACCGGGCCCAGGAGCCTGAGGGGGCCCAAAGACCCTGGTGCCGCATAAGGAGACACACAAAGCACTAAGGGAAGGGGGGGCCCGAGCTGAACTCTTGCACCAGGGCCCATGAGCCGTTAGATACGCCACTGGGTGGAAGGTAAAACAGAATTTGAGGTAGGAAGAATTCTGGATTCTAGAAGGATCCGTAATCAGTTGTGATTAGTGTTGAGCAAATCGAAGCATCCGAAGTGGAATTTGATCCAAAATTTAGGAAGAGTTCCATTTGTACAGAATTTGAATTTCCTGTCACTTCGTAATAATGAATCGATATTTTCCTAAAATGGCAGCTACACCTGTTGCAAAGTGAAAGTAAGGAGCCTGGAAATGCAAGATAACCCATAATCGGCAGCTAGCCAGCCCCAGTGATGTCACACCTCTTTAAAAGCTTCATCCTGTGCTGTCTCCGCCATTTCACTGTGAAATGAGCATAGGAAGAGATGTGACAAGCTCTAGGGACAGTGATTAAGAAAGCCTTTAATAGTAAAATATTCAATAGGGAGAGTGCAGGGACAGTGTAGGGACTAATTAAACAGTGCCCCCCCCTGGTTAATTGATAACAATTCTATAACATCTTGATTCTCTAATTGGGGTGAAAAAGCGGTCTAATACCACTGCTATCGGGGTGTCCACATTGTTTTATCGATAAGAAATTCTATAACACCTTGATTTTCTAATTGGTGGGGGTAAAATTTCCTACTAGCCACTGTGGGTATTTTTCATCAAGTTGCCGGAGGACGTCAGCTTGGCCGTATGTAGAATCTGTGGGCAGATGGTGAAGTGTGGCCAATTTTGGCTCCATTGCCCTTCGTCGACACATGGAGCATCACCATAAAGTGGCCTGTGGTCCTCCTCCTACTCCTTGCGGACAGGAGTACTCCCTTGTGTAACTTCAACATTAGCCAGTAAAAGCTAATGCGTGACACCTGACCTGACATGGCACTTACATCTCATGGCCACCCGAGCCCTGTGAGGGCTGATCTGGTGGAGAAGGTGGAAGAGGACCACCTTCATTAACCCGTAGTACAGCGCTGGAAACTGGGACAGAAATCCCAGCGCCATACAACTACGGTGCTCTGATCAGGTGGGCACAGGAGCTGCGCCAGCCCGATCTCACAAGCAGGAAGCTACGCCAGCCCCCTGGATCTTACAGGCAGGAAGCTGTAAGTGTATTACAGTGAGTAGTACACTTACAGACAATGCATTAGAAAACAGAAGTATTGTAATTAGAGATGAGCAAATTGAAGTTGACGAAGTGGAATTCGATCCGAATTTCAGGAAAAATTTGATTTGCACTGAAGCTGAATTTCCTCGTGTTTCATGGTAACGAATCACATTTTTTCCTAAAATGGCTGCTGCACATGTGAGGACATGGAGTTCCTCTGGGAAGGCGGGATCACCCATACTGACATGCATGCAGCCAATCAGCAGCCAGCTCTGTGATGTCCTATTAATAGCGGCAGCCATCTTAGATTCTGTCATTTACCAGCGTACTTAGTGCAGGGAGAGATGTGTCTGCAGGCGCTAGGGACAGTGATAGGAAAGACTGGATTGTGGTAAAAGAAATGATTTATAATTGCAGGGAAAGGATAGGGAGGGATCGGTCTACAGAATTTATGTAGAACAGGGTTCAGTAGGGGAGGTTACAAACTGTGTAATACGAACAATCCTATTACACCTTGGTGCACTGACTAGGGATCCAAATTGACATTATACAGCTCTGTTATTCTAGCAAACCGTTCTTGTTACTGGGGTGCAAGTGCTGTTTGATACAGCCATTAACAGAGTTTATGACAAGGAAGTATTTCGACAGTACGTCTTATTTGCCCTATTGCGGTGCAGTTATATGTTGTAAAGCCCTTTTTGCAGTGTATTAGTGGCAAAGGAAAAATATATTTGCCCTTGTGCAGTGCAGTGATATATTCTAAAGCCCAGTTTGCTGTGTATTAGTGGCGAAATAAAAAAAAATTCGCCGTTCTGCGTTCTGTTGAAAATCCTTTTGTGTTGTAGAAAAGTGGAAAAAAATTAGGGCCTAATTGCCATTCAGCAGTGCAGTGATATATTCTAAAGTCCAGTTTGCCGTGTATTAGTGGCCAAATAAAAATATATTCACCGTTCATCGTTGCACTTATCTGTTGAAAAGCCTTTTGTGTTGTGGAAAAAATTAGGGCCTATTTGCCATTCAGCGGTGCAGTGATATATTCTAAAGCTCAGATTGCCATGTATTAGGGGCAAAATAAAAATTTATTCGCTGTTCATCAGTGCACTTATCTGTTGAAAAGCCTTTTATATTTTGGAAAAGTGGATAAAAATTAGAGTCTAACTGCCATTCTGCCATACAGTGATATATTCAAAAGCCCAGTTTGCCGTGTATTAGTATAGTGGCAAAATAAAAATATATTTGCCGTTCAGCATTGCACTTACCTGTTGAAAAGCCTTTTGTGTTATGTAAAAGTAGAAAAAAATAGGGCCTAACTGCCGTTCTGCGGTGCAGTGATATATTCTAAAGCCCAGTTTGCCGTGTATTAGTAGCAAAATAATTTTTTGGGGATCTAACATTTTATTATTTGATCTAACAGTATGTCAGACAGAGAAGTGCCAGGCTCTGCGCAGGGGAGTGGCAGAGGACTAAATGTTTCTATCACAGGCAGAGGTTGCAGCAGAGTAAGGGGGTGTGACATCAGGGGTCACAGTGAGAGGCCTGAGCTCCCGGTGTCATTTAGCGGTCGTGTCTTGACCACCAACCAAGCGGTTCTTGAATGGGTGACTCGGTCATCCACTTCATCCCAAGTGACATCAGACACCCCCACCCAAGAGTCGGTGGGTTCCTCTGACACAATGTTTAGTTGGCATGTCCCGGGAGCAGGCCCTGTGCTCCCACCTGTTCTGAACCTTCCTCTGTCATTTTCAGTTTCCCTCAGCGCGAGAAGTATTATATTCCCTTGGCTCTGCTCCACTTTTCAGTGAGGACGAGCTACTAGAGGACAGTCAGCAGCTACTGCCAAGATCTGGAGGAGACATCCGCCGCTTCCTCCACTAGGCGGTCAAGTAGTGATGAGGAGAGTGGGTGGGAGCTGGTGTTTGCTGGCGGTCAGGCACCTGACCCAGAGACGGTTGAGGAGGACATCAGTGACATGCAGACAGTACTCGATGATGATGTAGCTGATCGCGCTTGGGAGCTGGGTGACGAAGGGGATTCATCGGGAGAAGAGGTTGGCAGCTTGCCCGTGAGCCAGCGGCTGAGCCAGCAAGTCGCTAGCGTGGCCAGGAGTCAGCAGGGTGGCAACAGTGGGAGGTCGGAAGTCAAACGTGCCCGGGGTAGACCACCCGCTTCGCAGGAGCTTACCTGGCCAGAATGTAGCGGTGCACGGGTTCATGGAGGCAGCGGCGGTAGCAGTCAGTCAGTGCGTAGTGTTGGCTCGGCACAAGCCATGAGTTCTCTGAAAGATGCAGAATCCACCACTTGGAAAGGGAGGGACTGCAGCACCAGCAACTTGGAGAGGTGCACGTTCAGCTTCTGCGCCGTTGGATGAGTGCACGCATACTGTTGTCTCTTGGCAATCACTTTGGTGATCGATTGCTGACGGAATGACTGACGAGGATGAGGAGGGTGAGGAGCAGGAGCACCAGGACAGCAGATGATGGGAGGGACAGACAGCTCCCTTTGGCTGAGGTGGTGGGGCCTTGACTACCTGAAACCTGGTGCGTGCCACTGGGTGATGCAGCCGTTGCTGCGGCAGGCTGGACCACCACACCGGAGCCACGGTTCTCCCAGGCCACTTTATGGGGATGCTGCATATGTTGACGCAGGGCCGTGGTGCCAACATTGGCACCCTGGCCACTCTCCACCTTGTGCCCACAGATTCTACATACGTTCATGATCACTTCCTCCGGCGGCTTAACAAAAAACTTCCACACCGCCGAGTGTGGATCCGTTTTTTTGGGGGGTTATTGTTCTGACGGATCAGAGGAAGGGCAAAATAATCAGTGATGTCAACACAAACTTACTGCTGACAGCCACTCCACTCTGTCGGGCGCTCTTTCACGCTTTAGTAGGAACTTGGGCCTCTGCATGGTTCTTTTTACTCAGTGCTAACATTGAATTGTAAGGCTGAGTTCATACTTGAGTTATTTGGTCAGTTTTGGCCCCGTAACTGCCCAAATAAGTAAAGTGTGCAGTGATTCTAAGAGTGACGCCTGTCATCTACATGTCATACTGACTCAAAGTATTGTTTCTCTACCACAGCAGACTCCCTATGCGTGTTACTGCAGGGCACAATGTTCTACACCACTATAAAGGCAGCCAGGAAATAGCCATTTTTAACGTGATTCGCCACAAATAAATTTTCCGGAAAATTTGGCGAACCGGCTGAATCGAAATTTAGAGAAATTCACTCATCTCTAGCACTTACGAAGTGCTGTCTTTGTCAGTCTCATAGCAATTAATGGAGCAGTAGATTGAAATGTGCACTGTCTCTCTATTCAGAGAGGGGATTAGGAATCACTGGGGGTCCCAACAGTCAAACACCTTAGCAATCTGACATTTATTACCTATCTTGTGGATAAATGATAAATACTTTGCGCGTGAAAAAATTCAAAGCTAAAACAGCATGTGACTTACGTCTCATATGCCAGTTCCATAGAGAATGGATCAGCAGCAGTCATGTGCAATCTGACACTCCATTTATTAAGAGGAATGGAGCCGCCCTCGTCCATTATGTACATAATGACATGAAGCAGACTCCTCATCCATTATGTACATGATCACTTGGAGCCATCCTCCTCCATTATGTACATAATCCCTAGTGATGAGCGGGATCCAATTTAGCCTCTATTTCTGAAAAGTTTATGCCAGGATTTGAACTCACAACCTTCTACATTAGAAGCCATGACCTTAACCACTCAGCTATAAAGCTGAATGATAAACTGTGTCCGAAAAAACTTATAGTAGTTTGTTATGTAGTAAGTATTCCTATACAGCATAAGTATCATTTTATATTTTACTGCAGGTTAACATGTAGCTGTATAGCATAGTGGTTAAGTTCTTTGGCTCTAATGTAGAGGGTTGTGAGTTCAAGTCCTAGCAGAAACTTTTTAGAAAAAGAGGCGAAATTAAATTTAAATATATTTATAAGTTTTTAGCTATAATATATTTACATATATTATTATATATTTAAAATATATTATATATTATAATATATGTAACTATATTATGGCTAAAAACATCAGTAGTAGTTTCCCACATCTTTTTCATTCATATACTGAATATCAGAAGTAAGATTTTATATATATATATACATATATATATATATATATATATATATATATATATATAATTAAATTGTTATATTTTTTTTTTTTTAGTAATTACACATTTTGTTTTGTGCCATACATTTTTTACAATTACAAAAAAAAAATATAAAAAAATATAAAAATTTAATTTAGCCTCTATTTCTGAAACATTTCTGCCAGGATTTAAACTCACAACCTTCTACATCCGAGCCAAGAACCTAAATTAGATTTAAATACACTGGGTGTCCCCAAGCACTGACTCCATATATGGACATAGCTATATATGGAGTCAGAGCCGGGACTGCTAAGTCGCGGACTCACACTGGGGGATTCCCTCACTGTACAGTGGGACCCGGCACCCTCCCCTCATCAGAGCCTGGTTTAATGCTCGGGGACTTCCATTGTGCTCTGGTGCAAAATTGTGCCTCCTCACAGTACTAATGCCCACATTGTGCCTCCTTCACAGTAGGTATGCCCACATTATGCCCCTCATAGTAGTTGTGCCCACATTGTGCCCCTTACAGTATTTACAGTGCCTTGCAAAAGTATTCAACCCCCTTGACTTTTTTCGTGTTTTGTTACATTACAGCCTTAAAGAGGACCTTTCATCAGTCTAAAAAATGTATACTAACTATGCTGACATGTAGAGCGGCACCCAGGGATCTCCCTGCACTTACTATTATCCCTGCGTGCCGCTCTGTTCGCCCGGTATAAGCTCCGGTATCTTCTGGGACTTGGTTATACTAGGCAGAGCCTAGTACACTTGGTTATAGTAGGCGTATCCCAGGCTGTAGCGCTGGCCAATCGCAGTGCACAGCTCATATCCTGGGAGGTTTCTTTTCTCCCAGGCTGTGAGCTGAGCGCTGCCATTGGCCAGCGCTGCAGCCTGGGATACGCCTACTATAACCAAGTGTACTAGGCTCCGCCTAGTTTAACCAAGTCCCAGAAGATACGTAAACCTGCTTTATCCTCATCCTCCTCCACCTCCTCCTCATCCTCCTCGTCCTCCAGTAGTGGGCCCTGGATGGCCACATTTATACCTGGCCTCTGCTGTTGCAAAAAACCTCGCTCTGAGGCACTTCTAACAGACTGGCCTGAAAGTGCTAAAAATGACCCCTCATCGCCCTAAGTGTTTTCTCAAGGAGACATAGAAGTAGTATTGTAACGCTGATAACGGCGTCATCGCCACTGGCCATGTTGGTGGAGTACTCGAAACAGCGCAACAGGGCACACTGGTCTCGCATGGAGGCCCAGTAATTGGTGGTGAATTGATGCTGTTCCGCAGTGCGACTGACCCGTGCGTGCTGCAGCTGAAACTCCACTATGGCCTGCTTCTGCTCGCACAGTCTCTCCAGCATGTGCAAGGTGGAGTTCCACCTGGTGTGCACGTCGCATATGAGGCGGTGAGCGGGAAGGCAGAAGTTACACTGTAGCGCAGACAGGTGAGCAGCGGCAGGATGTGAACGCCGGAAGCGGGCACAGATGGCCCGCACTTTATGCAGCAGCTATGAAATGTCAGGGTAGTTGTGAATGAACTTCTGCACCACCAATTTCAGCACATGCGCCAGGCAAGGGATGTGCGTCAAACCGGCTAGTCCCAGAGCTGCGACGAGATTTCGCCCATTATCGCACACCACCAGGCCGGGCTTGAGGCCCACCGGCAGCAACCACTGGTCGGTCTGTTGTTCAATACCCCGCCACAACTCCTGCGCGGTGTGGGGCCTGTCCCCCAAACATATGAGTTTCAGAACGGCCTGCTGACGTTTACCCCGGGCTGTGCTGAAGTTGGTGGTGAAGGTGTGTGGCTGACTGGATGAGCAGGTGGAAGCAGAGGAGGAGGAAGTCGAGTAGGAGGAGGAGGTTACAGGAGGCAAAGAATGATGCCCTGCGATCCTTGGCGGCGGAAGGACGTGCACCAAAGAACTCTCCGCATGGGGCCCAGCCGCCACTACATTTAGCAGTGTGCAGTTAGGGAGATATAGCGTCCCTGGTCGTGCTTACTGGTCCACGTATCTGTGGTTAGGTGGACCTTGCAAGAGATGGCGTTGCGCAGTGCACACTTGATTTTATCGGATACTTGGTTGTGCAGGGAAGGCACAGCTGTCTTGGAGAAGCAGTGGCGGCTGGGAACAACATACTGTGGGACAGCCATCGCCATCAGCTGTTTAAAGCTGTCTGTGTCCAGCAGCCTGAATGAAAGCATTTCAAAGGCCAGTAGTTTAGAAATGCCCAGGGCTTGAGGGTGGCTAGGTGGGAATTTACGCTTTCTCTCCAAGGTTTGTGAGATGGAGAGCTGAACGCTGCCGTGTGACATGGTGGAGATGCTTGTTGACGCAGGCGGTGGTGTCGGTGGCACATCCTCTGTTTGGTGGGCGGAAGGTGCCAACATTCCTCCCGAGGCGGAGGAAGAGGCCGAGGGAGCAGCATAAGAGGGAGTAGGGGGAGCCTGAGTGAGTTCCTTGTTTTTAAGGTGTTTACTCCAATGCAGTTCATGCTTTGCATGTAGATGCCTGGTCATGCAGGTTGTGCTAAGGTTCAGAACGTTAATGCCTCGCTTCAGGCTCTGATGGCACAGCGTGCAAACCACTCGGGTCTTGTCATCAGCACATTGTTTAAAGAAGTGCCATGCCAGGGAACTCCTTGAAGCTGCCTTTGGGGCGCTCGGTCCCTGGTGGCGGTGACCAGTAGCAGGCGAACTCTCTAGGAGGCGGCTGTTCTGCTTTTGCCCCCTGCTCCCTCTTTTTCTACGCTGTTGGCTCGGTCTTACCACTGCCTCTTCCTCTGAACTATGAAAGTCAGTGGCACGACCTTCATTCCATGTGGGGTCTAGGACCTCATCGTCCCCTGCATCGTCTTCCACACAGTCTTCCTCCCTTACCTCCTGTTCGGTCTGCACACTGCAAAAACATGCAGCAGTTGGCACCTGTGTTTCGTCATCATCAGAGACGTGCGGACTCCGATGAGGTGGTATTCCCATGTCCTCATCATCAGGAAAAATAAGTGGTTGTGCATCAGTGCATTCTATGTCTTCCACTACTGGGGAAGGGCTAGGTGGATTCCCTTGGGAAAACCCTGCCAGCAGAGTCTTCAAACAGCATAAGAGACTGCTGCATAACTTGAGGATCAGACAGTTTCCCTGATATGCATGGGGGTGATGTGACAGACTGATGGGCTTGGTTTTCAGGCGCCACCTGTGCGCTTTCTGCAGAAGACTGGGTGGGAGATAATGTTGTGAACGTGCTGGATCCACTGTCGGCCATCCAATTGACTAGCGCCTGTACCTGCTCAGGCCTTACCATCCTTAGAACGGCATTGGGCCCCACCAAATATCGCTGTAAATTCTGGCGGGTACTGGAACCTGAGGTATTTGGTTCACTAGGATCTGTGGCTGTGGCCGAATGGCCACGTCCTATCCCAGCACCAGAGGGTCCACTAACACCACCAAGACCGCGTCCGCGTCCCTTACTAGATGTTTTCCTCATTGTTACCGTTCACCAAGCACCACAATAAGAACAAAAATATTTGGCCCCATGTATTGATTTCAAATTCAGGCCTTTTTTTACAGGCACCTAACACTATCTGCCTATTTATTTATGTACCGTATTACACTAATCCAGGCACAGCAGTAACCACTGATTTAGGGGAATATCAATTGTAGGCCTAGTATTTAGGCCCTGGATGAAAGGTATCCTTTTATGGACAGATTTACACTTGGAGATGCACAGTAGCGTGTGAAAAAATATGTAGGATTATGCCTTTACACTTTGTGTAGTATACCCTTTAACGGACAGAAATACAATGGGAGATGCACGGTAGCGTGTGAAGTTATTGAGGATGACCCTCTCAGCACTTGTATATACACCTAGAGTGTAATATACCCTTTTACGGACAGATTAACACTTGGCCTGCAACAGCTGGAACTCCAGATATACTGTATTTCTATTTTGGCAACTGAATTTCACCCCAGAAAAAAATATACCCTTTTACGGACAGATTTAAACTAGGCCTGCAACAGCTGGAACAACATATTCAGGTTATTGCTATTTTGGCAATTAAATTTCACCCCAGAACAAAATCTATCCTTTGACAGATACTATTAAACTTGTCCAGTCACAGCTGGAACACCAGATTCAGGGTATTGCTATTTTGGCAACTAAATTTCACCCCAGAAAAAAACATACCCTTTTATGGACAGATTTAAACGAAGCCTGCAACAGCTGGAACAACAGTTTTACTGTATTTCTATTTTTGTAACTGAATTTCAACGCAGAAAATAAATCCTTTGCCGTACACTATTAAACTTGGCCAGCCACTGCTGGGACACCAGATTTACGGTATTGCTATTTTGGCAATTGAATTTCACCCCAGAATAAAATATATCCTTTGCCGGACACCATTAAACTTGGCCAGCCACAGCTGAAACCACTGATTTATGGTATTGCTATTTTGGCAATTGAATTTCACCCCAGAAAATAATATATCCTTTGCCGTACACTATTAAACTTGGCCAGCCACAGCTGAAACCACTGATTTATGGTATTGCTATTTTGACAATTGAATTTCACCCCAGAAAAAAATATATCCTTTGCCGGACACTATTAAACTTGTCCAGCCACAGCTGGAACACCAGATTTACTGTATTTCTATTTTTGCTACTGACTTTTACCCCAAAAAATAATATATCCTTTGACGGACAGTAGGGAAATTGTCCAGTCACAGCTGGAACACCAGATTCAGGTTATTGCTATTTTGGCAATTAAATTTCACCCCAGAAAAAAATATACCCTTTTACGGACAGATTTAAACAAAGCCTGCAACAGCTGGAATAACAGTTTTACTGTATTTCTATTTTTGCAACTGAATTTCACCGCAGAAAATAATAAATCCTTTGACGGACACTATTAAACTTGGCCAGCCACTGCTGGGACACCAGATTTACGGTATTGCTATTTTGGCAATTGAATTTCACCCCAGAAAATTATCTATCCTTTGCTGGACACTATTAAACTTGGCCAGCCACTGCTGGGACACCAGATTTACGGTATTGCTATTTTGGCAATTGAATTTCACCCCAGATTAAAATATATCCTTTACCGGACACTATTAAACTTGGCCAGCCACAGCTGAAACCACAGATTTATGGTATTGCTATTTTGGCAACTGAATTTCACCGCAGAAAATAATATATCCTGTGAAGGACACTATTAAACTTGGCCAGCCACAGCTGAAACCACTGATTTATGGTATTGCTATTTTGGCAATTGAATTTCACCCCAGAATAAAATATATCCTTTGCCGGACACTATTAAACTTGTCCAGTCACAGCTGGAACTCCAGATTTACGGTATTTCTATTTTTGCAACTGAATTTCACCACCGAAAATAATATATCCTATGACGGACACTATGAAACTTGTCCAGTCACAGCTGGAACACCAGATTTACAGTATTTCTATTTTTGCAACTAAATTTCACGGCAGAGAATAATATCTCCTATGACGGACACTATGAAACTTGTCCAGTCACAGCTGGAACACCAGATTTACGGTATTGCTATTTTGGCAATTGAATTTCACCCCAGAAAATTATCCATCCTTTGCCGGACACTATTAAACTTTGCCAGCCACTGGTGGGACACCAGATTTACGATATTGCTATTTTGGCAATTGAATTTCACCCCAGAAAAAAATATATCCTTTGCCAGACACCATTAAACTTGGCCAGCCACAGCTGAAACCACTGATTTATGGTATTGCTATTTTGGCAACTGAATTTCACTGCAGAAAATAATATATCCTGTGAAGGACACTATTAAACTTGGCCAGCCACAGCTGAAACCACTGATTTATGGTATTGCTATTTTGGCAATTGAATTTCACCCCAGAATAAAATATATCCTTTGCCGGACACTATTAAACTTGTCCAGTCACAGCTGGAACCACAGATTTACGGTATTTCTATTTTGGCAACTGCATTTCACCGCCGAAAATAATATATCCTATGCCGGACACTATGAAACTTGTCCAGTCACAGCTGGAACACCAGATTTACAGTATTTCTATTTTTGCAACTGAATTTCACCGCAGAGAATAATATATCCTATGACTGGACACTATGAAACTTGTCCAGTCACAGCTGGAACACCAGATTTACGGTATTGCTATTTTGGCAATTGAATTTCACCCCAGAAAATTATCCATCCTTTGCCGGACACTATTAAACTTTGCCAGCCACTGGTGGGACACCAGATTTACGATATTGCTATTTTGGCAATTGAATTTCACCCCAGAAAAAAATATATCCTTTGCCAGACACCATTAAACTTGGCCAGCCACAGCTGAAACCACTGATTTATGGTATTGCTATTTTGGCAACTGAATTTCACTGCAGAAAATAATATATCCTGTGAAGGACACTATTAAACTTGGCCAGCCACAGCTGAAACCACTGATTTATGGTATTGCTATTTTGGCAATTGAATTTCACCCCAGAATAAAATATATCCTTTGCCGGACACTATTAAACTTGGCCAGCCACAGCTGAAACCACTGATTTATGGTACTGCTATTTTGGCAACTGCATTTCACTGCCGAAAATAATAAATCCTTTTCCGTCACTATTAAACTTGTCCAGTCACAGCTGGAACACCAGATTTACGGTATTTCTATTTTTGCAACTGAATTTCACCGCCGAAAATAATATATCCTATGACTGACACTATGAAACTTGTCCAGTCACAGGAGGAACACCAGATTTACGGTATTTCTATTTTGGCAATTTAATTTCACCCCAGAAAATTATCTATCCTTTGTCGGACACTATTAAACTTGGCCAGCCACTGCTGGGACACCAGATTTACGATATTGCTATTTTGGCAATTGAATTTCACCCCAGAATAAAATATATCCTTTGCCGGACACCATTAAACTTGGCCAGCCTTAGCTGAAACCACTGATTTATGGTATTGCTATTTTGGCAACTGAATTTCACCGCAGAAAATAATATATCCTGTGAAGGACACTATTAAACTTGGCCAGCCACAGCTGAAACCACTGATTTATGGTATTGCTATTTTGGCAACTGAATTTCACCCCAGAAAATAATAAATCCTTTGCCGGACACTATTAAACTTGCCCAGTCACTGCTGGAACACCAGATTTACGGTATTTCTATTTTTGCAACTGAATTTCACCGCAGAAAATAATATATCCTATGACGGACACTATGAAACTTGTCCAGTCACAGCTGGAACTCCAGATTTACGGTATTTCTATTTTTGCAACTGAATTTCACCGCAGAGAATAATATATCCGATGACGGACACTATGAAACTTGTCAAGTCACAGCTGGAACACCAGATTTACGGTATTGCTATTTTGGCAATTGAATTTCACCCCAGAAAATTATCTATCCTTTGCCGGACACTATTAAACTTGGCCAGCCACTGCTGGGACACCAGATTTACGGTATTGCTATTTTGGCAATTGAATTTCACCCCAGAACAAAATATATCCTTTGCCAGACACTATTAAACTTTGCCAGCCACTGCTGGGACACTAGATCTAGGGGATTGCTATTCTGGCAATTGAATTTCACCACAGAAAAAAATCTATCCTTTGCCAGACAGCAGACAGTATTACACTTGGCTAGCCACAGCTGGAACACCAGATTTAGGTGATTGCTATTTTGGCAATTGAATTTAACCCCTTAATAAAATATAAATTTCTAGGGGTGACAATAAGCACAGCCAAGCCCCTGATGTAGGATATAGCAAAAAAAAACTAGTATTGATGGATTGATGGACTTGGTGGCAGCTTGTGCACCACAAGACACAAAATGGCCGCCGATCAAAGTGACAGAAAAACGCTCTGTGCAGCCTAAAAACCAGTGAGCAGTTAACTAGCAGAAGTTGAATGATTCACAGCTGTAGATCGATCACTTCATCAGGTGTTTTTGGTGACTTTTCCCTGCCTAATCTCGCCCTCACAGAAGCTGCGTCCTCTCCCTACACTAATCAGAGCAGTGTGACGTGCGGCGCTACGTGACTCCAGCTTAAATAGAGGCCGGGTCACATGCTGCACTTGGCCAATCACAGCCATGCCATTAGTAGGCATGGCTGTGATGACTTCTTAGGGCAAGAAGTAAAACGCTAGCTGATTGGCTGCTGTGCAGCCCTTCAGAAAGCGGGAAGAAATCGCCGACCACGGACCCAAACCCAAATTTTTTTGAAAATGTTCAGGTCCGGGTTCGTGTCCCGAACACCCCACAATTCGGTACGAACCCGAACTATGCTCGAACTGTTCGCTTAACCTTTATCATAACCAAATAAAAAGAACATGGCACAACAGCAAACCTGCCAAGAGACGGCCGCCCACCAAAACTCAGGGATCGGGCAAGGAGGGCATTAACCCAAGAGGCAGTTCAGAGACCTAAGGTAACCCTGGAGGAGCTGCAGAGTTCCACAGCCGAGACTGGAGTATCTGTACATAGGACGACAATAAGCCGTACGCTCCATAGAGTTGGGCTTTATAGCAGAGTGGCCTGATGAAAGCCATTACTTTCAGCAGAAAACTAAAATGAACATTGTGAGTTTGCGAAAAGGCATGTGGGAGACTTCCAAAATGTTTGGAGGAAGGTGCTCGGGTCTGATAAGACTAAAATGGAACTTTTCGGCCAGAAAAGAAAACGCGATGTCTGTTGCAAACCCGACACATTACATAACCCAAAGAACACCATCCCACAGTCAAGCATGATTGTGGCAGCATCATGCTGTAGGGATGTTTTTCAGCAGCTGGGACAGGTCAGAGTACAGGGAAAGATGGATGGTGCTAAATACAGGGATATTCAAAACCTGTACCACTCTGTGCGTGATTTGAGGCTAGGACGGAGGTTCACCTTCCAGCAGTACAATGACCCCAAACACACTGCTAAAGCAACACTTGAGTGGTTTAAGGGGAAACATGTAAATGTGTTGGAATGGCCTAGTCAAAGCCCAGATCTCAATCCGATAGAAAATCTGTGGTCAGACTTAAAGATTGCTGTTCACAAGCGCAAACCATCCAAGTTGAAGGAACTGAAGCAGTTTTGCAAGCAAGAATGGGCAAAAATCCCAGTGGTAAGATGTGGCAAGCTCATAGAGACTTATCCAAAGCGACTTGGAGCTGTGATTGCCGCAAAACGTGGCTCTAAAAAGTATTGACTTTAGGGGGGGTGAACAGTTATGGACACTGATTTTTTCTGTTATATTTGTTGTTTGCTTTACAATAAAAAATAAAAATAAAAATGTCAAAGTTGTGGGCGTGTTCTGTAAATTAAATGATGCAGATCCTCAAACAATCCATGTTAAATCCAGGTTGTGAGGCACCAAAACACGAAAAAGTCAAGGGGGTGAATACTTTTGCAAGTCACTGTATACCCACATTATTCCCTTCCAAGTAGTTATGCCCACATTGTGCCCCTCACAGTAGTTATGCCCACATTGTGCCTCCTTCCCAGTGGCTATGCCGACATTGTGCTCTTTGCAGTAGCTATGCCCACATTGTGCCCCTCACAGTAGTTATGCCCACATTGAGCCCATCACAGTAGTTATGTCCTTCTTGTGGCCCCTTCACAGTAGTTATGTCTTCCTTGTGGCAGTAATGCCCATCTTTGGCCCCTAGTGCATCCTCAAGCTCCATAAAAAAAAACGAAATATTCACCTGTTTCCCTGATGATCAGGCACATCCAGCGTTCCCAGCCGCAGAAGCAGAGCGATGTGTGGCCTGCTGGGGAGCGCCGTTAGCAGGGAGCAGACAGCTTCCTTTTTCACCAGCTAAATCATTGAACTGCCAGGGTGCTCCCCCATCCTCTGCACCTGGGCATGTGCTCCGGCTCTTCCCCCATCGTTACTCCCCTGCATTATGTACTTAATGACATGAAGCTATCCTCTTCCAAAATGTACATATTTACATGGAGCCACGCCGCCCTCCTTCATTATTGGTCAGATTAATCTATGTTTTTATGTCAGTTTTATAGCATAGAAAAGTCACACATTGACAGTTAGTGTTGCGGTTGACAGTAATGGTTAAGATCCATCTATATCACAAGTACAAATAGTAATTAAAAAACTAGTAATAAAGACAGGATTACCACTAGATGTCACTATGTGACTATGAACATACATTTGAAAGTAGATACAAAAATTTACACAATATCTATCTCTATCTAACTGAGATGCAATTGAAGTGTAGACTTGCAGATTTCATTTAAGGGGTTGAACATAAATATGCTATGAAAAGTTTAGGAATTGCTACCCTTTTTGTACAAAGCCTCCTTATTTCAGAGGTTTAAAAGTAATTGGACTAGAGATAGGCGAACCCCTGCTAGGACTCATAATTCTTAATTTATTTTTTTATGAAATATTCTTATCTCCCCCCCCCCTCCCCAAGCTTTGGAACACAATGACAGCAATAGTAAACAATGTCTGAGTGACTCTGACATACAAAGCTATGGGTAAATGCACGTTGAGAGCGTTAACATACAGCGTGTTTAACCCGTAGGATACCAGTGTCACTCTACGAGACGTGAGTCCTAGCGCTGGCGCACTGATGGGTCTGGCTGTTCATGAATATTCAGTGAATACACCAATTCTGGCATATTAACCCTTTATATGCCGCGGTCATTACTGACCGTGGCATGCACTTATTTTGAGCAGGGTGCGGGCAGCCTTCCCCACCCCATCGGCAGAGGGATGACTTCTGGCTATCCACCTTGTTGGACCCTTGATACTGGTCCAGAATGGGGGCCTTTTTTACACCCAGACTGCAGACTCGGTCGTTGTGCCACTCTGTGGCCTCCTTGTGCTGCTGCCACCTCCACGCTTAGTCATTGTGCCACTCTGTGTCCTCCAGATTCTGCTGCCACCTCCAGACTCTGTCATTGTGCCATTCTGTGGCTTCCTCATGCTGCTGCCACCTCCACACTCTGTCATTGTGCCATTCTGTGGCCTCCTGATTCTGCTGCCACCTCCAGACTCTGTCATTGTGCCATTCTGTGGCTTCCTCATGCTGCTGCCACCTCCACACTCTGTCATTGTGCCACTCTGTATCCTCCAGATTCTGCTGCCACCTCCAGACTCTGTCATTGTGCCATTCTGTGGCTTCCTCATGCTGCTGCCACCTCCACACTCTGTCATTGTGCCATTCTGTGGCCTCCTGGTTCTGCTGCCACCTCCAGACTCTGTCATTGTCCCGCTCTGTGGTCTTCTGATGCTGCTGCCACCTCCACTCTCGGTCACTGTGCCACTCTGTAGCCTCCTTCTGAAGCTGCTGCTGCCACTACCTCCAGACTCTGTCATTGTGCCGCTCTGTGGTCTCCTTTTGCTGCTTCCACCTCACCACTATGTCATAGGTCCACTCTGTGAACCACTATTTTGGCTTTCAGCCTGGCTAACACCATCATTTATTTGACCTTTTTTCTGATCTGTCAGAAGGAAGGAAAAATGAGAGGCACAACGGATCCTGTCTGTGTAGCAGCTGTAAGGCCTGTATGGTCCCATCAGAATTGGCTTATGATTTGGTAGCCAAAAGCAGGAGTGGGTTCAAAACACGGAAATATTCCATTCACTTGTCATCTCTGTTTTAGATCGACTCCTGTTTTTTTGGCATTAGCAATACTGATGGATTATTGAGCAAATGCTGACCGAGTGAAGGCGTATGCTCCACAGACAGGATCTGTTTTTTGTGGGTTATTGTTCTGATGGATCAGAGGAAGGGCAAATTAATCAGTGACGTCAACACAAACTTACTGCTGACACCCTCGGCACTCTGTCAGAGGGCCTCTACTTGCCGAGCAAGAATTTGAATATCGTGCAAAGTTCATTTATTTCAGTAATGCAACTTAAAATGTGAAACTAATATATCAGATAGACTCATTACATGCAAAGCGAGATATTTCAAGCCTTTATTTGTTATAATTTGGATGATTATTTTTTACAGCTTATGAAAACCCCAAAGTCGCAATCTCAGGTACCCTTTGCTCAGGGGGTATGGATTAATTAGCTGTTAGAGTGTGGCACTTTGAGCCTAGAATATTGAACCTTTTTCACAATAATCTAATTTTAAGTTGCATAAATGCAACTCATTATAAGTTGCATTACTGAAATAAATGAACTTTTGCACAATATTCAAATTTTTTCGAGTTTCACTTGTATAAGCGTTTAATAGAACAGGTTCTGTAGACATCTATGTGGAATCAGCTGACGAGGGACTGCGCTTCTTCTTGACGCTAACATCTTTCTGAAAGTTGATACTTAAGTTATTTGGTCAGTTTTGGCTCCGTGACTGCCCAAATAAGTGAAGTATGCAGTGATTCTAAGAGCGACCACTGTCATCTGCATGTCATACTGACTCACAATATTATTTCACTAGCACAGCAGACTCCCTATGCGTGTTACTGCAAGTCACAGTGTTCTACACCCATATAAAGGCTTTCTGCAGCCTGAAAATAGCCGTTTTTTAACACAATTCACTGCGAATAAATTCGGATTGAAGCAAGTTTTTCAGAAAAATTCGGCGAACCGGCCAAATCGAATTTGTAAAAAAAAAATCGCTTATCTCTAGTTGGAACGGCAGCCCGATGCCTTGCATAGGCATCGGGGCTTGCCTCCTACGGAAGCCTGTGAGACTCAGCCCCATATATACAAAGAATCCCATATATACAAAAATGAGTTATTTATCAAACATAGTCTGACATGGAAACGTTACATAGATGACGTGTTCTGTATTTGTCAGGGGTCCCTTGACAACTTGTTGCTGCTTCATGAATATTTGAATAGCATCTACCCGGAACTCAACTTTACAATACATCACGATATCTCAGCCATCAGTTTCCTTGACACCATGGTACATAAAGATCAGACAGGACATTTAACCACTGATTTATTCCATAAAACAAGAGACAGAAACAATCTATTACACTTCAATAGTTTCCATCCCTCTACAACAAAAAATGCCCTTCCGGGTTTTCAGCTGAAACGTGTGCAAACTATAGTCCCTGATCCTACAATTAGTGAAATGGAGATGAAAAAGAGGTTCCAGGAAAGGGGCAATCCCAGACACATACTGAAGATCTCCCCAAAAAATCCTAATAAAATACCAAATCAAAAACACATCCCTTTTGTACACAAATTCCATCCTAGCGCTAGGAAGGTAGTGAATATCATTAAATCCCACTGGTCACTCCTCCATAAAGCATTCCCGGAAGTGGACGAATTTAAAAATCCGATTCTTGCGTGCAATCAAAGACCAAAAAGAGATTTCTTGGTTAAAGCAGATGTTGGACCATCTAGACCTCCCCCAATACAATTACTACTACAGACAAAGAAAACAGGCACCTTCCCATGCTTACATTGCATACAATGCTCGAATGTACAGAAAGGACCAAATATCTCACATCCGCAAACGGGCAAAGCGATTAAAATCCAAGGCTTTTTTACCTGTGCATCAGACTATGTAGTCTATACCATCAAATTCCCTTGTGGTCTGATGTATGTAGGGGAGACTACCCAAACAATATGAGATCCAATCTGCCAACACCATCCGGTGAGAAAATCTCTATTACCACTTCCATTCCACTTTAAGGAGGTAAAACACAATATTTCGCAACTTAAGTTCCAGGTAATAGAACAGATTCAGACATCTAGATCTAGGAGAGGTGGAGACCGTTCCAGAATGCTCAAATACAGGGAGGCTTTTTGGTTCCACGCGCTACAAACGCTTACCCCGAAAGGATTTAATAGAGATTACGCAATACATGGTTTTACTTGAATATCCTTCTCATCCCCTCATCTCAGCTCTCAATATCTATATAACTTATTAGATAATCCGATTTAACACAATTCATAATCTCAACATATCTTAAACCTTGATACAAACTAACTATATATACACTCACCTAAAGAATTATTAGGAACACCATACTAATACGGTGTTGGACCCCCTTTTGCCTTCAGAACTACCTTGATTCTACGTGGCATTGATTCAACAAGGTGCTGATAGAATTCTTTAGAAATGTTGGTCCATATTGATAGGATAGCATCTTGCAGTTGATGGAGATTTGAGGGATGCACATCCAGGGCACGAAGCTCCAGTTCCACCACATCCCAAAGATGCTCTATTGGGTTGAGATCTAGTGACTGTGGGGGCCATTTTAGTACAGTGAACTCATTGTCATGTTCAAGAAACCAATTTGAAATGATTCGAGCTTTGTGACATGGTGCATTATCCTGCTGGAAGTAGCCATCAGAAGATGGGTACATGGTGGTCATGAAGGGATGGACATGGTCAGAAACAATGCTCAGGTAGGCCGTGGCATTTAAACAATGCCCAATTAGCATTAAGGGGCCTAAAGTGTGCCCAGAAAACATCCCCCACACCATTACACCACCACCACTAGCCTGCACAGTGGTAACAAGGCATGATGGATACATGTTCTCATTCTGTTTACGCCAAATTCAGACTCTACCATTTGAATGTCTCAACAGAAATCGAGACTCATCAGACCAGGCAAAATTTTTCCAGTCTTCAACAGTCCAATTTTGGTAAGCTCATGCAAATTGTAGCCTCTTTTTCCTATTTGTAGTGGAGATGAGTGGTACCCGGTGGGGTCTTCTGCTGTTGTAGCCTATCCGCCTCAAGGTTGTGCATGTTGTGGCTTCACAAATGCTTTGCTGCATACCTCGGTTGTAAAGTTATTTCAGTCAACGTTGCTCTTCTATCAGCTTGAATTAGTCGGCCCATTCTCCTCTGAACTCAAGCAGCCACAAGGCATTTTCGCCCACAGGACTGCCGCATACTGGATGTTTTTCCCTTTTCACACCATTCTTTGTAAACCCTAGAAATGGTTGTGCGTGAAAATCCCAGTAACTGAGCAGATTGTTAAATACTCAGACCGGCCCATCTGGCACCAACAACCATGCCACGCTCAAAATTGCTTAAATCACCTTTCTTTTCCATTCTGACATTCAGTTTGGAGTTCAGGAGATTGTCTTGACCAGGACCACACCCCTAAATGCATTGAAGCAACTGCCATGTGATTGGTTGACTAGATAATTGCATTAATGAGAAATAGAACAGGTGTTCCTAATAATTCTTTAGGTGAGTGTATAACCGGTTACAGAATTCTATGTATTATAGATTCCTTTCAAATAAAACATCGCCCTGACTGTAAAGAGATATATATGATTGCTATATAACCCATTTACTATATGATTAATTGGTATATATACTTTTACTACTATTCATTGTTACATAACTCACTATCGCATTACTGTCTCTGATTTATGTACTTCTCATAACTCTTTCCAGGCTCCATGAATTCAAATTATATTTTCACTGCCAAGTGCCGCAAAGGGTATCCTTTTCTCTATAATAGATTCACTATGTTTCCGCAGCATATCTCGATATTCTTCTATACATTCTATGCACTCTGGACTCGATTACTCTCTCCTATTTCTCTGGCTCTGCTGATGACGCTCCTGACGCACTTCCGGCCATTGGCCATTCCACACAGTCCTACTTCCGGCCTTTGAAACGCACCCCCCGACTTGGTCCTTCTGATTGCTCTGCTGATCCCGCTGTTTCTTTAAATAGCGGGAATATGGCAACCTCTACACACCACTCACTACAGGCAGCTCCAATGCCCCCCTCCTCTTTGATGTATCGCTCCGGCATCTACTACCCTCCAGCGCCACAGGTAAGTCAGTTTGTTTAGTTCAATATGGATAAATACAGACCATGGAGAGCATATATCGGGTGGAGTACCTTAGCATACCTCTTTGAATGTATCTAGCAACACTGATTTATAAAATTTTGGAGTAATGAGGAAACTCTGGTGTTCACCTTAACATCCATATCCAGATGACATGCCGTTGTATTTAAATTTTCGTTATTTCTTCATTTTGTTTGCTTTCAGAAATGGACTATGAATACTATTAATTTACGGCAACTCTTTAATGTATATACTACTTCCAATTTTTACATGAAGTATCTGCATAACCTTATATGTACGATATCTCGTCATTATATTTACTTTGTATTCAATTGTATAATTATAGTGCCGGGCAAAGGCCGAATTGTTGGCCTAAAACGTTTGCACGCACAAAGGAAAGCCGCTATTTCCATGTTTTGTGAATAAAACCACTATCAACATATTTACTTCCTGGCTGTGATTTATGTTATACATATCAACGGGGCTGGAAACCCTATCCACAGCCGAAACTAAGCAGGTTGCTACAAAGTTTGAATATATATATATATATATATAAACATAGGCTGGTTGAGGTGCTCTACAATAAATATACTGTATGTATGTAGTGCAGTAAGTCTAATGTATTATGTGCCACTTGTACAGGAAGTGGGAGACTAGGGCCCACCTTGCTCAGGGGCCCACTGGGGGATTCCCCTGTACCCCTGTGGGCCAGTCCGAGCCTGCACGGTAAGTCAAGTAGAGCAGAACATTATATCAGAAAAAAATATGTTCCAGTACACTGAACAATAATAAAAAGCTTAGTTATAAGAGAAGATGAGACCAAAAATGTACAAAACCAATTGGTTTAGAGAGAAAATGGGGTGTGGTGCAAGTCCACAGAGTGTATAAATATAAACGTGACAAATCATAAAATTATAAATTGTAACATATAAAAATAAAAGATAGCAGGAAAAGGTCAAGTACACTGTTCTCTGAAAAGCTGGCCTCACGCAATAGAATGATGTCTACCAAATACACATTTTTATTTTTTTGCGGGGCCTTCTGACTTTCCTCCAATGACAAGTATGGGAAGAGAAAGGTCAAGCTGTTTGGTATATATTCAATTTGACTTGTTAGTGTATAGCTTTAACTCTTTCCTTTTCAGATTGCCCATTTTAGAGGGAACATGGGTCAAAGTATCCCATCATCGTGTAAGGACAAAATAGTTTGATGAGTGGCAAGATTAGGAAGGTAAATGGGATGCGGTACTCCATTTAATTAAAGAGCTGAGAGCGGAGTGTCGGTAACCTGGCACGGGCAGTATAGTTTGAATGAAGCTATGCTATCAACTCTGTTCTCAGTGGTAGTTCAGAGCAGAACAGCTTGATATGGGTGCTCTGTGTCAGGACCCACCAATCGGATATTGATGATTTATCCTGAGGAGAGGTCATCAATGTCTGATGCCTGGAAAATCCTTTTAGGCCAGGGTGTCTGTATTTTCAAAAAAGTGAGATGGAAGTATCTAATTGGGGATCTCTTCTAAATTGCAATTCCGATGAGCTTTGTCAATCTGCTCTTGCAGAGTTGGAAGGTCTGGTGTGAGACAATATAGGGGTGATACCAGTTTAGCCGCATTTATTAAATGTGTAAAAAGGTTAGATTTACCTGACAATTATTAGTATTTTAGATATGCAGTAGTATTCCATGTATTGCTTCTCTCTGTGTGTTTAGTAACTGATCTTTTGGCTCCTTTAATCAACATTTTGATCCACTGTCTTTATCTTACTATTTATAACAAAGATGCACTGTACTGCTGCCAAGATGGGAAATAACAACTGCAAGATCAATGAGAAGAAGCACACCAACACTGCCACACGTTCATAGAACATACGAATGTAGGCATCAAACCCTGCACTGCAGAATTTTGACATCACTCACTCCAGTTGTGAAAAGTGTGTAGGAAAATGGGCATGGTTAGCCTGTTAAATTGATTTAAGCTAGATTTATTAACTGTGGCTTTTTAAAAGTCTGTAAAATTGTCACAATCCTACTCTAGTAAAGAGGTGGCATAGAAAGTTAAGTAACATCCCTAAACAGAAGTGTTAGATGCACCAAATGTATCAACTCTGGCCGTCTCAGTTCAAACACACTAAGTATAATGAGGCTGATGCCCACTACAGGTCATTCAATGCGCAAGAGCGGACAGTTGATTTAGCTGAGGAACAATGCTAAGCAGCCTGTCAGAGTTGAAGGAGGATCATGGCATCATAGTGGAGGTTGAGGGCTGGATGGAGCAAGGGGAGGTACAGGGGACAAGAGGAGGGCATGGGCACAGACAGTTCCTATAACAGTTATTCAAGCCACGCTAGGCACTTTGAGACTGCATTTTATTATTTGTTATTACTATTTATTATTAAAGCGCCATTCTTTCCATGGCGCTGTACATGTGAAAAGGGGTATACATACATAATACAGACAAATTCACAAAGCATGAACAAGAGAAATTACAAACTGGTACAGAAGGAGAGAGGGCCCTGCCCGTGAGGGCTTACAATCTACGAGGTATGGAGGAAGTAGGTGAGGGTAAAACTGGTCATGGCGGTATAGAGGCCGCAGGGTCACTGGTTTTAGGCTTGTCTGAAGAGCTGAGTTTTCAGGTTTCTTTTGAAGGATTCCACTGTAAATGAGAGTCTGATATGTTGGGGTAGAGAGTTCCAGAGTATGGGTGATGCACGGAGAAATCTTGGAGGCGATTGTGGGAAGAGGTGATAAGAGGACAGGAGAGAAGGAGGCCTTGTGAGGATCGGAGATTACCTGTGGGGATGTATCGAGTAAGTAGCTCAGAAATCTACTGAGGGGACAGGTTGTTGATGGCCCTGTATATAGTTGTTAGTATTTTAAATTGAATTCGCTGGACAATGGGGAGCCAGTGAAGAGATTGGCAGAGGGGAGAGGCAGAGGAGTAAAGGGGTGAGAAGTGGATTAGTTGGTCAGCAGAGTTGAGGATAGATTGGAGGACTGCAAGAGTGCTAGATGGAAGGCCACAGAGGAGGATGTTACAGTAGTCTAAGCGGGAGATGATGAGGGTGTGTACAAGCATTTTTGTCGACTCCTGGTTGAGGAATGCATGGATGCAAGATATATTTTTGAGTTGGAGGCGGTAGGTGGTGGAAAAGGCTTGGATGTGCTGTTTGAAGGACAGGGGTGAATCCACGGTTACTCCAAGGCAGCAAACCTGGTTGACTGGGGAGATTGTGCAGCCATTGATCATGATAGATAGGTCTGTTGTGGGGGTTGAAAAAGATGGGGGGAAAGATTATAAATTCTGTTTTATCCATGATAAGTGTTAGAAAGCTAGAGGAGAAGAAGGCGGATATGGACGATAGGCATTGTGGGATTCTGGATAGTAGGGGGGTGATGTCTGGACTAGAGAGGTAAATTTGTGTGCTGTCAGCAAGTGATACTGAAAGTCATCGGACTCTATGAGCTGTCACAGGCCAAAGGTGTAGATAGAGAAGAGCAGGGGACCTAGGACAGAGCCTTGTGGGACACCAACAGAGAGGGAATGAGACGAGGAGGTGTTGTGATAGTGGGAGATGCTAAATGTCCGGTCTGTGAGAAATGATGTGATCCAGGAGAGGGCCAGGTCTGTGATGCCAAGAGATAAGAGAGTTTGTAACAGAAGGGAGTGGTCGATGATGTCAAAGGCAGAGGACAGGTCAAGGAGGAGGAGGACAGAGTAAAGGTTTTTGATTTTGGCCGTTAGTAGGTCATTGGTTACTTTGGTAAGGGAAGTTTTAGTCGAGTGGTGGGGTCCGAAACCAGATTGTAGCCACTCAAAGAGGGAGAAGGAAGAGATGTAGTTGGTGTAGCTGGGTGTGGCTGAGACATGGTTGGATTCTTCGCATGACTGGGCTGTAAATATTGAGGGTTTTACACTATTTAGGAAAGACCGGGTCAACAAAAAAGGTGGTGTCGTGTGCCTGTATGTGAGGAGTTATCTGTAGACAAGTGTGAAAGAGGCAATTGTGGGTAAGGATGGTAAGGATGTGGAAACCCCATGGGTGGAAGTTTAAAGGGATATAAACACTGATAAAATAATACTTATTGTAATCTATAGACCCCTTAACATCACAGAGGAGATAGAAAAACAACTGTATAACCAAATAGAGCGGGCTGCACAGTCTGGTACAATGGTCATAATGGGAGATTTTAACGACCAAGACATTGACTGGGGTCATGATTCTGCCTCAACTGCAAAGGAGAGAACATTTCTTAACGTGCTGCAGGACTACTTTATGGGCCAGTTTGTAGCAGCACCCACTAGGGGCAATGCTCTCTTGGATCTGGTAATTTCTAATGATGCAGAGCTTGTTTGAAATGTTACTGTTCGCGAAACACTATATAATTATATTCCCCCTAAACTATAGGAAGCAAACTGCCAGGCAGAGCAAAGACACTGAATTTTAAAAAGGCTAATTTCCCTGGGTTGAGGGCAGCATTTCATGGCACAGATTGGGAGCAGCTACTGTCACATAATAATACTGAGGATAAATGGGAGAGCTTTAAATCCAGATTGAGTAATTGTGCTAAAAAATGTATTCCTTTAGATAACGGCTAAAATTAAACCCCCCCATGGCTTATAGCTACTGTAAAAAGGGCAATAAAAGACAAAAAAACTGCATTTAAAAAATGCAAATCTCATGGGTCAACTGTAGCGTTTGAAGATTACAAAGGGCTTAATAAAATCTGTGAAAAGGAGATAAAATTAGCAAAAATACAAAACGAACAGCAGGAGGCAAAAGAGAGCAAAACAAATCCCCAAATTTTTTTTAAATATATAAATGCTAAAAAACCAAGGTCCAAGCAGGTCGTTAGATCCAATAATAAACTCAATTGGCTAACTGTAGATATGGTCCAAGATAAGTTAAAGAAAGTAAATGTGAACAAGGCTCCGGGCCCAAATGGATTATACCCAAGAGTGCTTAAAGAGCTCAGTTCAGTCCTTGCTGTGCCTCTGTTTATTATTTTTAGAGATTCTCTAGGTACTGGTACAGTGCCAAGTGATTCGTGCAAGGCAAATGGGGTGTCCATATTCAAAAAAGGATCTAGGTCCTTCACTTGTAATTATACACCCAGTTGGTTTAACTTCTGTTGTGGGAAAAATGTTTGAAGGACTCTTAAAGGGAGTCTTTCACCCCAAATAAGCAATTTCTAACAGTTATACCATTCTGATCAATATAGCCCCACATTAAAATGCTTCTTACCCTAATGCTGTCCGTTCGACAGATCTTCTTAAAATCACTTTTATTCGATATGCAAATTTCTGGTGAAGGTGCCCAGGGGTGGACTGCGCACTGGACACACCGATGCTTCTACCGCCAGTAATGGGAAAACCAGTGCGCAGGCGCGGAGGCCCCGTTCCACGGCGCAGGTGTGGGAAAGGAGGAGAAGATCAAGACACAGGGCGGGCCGACTGGGTGAAGAGGGGAGTGGTATCATATGAAAATGACCGTGGGGCCTGGGCACCGGCCGTTACAACGCCGCCCCTGGGCACCTTTACCATAAATTTGCATATCGAATAAAAGTGATTTTAAGAAGATCTGTGGATCGGACAGCATTAGGGTAAAAAGCATTTTAATGTGGGGGCTATATTGATCAGAATGGTCTAACTGTTAGAAATTGCTTATTTGGGGTGAAAGACTACCTTTAAAGGACTATATACAGGAGTATGTGACTTAAAATAATATTGCAAGTGATAACCAACATGAGTTTACCAAGTACAGAAGTTGTCAGACTAACCTGATTTGTTTTTATGAGGAGGTGAGTAGTAGCCTGGACAGAGGGGCGGCTGTAAATGTAGTGTTTCTGTATTTTGCAAAGGCTTTTGATACTGTCCCTCATAGATGTTTTTAAATAGGTAAAGTAAGGTCTATAGGGTTGGAAAGTATAGTTTGTAATTGGATAGAAAACTGGCTGAAGGACCATGTCCAGAGAGTTGTGGTCAATGATTCCTATTCAGAATGGTCCCTGGTTATAAGTGGTTTACCCCAAGGTTCTGTGCTGGGCCCTCTATTATTTAATTTATTTATTAATGATATTGAGGACAGGATTAATAGCACCATTTCTATTTTTGCAGATGACACTAAGCTATGTACTGTACAGTCTATGGAAGATGTCCATAAACTACAAGCTAACTTGAACACTCTGAGTGATTGGGCATCAACTTGTCAAATGAGGTTCAATGTGGATAAATGTAAAGTTATGCATTTTGGTAGTAATAATCTCCGTGCTTCATATGCCCTAGGTGATGTAACACTGGAAGAGTCACTTATAGAGAAGGAGTTGGGAGTCCTTGTAGATGGTACATTAAATAACAGCATACAATGGATGGCCACCAGGATATTCTCATGCATTAAATGAGGCATGGACTCGCTGGGCAGGGATGTAATATTACCACTTTACAAAGCGTTGGTGTGGCCTCATCTGGAATATGTAGTTCAGTTCTGGGCACCAATCCATAGAAAGGACACACTGCAGCTGGAAAAGGTACAGAGGAGAGCGACTAAACTGATAAGGGGCATGGAGGGTCTTAGTTATGAAGATTAAAAGAATAGAATTTATTTAGTCTTGAGAAGAGCCATCTAAGGGGGCACATGATTAACCTATACAAATATATAAATGGGCCATACAAGAAATACAGTTATAAACTGTTCCATGTAAAATGCCCTCAAAAGACAAGGGGGCACTGCCTATGACTGGGGAAGAAAAAGTTCAGTCTCCAGAAGCGTCAAAGCTTCTTTACTGTAAGAACTGTCAATCACATCCTTATTTCCTCAGGACGTGGTCACAGCAGGAACAGTAGACAGTTTAAAAGGGTTTAGATGAATTCTTAAAAGTAAACAACATTAATGCTTATGAAAACATGTAGAACTTGTAGAGAACATGTAGAGTCTCACTTCCTTCTAGGATTCGCGTCCCCACCCATCCCTTGGTTGAACTTGATGGAATGGACATGTTATTCAAGTAGCTTTGAGGCACATGGGAGTAGTGATATGGGGAGATAACTGGACAAATAAGATGGGTCAAGTGAAGGCTATTTGAGGATGGGTGTAATGGTAGCATGTTTAAAACCAGAGGGGAAGACACTGGTGGTTAATGATAGGTTAAAGAGATTAGTTAGGGCTGCGGTAAACACTGTGGTGAGGTTGGGGATGAGGTGGGATGGGATCGGGTCAAGCGCACAGGTGGTGAGATGTGACCTGGAGAGTAGATGGAAAGTTTTTCTTCTATAATGGTGGAGAAGCAGATTTTGGGAGAAGAGGACTGAGTAGTTGTGTAGAGGGGCTGTGTAGAGGGGCTGTGCACTGAAGCTTTCTCTGATGTTGATGATCTTTTGCTTAAAGTACGTGGCAAAGTCCTCAGCTGAGATGAGAAGTGAGGGTTTGGTTGGGGTGGGGGCACTGTAAAGTTCTGGTTCGTACCGAACTTTAGGGTTTTTGGTACCTGGACCTGAACCGGAACATTTCCGTAAAAGTTTGGGTTTGGCGACTTCTTGGCGCTTTTTGAAAGGCTGCAGGGCAGCCAATCAACAAGCGTTTCACTTGTCTGCCCTTAGAAGCCATCACAGCCATGCCTACTAATGGCATGGCTGTGATTGGCTAAGTGCAGCATGTGACCCAGCCTCTATATAGGCTGGAGTGACGTAGCACCGCACATCACTCTGCTCTTCTCAGTGTATGGATAGGATGCTGCTGCTGCTGTAAGGGAGAGATTATCGAAGAATTCTGGTGTACTTGGTGTTGTTCAATCTTCAAACTACAGAGATTATTGAGAGTGCTATGCTACAGTTTTGTACCCATCCCTGAGCCCAGTGACACTGAAAAATAACTTTTAATCCATCTGCTAGTTTGGTGGGAGTCGGCGGCCATTTTTGCAAGTGCAGTGCACTTGCAACTGCATGTGAACTGCATGTGTGCCAGAGACATTACTTTAATTCTGTTGTTCGGGTAGTTCAGTGGAGGACAAATTCTCTTTTTTGGCCGTTTAAGTACCCCTGCGTCCTGCAGTGCATACCTGGCAGTGAAAATGATTCAATTACATTAGTCTGTCACATATTTTTGTGACCTAAAGCAATTTTTTTTATCTGTCTGCCACAGGCACTGCATATCTGACCAGTCCAATAAAACCGTTAAATACTGCAGTTACCTTGCTGCAAATTTTTTTGTGCTAGATAGCAAATTTGCGTCCTACGCTGCATTTTTGACATTCAAATAAAACCGTTAAATACTGCATTTACATTGCTGCTATAAAAAAAACACAGTTTTTGTGCTAAATAGTAAATTTGTGTCCTACACAGAATTTCTGACATTCCAATAAAACCGCTAAATACTGCAGTTCCATTGCTGTTATAAAAAAAACAGTTTTTGTGCTAGATAGCAAATTTGTTGTCTACACTGCATTCCTGACAGTCCAATTAAACCGTTAAATACTGCAGTTACATTGCTGCTATAAGAAAAAAACAGTTTTTGTGCTAGATAGCAAATTTGCGTCCTACGCTGCATTTTTGATATTCCAATAAAACCATAACATGCTGCATTTACATAGTTGTTTGCAAAAAACACAGTTTTTGTGCTAGATAGCACATTAGCGGCCTACGCTGCATTTCTGAAATTCTAATAAAACCGTAACATACTGCATTTACATAGTTGTTAGCAAAAAATACAGTTTTTGTGCTAGATAGCACATTAGGATCCTAGGCTGCATTTCTGATATTCCAATAAAACCGTAACATACTGCATTTACATAGTTGTTTGCAAAAAACACAGTTTTTGTCGTAGATAGCACAGTAGCAGCCTACGCTGCATTTCTGATATTCTAATAAAACCGTTATATTCTGCATTTACATAGTTGCTTGCAAGAAAACACACAGTTTTTGTGCTAGATAGCACAGTAACAGCCTACGCTGCATTTCTGATATTCCAATAAAACCGTAACATACTGCATTTACATAGTTTTTGGCAAAAAACACAGTTTTTGTGCTAGATAGCACATTAGGATCCTACTCTGCATTTCTGATATTCCAATAAAACCGTAACCTAGCATGGCTAAAATGTGAAAAAGCATTGTCAGCACACCACAAGAACCATCACCACCAGCTGATATGGAACGTCTTAGCAGGGGGCAGCATTCCAACAACATGGTGGAACAGTATGTGTGCACACAATCCTACACATACTGACTGATGGGTGTGCCCCATTCAACTTCTGGGTCTCCAAATTGGGCACATGGCCTGAGCTTGCCCTTTACGCCTTGGATGTGCTGGCCTGCCCTGCAGCCAGTGTATTGTCCAAACGTGTGTTTAGCATGGCAGGGGGCGTTATCACAGACAAGCGAAGCCGCCTGTCCACAGCCAATGTGGACAAGCTCACGTTCATTAAAATGAACCAAGCATGGATCCCACTGGACTTGTCCGTACCTTGTGCAGAATAGACATGTATACTGGCCATTGTTATACTCCAGCGCACTTTCTCTTTGTTTTATTTTATATATTCCACAATGTTTTGTGGTCTACCCAAATTAAATAAATAAAAGTGTTGGCTGCCTCCTCCTCCCCCGCTGCTTCCACCTACACCGCCACAACCACCGCCTCCTCAACCTCCTACTCCATATGAACCTCTTCCTCCTAGTTCAAGATTATTATTTTTAATTTTAATTTATTTTATTTTAAGTCATTTTACTATCCACATTTGTTTGCAGGGCACTTGTCGTGCTCTTACCCACATTTTGCTGCCTTTTGCAGCCCTCTAGCCCTTTCCATGACTCTTTTAGAGCCATTTTAGTGCCAAAATGTTCAGGTCCCCATTGACTTCAATGGGGTTCGGGATCAAGTTTGGGTCAAGTTCGGTTCCCGAACTCGAACTTCGCGACGAACTTTGGCCAAACCTGGCAAACCTGAACTTCCCGGTGTTCGCTCAACTCTAGTTGTGAGACAGGGAAGATATGAGAGGTCAGAAGTAGGCCTGTTTTGCAGAAGCAAGTGAGGATTTGAAAATGAGGAGGGATTGTTTGTATGTGGTGAAGTGATCTTTAGAATGGGATTTCTTCCATTGCCGCTCAGCAGCTCTGGAAGCTTATCTCTGTTTGTCAGGCTAGTGTGCCAGAGTTGTATGTTGATTTTTGGGGGCAGCAAAGTCCAGAGCTCTACTTAATGTGGTGTTATACAGAGTGGTGGCAGAATCTGCGTCCTGGAGGAAACGTATGATAGAGCGCAAAAAGCAACTGAAAGTCAAGATGTTTAAGATTCCTGCGAGGGTGTGCTAGTGTGTGGACCGGGGGAGCAGCGGAAGAGACCAGTGAAGAGAAGGTGAGTAGATTGGAGATAGGGAGCAAAGGTTCTGTAAAGATAACATCTAGAGTCTAACAATCTTTGTGAGTGGGAGTGGAGGACCACTGCGAGAGGCCGAAAGAGGAAGAGAGTGCTAGAAGCTTAGAGTCGGCTGAGTGGCAAGTGTCAATGGGGATATTGAAGTCACCCATGATGATTGTGGGGATGTCAGCAGAAAGAAAGTGTAGGAGCCAGATGTTGAAGCAGTCAAGGAAGATGGTGGCTGGGCCTGGGGTAAATGCGTAAGGAAGGGAGTGTAATGAAGGGTGGCAGTGGAGTTGGGCTATAGGAGCAGTTGTCTGAAAGAAGAAGACCTACTCCTCCACCATGTCTGTAGTCGGTGTGGGGGGTGTGAGTGAAATGAAATTCACTAAGAGAGTGCAGCAGGGGAGGAGGTGTTGGAGGGTGTCAGCTATGTTTCTGTTAGACCCAGAAAGGAAAGTTTGTGAGAGATGAAGAGGTCAAGAATGTAAGAGAGTTTGTTACAGAGGACAAGAGGGACCAAGGGAGCAGAATCGGGGAAATGGTTTTCAGGTTTAAGGGGTTGAAGAGATTTGTAGGAGATCGGTAGTGGGAGGTAGATGTCATAGTGGGGATTTGCTGAGGGGGGCCTAGATTTGGAGAGATATCGCCAGCAATAAGGAGAAGCAGAGAAACTGCTAGTAGGTGGGAGTACCAGAGGATATGAGGTGGCTGTGTGTGTTTGGGAAGGAAGGGTTTTATGTTGCCAAACAGGTGTGTGCAAGCGGGCAGATGAGTAGGTAGCATAGAGGGAGAGATAAATAGTTCCTTGCTGGGTGAAGGGATGTGGGGATATTTCAGTAGGATTTGGGAAAATGGGTAAAGTAATACGAAAATTGAAACATTGTTTGCATTAACTACTAGTTACCTTTGGTTCCTTTCTGGTTCAAGAACTAGATTTATACCACTCAGTGTTCAATCAGGTGTAAACATTTGACCTAATCAAAGGAGGACCAGATACAGGGTAGAAACCCAACAGGGAAATGCATTTGCATAGATATGAATAAAAGTTATTTTTCTGCACTCTGGAAATACACATAGTACAAACAAAAGTATGTTTTTTATTGTGTTGGGCAGCACTATGTAGCCTTAGCTTGGGTTACATATAGTTAGATTTGCTGATAGATTCCCTTTAACCTTCTCTCCTTCAAGGACTGCCGATGCTGATGCCCCAACTGTCTCTCTTGGCATATGGTGGCCTACCTACTCCATAGCCAATACAATGTCCAGTATGGTGACTTGCCAGCCCTTAGACTGCCCTGCTCTGCATATGTGCGACCAACCCCCACCCACCGTCACAGATGTGGTAGTTACCACCTCATCACAGTGTTCGACAGGCTCACTCTGCTTGCTATCACACCAAAGCTCTCCCACTTCACCGGCACCTTGCCTTACACATCATGAGGCAGTGGTTGGGGCCCCCAACGTAATAGTTATGCCCATTACAGCTTGTGTGCTGTCTCTTTCCTATGCATACCTCTGACCCAGGTCTGGTCCCATCGGCCTGTAATAAAAATTAAGTCGGATCCTCCAACATGATGGACTTCCGTATATTGTGACAATCTTTACCTACCAGAGAAGATCTCTCCCACTTTGCTAAAGCCATTTTGCAAGAATGTAAACAGGAATGTGCACTGTTGTGCAACAAATTTTCCTCAATCATTGGTAAAGTGGATACCCTTCATATATCAGGTTCATGCAGCTGATATAGCCTCACATATATTCGCCATCCAGCAACATTTGGATAATGTCTAAAATAGAAGCAGGTGCAACAATATGTACGAATCCGTGGCCTCCTTGAGTTGGTCTCCAACTCCGAATTACTTTTTAAAAGTCTCAAAAATTGTCGCAATCTTACTCCAGTTAAGGGGTGCCATAGAAAGCGAAACTCTAAATTACTACCTACTATCACTGGCATCTTTAATGTGTTGTGCCTTTTCATAGGTATATACATTGATATCCAATTATTCTAGTCAAGATGGATATTCATTGTCTTTAAAAGTGTCTGTAAAGATGTGTGTTTTTGCAACAATTAATTACATGCTGGTTTTACAGAGGAGGTACTGATATCTCTGTGAGAAAACAAGGCCCATTCATATCATTACGGTCCATAGATCAATAGTGTGAAAAACATTCAGAGATACGCCTAGAGGTCTGTCTTTGGTTGTTTCATAGTGTCTAAACTAATCTCTTATCTCTAATTTAAGGCTACGAAGGTCAGATATATATAATACAAGAGTACCATAGTTAACTCTTTATGGTATGGCGCTAAAAGCTTGCACAACGGTGCCATCTAGAGACAGATGAATATCATGACACCATTCTCCACAATTGCATTGTGGGTAAATATGATCTCATAGAGTCATTAACATATGTAACACCCACCTCAGTGGATTGGACGATTTTAATCCAGGAGGATGTGACATGAGATAAGGGGGGAAATAATTCTAGGGAAACAGCAGTATAGGGGATCATCATAGCTAGAACAAGAAGAGGACTTCCAACAACATCCAAGATCCAAAACCCAAGAGAGAGGGGTCTATCAATATGAAAGTAATGGTGAGACATGCGATGATAGACCACCCAGCTTTCCTAGGAGCAGAAGTGTGATTCCTACTAGGACTTGGTAAGAGACATAAAGAATGATATTTCATTTTATTAAGACTAATTGGATAATGTGGGTAAAACCATATCATCTAGATTGGCGAATACATAAACACATTAATTGATCATTAGTCTTAGGATATTGTGGGGCTTCATTCTACCTGCAGAAGAATCAAGACTCATAATCTATCAAAGTATTAAATGATTGCATATATAAATATATTGATAGTAACATTCTTCCCCAAGCTAGGTGATAAATTCTCACTGGAAAGACTTATTTCAAGTTCTTTCTATTTCTGTTGTTTGTCTTAATAGTCTTATCAAAATCATACATGTGAAAATCGTCCAGGATGGGACAGAAGGATACAGTTATCTCTTCTAGTGGTTATTGGTTGTGAGGGGAGGGCACTCCTGTATCTGGAATCAAATAGTGGCAATACTGGTTTATTTCAAGTTAAAATACATTTAATTGGTTGTGTATAAAAGATAATAAATATTAAATAATAAACGTTTAGATCACAATAAAATGGATATGTATCAGATGGAGATAATATATTTTCACAAGAGATACTGGAGTAAAATAGTATAAATTATATAGCACTAGCACTAAAAATCTGTTTGACCATAAAACTTGCAGAAAGTGTCAAAAAAATGTTCACAGCTGTGGTCTGGGATTTATATGGTTAAAGGTAGTCCTTCCACTGAAAAGAAAACATAAATGGCACTCTGCAGAATCAGTGAACCACTGAAGAAGGGACTGTGCGTCCCGAAACGTGTCTGAAACAACTATTAAGATTACCAGCATATCCGAGACAAACATAATCGCGATCTGAAGACATTACTTGAGCGCTCAAAGTCCCGCATTCGATTTTACCCGGGAACTTCAAACACTACGTGGGACGCCGCGTGCAACGCCATCAGGACCTAACGCTCACTCCAGAGCAGTACAATTCTACCCAGCACGGAGGAAAGTTCTCCACCAGAGATCACTTTAAGAAAACTGCATGCAGTCATCCGAACCGGAGCAGTAAAGTAGCCAGTACGGCACCCACTCTCTTTACAGAACTACTTATAGAGCGGATACAACCCACGGACAATTTGATATATTTTTATACATTGTTACATTGATCTAACAAAGTAACTTTACCTTGCTGCTTATAAAGTGCTTATGAATAACTTAATCCACCTTACTGCCCATGCACTTTAATCCACAGATCTATCATCTCTCTAACTGGACAGATCATTGCAATCTCCAGAGAGAAAATCGCAGGCACGATGTGAAATGAAAAAAATAGATACTAAGTGACATTTCTATACCGGACATTGATTCTGCAGAGTGCCATTTATGTTTTGTTTTCAGTGGAAGGACTACCTTTAACCCCTTAAGGACCGGGGGTTTTGGGATTTTTGCGTTTTTGTTTTGCGCTCCCTGCCTTCCAAAAGCCATAACATTTTTATATTTCCGCTCACATAGCCATATGACGGCTTGTTTTTTACGGGACAAGTTGTACTTTTTAACGCTACCATTTATTTTTGCATGTGATGTAGTGGGAAACAGGAAAAAAATTCCAAATGGGGTGAAATTGCAAAAAAAAAGCAATTTCACCACAGTTTTACGGGTTTTTAAATTACAACGTTAGATTTGTGATAAAACTGACTGGTTAATTTTATTCTTCAGGTCAGTACGAATCCGGCAATACCTAATATGTATAGTTTTTCTTGCGTTTTGATAGTGAAAAAAAAATTAAAAGTGGGAATTTTTTTATTTTATTTTTTGTCGCCATGTTTTGACCCCTATAACTTTTTGTAATTATGCGTACGGAGCAGTGTAGGGGCTCATTTTTTGCGGGAAATCTAAACTTTTAATTGATACCATTATGGGGTGCGTATGATGTTTTGATCACTTTTTATTCATTTTTTTAGGAAATGAAGCGTCCAAAAATGGCGAATTAGCCATTTGGACGCTTTTTTCCGTTTTTATGTTTACCGTATGGTGAATATTTTTAATATTATTATAGTATGGGCGTTTTCGCACATTGCGACACCCATTATGTGTAATTTTTTATTTTTTTATTTATTTTATTTTCATTTTGGGGAAAGGGGGTGATTTGAATTTTTTTTTATTTTAAATTTTTTTTTTACTTTTTTTTACTTTTTTTATGTTTTTACCACTTTCTTATAGTTCCCATAGGGAACTATAAGATGCCATCATCAGATTGCTATTCTCATATATTCCAATGCAATAGCATTGGAATATATGAAAAAATCGCATATTTCCTATGGAGCCTATTACAGTCATAGGCTCCATAGGAATACTATGTAGTAACCTAGGTTTCATTCACAGAGACCTAGGCTACTACATGCATGCTCCGGCTCCCCCTTGTGGCCATCAGGGGAGCCGGAGCACAAACCGAAAGTGAAACTTTCGGTTTTTGCGCGATCAGATGCCGTGGTCAGGATTGACCACGGCATCTGTGGGGTTAAATGTCCATGATCGGCATCGCTGCCGGTCACGGACATGAGCTGCGGGTGTCAGCTTGATGAATCAATCGTTTACCCGCAGCTCATGCGCCCGCTCCGTGCGGGAGCGGGCGCCATCTTTAAAGTGCGGATGAAGGGCGCACATGTACGCCCTTGGTCCTTAAGAGGTTAACCATATAAATCCCAGACCACAGCTGTGAACATTTTTTTGACACTTTCTACAAGATTTTATGGTCAAATAAATTTTTAGTGCTAGTGCTATATTATTTATACCATTTTACTCCTTTCATTTTTCAACCAGTATCTCGTGAAGATATATTATCTCCATCTGATACATATCCATTTTATTGTGATCTAAACGTTTATTATTTAATATTTATTATCTTTTATACACAACCAAATAAATGTATTTTAACTTGAAATAAACCAGTATTGCCACTATTTGATTCCAGATACAGGAGTGCCCTCCCCTCACAACCAATAACCACTAATAGTCTATTTTCTTGGGCAAAGGTGTGGCCCAACGGGAGTGAGCACCCATACCACGCATTCTGAAGGGTGAGCCATTGAACATACAATTGCTTCCTAAGTTATCTCTTCTAAGTTATATCCTTGTATGGATTTGCCCATTCTTGAAGTCATGTGAGGTATAGTTGGTTAGAAGGGGGCCGAATGTATTCAGCATTCCATATTGATGTATAGGATTAGACATGCCCATCATGATATCACGAGGTTTCCTCGGAACAGAAGTGATGTGTATAACTTAACTTCTTATTTTAATATCCTAACCAAATATTAGCTTTGTTATAATGTGACAAATTGTTTCTACTCACATGTATTGTTAAGCTTGTCATGCTTTATATCAACGCCGTATATATTAATTTGCATATATCATTGTGTTTATTTATTTATGTTTATAACCTTGTAACCAATAAATCTGCATATTTTTATAATACCTGCGTATTATTATATAATGCAAAACTACATCTTTAGCATTAATGTCATCTCACGTGAAAAGAACTTATTATCTGAGGAAAAAGTCGGACTCAGATGTGAATTGTATCGGTTAGGTTATCTACAATTTACAAGGTCATGATTTTAAGAAGTTATGAAAAATGTATGCTTAATAATTTTTATTACCATAATTAATAATTCTTAATTGCATTATTATTAATTCGACAAATGGCATCCTGGGCCACTCTCCAATATCTTCTATTGACACAGACGGGGCCCACAGAGCTCTTAGACCCCCTAATCAGAATGCTTGTAAACAAAGAGACAGCAGGGTCCTCTAAAACAAGGAAACACTTCAATCACTTAATATGGAGAACTCCCAGCAGCGTTTCAATGCTCGTCAATAATATTTATTGCATTCTAAACCAAGAGGCGTCATCTGCCACATCCATTTGTATACCATTAACGACCAGATCCTTATACAGGCCCATCAGCAGAGGACAATTCTATATGAAGGATCTTGGCTTCAAATACTACAAGATCTGACCCGCCATACCCTGGCACAAAGTGCCACCTTAAAACCTGTCCTGGATCTTCTACGTGGCAAAAAAATACCTTAGTGCAGGGGATACCCATTTGCTCTCGTTGTTCGGTATAGCAGCAAATCCGCGGTCCTACGATCTCCCTCAACCCTCCCTAAGTTCTTGTGGGACCTAGAGTTACCATCTGTCACAATTGGAACATGACCCTCCGTAATATCTCCTTCTCTGAACTTTTCCTAAAACCCAGGACCTTTGAACACCTCTAGCTTCCGTGCCTACCTCATCTTCAATCACTTGAACTTTTAGTTTCATGATCAACATGTTTACTATCCCTCTTTCCTTTAATATCTTCTTGAGGCCCAGGAGATTCATATGTCTCTCTTTTATTTTTAACATTGCTTTCTGTTTTGTTAGGGTTTGCCCAATATCCCCCATTTACATGGATGTCGGATCTCAAAATAGCCCTTACATCATTTCCACCGCCACAAGGTACACATAGTATGTTTCCAGGAAATGCACTTCAAGGTAGGCCACTCACTAGCATTCTGAATCTCGAGGGGTTGCCATAGCAATTTGTAAGTCACTAGCCCACCAAGTATTGAGCTGCGTAGTGTACGCAGAAGCTAGATACCTCCTTTTGTCTCTATCTATCAGACGCCATGAGTTTACCATTTTAAATGCATACTTACCTAACCAATCCCAGGTGGCTGATCACATTCTCCTGTTTGTTCGGGGGACAGTCCTATTCTGGGGGGACTTTAATCTAACTTTAGACTGATTCCACTGGAAAGTCTAGCATAGCATACTCTGCCATCCGACGTATTAAACTAGCCTGTAATAATTTACAACTCTGCAACACATAGTGCCTTCAACATCCCTCAGATAGGGATTACAGCTTTTATTTTCCTCCCCATAACTTATACTGCATTCTCATACAGCACAAAGCACTCCCATGGTTAGTCTCCATTTATATTGGAAACATTCTCTGGTCGGACTATGCAGCATTTTTTTTTTGCACTTTACATGTTCCATTTTTCCCACATGGTGCTTGAATGAAACTTTGTCAGATCCACTCTGCTTGGCAGATATAAAACAAACAGTCTCCCACTTTATTACTGACACTAGCTCACCTCTAATTCAATGGGAGGAGCTTAAATGCATCAACCAAGGCACGTTGATTAAACATGGGGCTTGGCTCAAAAAGGAAAAAACATGCACCTTCCGTACGGCCTTCAAAAGGTCACGGCCCTTAAACTAACCCACAAATGTTCCCTCTCTCGAACTTAGTCCTAAGTAAGCTACAAGCAGCTTGTCTGAAAGTATAACGTCTTTTAGACCTTTCCTTAAAGTCACTTCAGATGTGTCATAGTTATTTTTATGAATATAGTAATAAAATTGGGTGAATGCTTGCCAGAGCAGTCCGGTGGTCCATAACCCAATCCCACATAGTATTAAGATGCCATCAGGATGCCTTACCCATGCCATGCCAGATATTTTATATGTTTTGATTATGGAACGTCTGCTGCCGGGTATCTGGGCCAACCTTGACATGAGGGGTATTTCTATTAGAGGGAAGGAGTATAAGTGTTTGCAAATGATTTATTGATATACCTCACAAGCCCCCATATTTCTCTCTGTTCCTTGATGTCTAAGTTGTCCTGCCTTGGTGCCTGGTCCAATTTCAAAATTAATATATCTAAATTTGAGGCATTGAATGTGTCTCTCCCACCCGAGACTGTCTAATCTCTTTGGACATCTTTCTCCTTCAAGTGGCCTTCAGATGATATTTCTTACTTAGGCATTAACCTCCCGACTAAACTATCACACTGCTCTTGACCCATTTCGGTAGGGACTATATGTGGATATGTGGAACCTCAGGGAATTTTAATGGTTCGGTAGAATCAGTATCTTGAAGATGACTTTACTATCCAGACTGCTTTACTTAATTGCAGACCATCCCCATCTGCATTCCCAATTCATTCTGAACTCAGATTCAGGGTTTCCTTGGATCTTTTTTTTGGTTCCCTTGGAAACCCAGGATCAACGGTGAGATTCTCTTGCTCTACTCTCGCACCGTGGCTTATTCTTGAATACTGGACTTACTCCATAATGATAGTTCCAGAGCCTGGGTGGGATTGGTCATTGATCAATTCTCCACCGAAAATATTGTCGCTTCTTTGGACTTGACCTCTTCCATCCCTGAATTTATCATGTATCATATACACTATCCAACACACCTTATCTGTCATACATTCAACATGGACATCTCAGTGACTGGTGGACAAGAAGAGACTTCTTCCCAATTACAGGCAATGCTGCTTTCCCACCTGATCTCTCTCCTTGCTCGTTTTTAAGGGACATTGATCCTAGACCACTCCGCTTTCATCATATGTTATCTGCAAATTACCTCAAACCCCTTTCGTCCTTAATGCCAGATATTACTCCTTCAACTCACACCCAGTATGAATATGCAAAATCCAACACTTTTATTCTTCCATCCGGAAGAACTCTGACCTTTGATGCCCAATCTTGCTGTTCGAGCACCTATGCTTATCTCCCTCTACCTCCTCACATACCATTCCTACCATTTACAAATTACTATTTTCGCAACAAGCTACAACGCTCCCATCATTCTGCCAAGCATGGAAAGTTAAATTGGGCAAACACTTTTCTAAGACACAGTGGTCAAAATGCTTCTTTCTCTCTCATGAGACCTCAATTGCAACTAAAGCACAAGAGACAAGCTATAAAATAGTCTCTTGTTGGTATAGAGTTCCTACTCTTCTCCATCATTGGTTTCCATCAGTTCCCCCTTTGTGTTGTGGTGTGGCACTTCAGAAGGCAATATCTTCCACATTTGATGGAGCTTACCATCTATTTCAGATTTCGGGGACGCTGTTCTTAAGGTCATTAGAGAACTTACTGGGATCCATATTCCTAAAGAACCTAAAACAGTCTTGCATTTTATGTTTAACATTTCTACCTCTTCTTTCAAGAAGTCTCTTACTCGCCACTTATTACAGGCAGCCAAAACAGTCATTCCTTGCCATTGGCACTCACCCCCCATTTCAGGTGAGTTGTTTGAGGAAATAGCTTCCATTCAATGGATGGAAGAATTAATTCCACTTATCCCTGTGGACAATTCTAAATATATGCATACTTGTTCTGCCTGGGAATCATTTCGTTCCTCCACCCAGTACCGCTCTATTCAAACTTGAGGGCCGAATCTCCTTGGACCCCTCTTTCTTCTTCTCTTGCTCCTACTTTGTTCTTTTTTTTTCCTTTCTTACCTGCGTACTTCCTCCCCTCTACTACATTATCTACCATATTTTTCCTTTCATTGATTTTGTGCCTGACCAATAGCACAATTGCATTTTCTGCATATTAGTCTACACTTATAAGGACGCATGTTCTAAAAATGCAAACAAGTTATTTCATGTTTATTCGTTCTTTATTTGCATAGTTTCTTTTATATTCCTTTTTTGTATTTTATGTATTGCTCTATTTCAGAATACAATAAAACTTTTGAATGAGAAAAAAAAAAAAATATATATATATATATATATATACATACATGCTTGAATGAAGAAAATGTGGAGGGGAGTGTCGCAGATCTGTTTGTGTGCTAGTAAAAAGCCTGATATAGATGGTGTATAAGAGATCCCCCATCCCACTTAAAGAAATCCATATAGTTCCACTTCTGCATTCAGGCTTTCACATACACATACTGTATATACTGGATTCACATATAACAAATTATTTAATAAATTCTGCATTTTTTAACACCATACTTTCTGTGTGTTGAAGTAAAAGGTCATTTAAATAAAGTTCTGTACAAATACTAATCAATTAAATATGGCTAAGATATACTATCAATATATGTCTGGTCACTGGGACCCCCACTGATTATGAGAATGCGAGGGCTGCTGCATTTGGTGGAACACTGCAGTCCTATCACTTTTAACAGACAGAGAACACCTTGTCTATGCAATTTATATTCTTATTTCAGGTCAGTTTCAGCTTAGCTCATTTCAGTTGAATGAATGTCTGGTAAATGCCAGCAATCAGACCCAAACTGATCACATATTGCAATATATTCTAGTGTCGGTAAACAAATTTTATTAGTCCACAACAGATTTCTAAATAAGGGTAAAATGTTATTTTTTTTTATATGGGGTTTACATTTCCTCATCTTAGGCTGGGTACACATCACAAAAAAAAAATCGCAGAAAACAGATAATAATGCACTAACACAACAGATAATGCAAGCATTATATATGGACTAAGCCGTCACTCTGATATGATAAAATCCGAGACTCTTAGCCAATATATTTTGATTAAAACACATCTGCGCCCGCCTACCAGCGCCAAGGTGGTCTCAGTCAGGCATGTCCAACTCTAAACCTACCTATGCCATTAGACATCTATGGTCAGGAGAGCAGACCATGCATATATAGTGTGCTGCTCTTAGTCACTTCTGTGTGCATCCAGCAATCGATGAGAGGAGGACCCCCGCTGATCTGATATTGATGACCTATCCCCCAAAATAATGGTAAACTTGCTCATCAGGTAATGGGATTTATTAAAGAAGATGGCTGGGAAGAAAACATCTGTAAGTGAGTAAAGTATACAGATACAAATGATTCCACTGAAGCAGCTGCCTAAAGAGCTGGCTACAGCTTTATGACCTCGCCCTGAACTCCTTCCCACACTGTCGCACTGTCCACAAAAAGTGGAGCAGCAGCAGTTGTACATAGATATCACTCACTAATGTGTAAGAAGACTGCTGCTTCTCCTGCTGCTTTGCTGGGTTCAGACATTTACAGCCTCAGAATGTTGTTCTAGAATAATGATGGCAGGTTTAAACTCCTACTGCTGCTATGCACAGCCACACATTTAAAGTGTTAATGATGGGTTTTTCAGCTTTCAACTTTGCAGACTACCTGGTTTAGCTAAGGGAATTGAAGGTAACAGTTACATGTTTCTGTAGAAATTCCCATCTAAAAGTTAAGGCCTCTTGTGACCTCCTAGCAGAATTTACTCCAACCAGGTTTAGAGAATGAGCTGCACATGGTACAAAAAATACTAGCTTATTTTTTGATGCAACCATGCTTGAAACCCTTTATACTTTCCAACCATATTGGCCCCTTCTCATAAGATTGCCTCCTGCAATATCTAAGCCACTCTATGAAGCTTTCAACAGTTTCAATGTCAAACAATGTAATTTTCATATCTCTAATGAGTTCAGACTAGAGATGAGCAATTCGATTCTGAGGGAGGATGAGGAGGGAGGATCACATGACTATGGGAAGGGGCGTCTTGCCATTATTGGCTCAGAGGCTGACAGACAGGCTATGAGCCAATCAGAGGCAGGACTTTGGCAGATACATCAGTTTCTAGGCTTGATCACAAGCCAGAAAGGCCATTCTGATTGTAATTTGCGATCTGAGAGCATGTGTCATGGCTGTGTCTGGCAAAAAGCAATAACACACACAAGCTGGCAATCTAGGTGCTGTAGGGACAGTATGGGGACATATTTAGTTAGGTAGATTGAATCAATTGGTAGAAAAGTAAGGGTTTTATTGGAGAATGTGTTCTTTTGAGGTCTGGCAGAGACAACTCATCAGAAATCTCTATGACACTCAGGCCCTTCAAAGAGGCCACCAGATTTGATAGTAGGGACAACTGCAAATGCAATAGTGCAGTCTGTTTTTAAACAGGCTGTTTGTTAACATCATAAACCATGCATTTACCCATAGCTATATATGTCAGTGTTGCTATATATGATAGCTGTTGTTGTCATTGCATTAAATAGCTTAAAGGGGAGACAGAAAGGGATTAAAAAAAAAATGAGTCCTAGGAGACCTCAAAGTGTCATATATCAATTTTCAGATATTTGTTCCTAATGACATATCTAGTGTAAAGTCAAATATCACAAAACTGCATTATTAAATTAACAATTACACTAAGAATCTCCCTCCCAGGCTTTTCTTCTTGCACTGTCTAGTCTATATGTTCCTTGTCAATGCTTCCCTTACCTAATAAGACCTCAAGTCTCCATGAAAAAACACATTTTATGGCTAAAAGGAATTCCTTTGCTTAATCTTTTCCACTGCATGAAACCTTCCTCCTTCCCCTAAAATGAAAGTTTTTGTTCAGAATTTACATGGTATACCATATTATTCATTTTTGAATCGCTAAAGTTTCTAGGAAATGTGTTTTATTGCTGCAACGTTTTGTGGCATTTAAATCCATTAAGGCCGGGTTTACAACTGCATTGTGAACTCCGGCAATTTAATACATTCAATGTATTCGGCGTACATGCCGGATTTCAGCTGGATAAAAAAATGCTACACACAACAATTTTTGTCCACCTGAAAGCCGGGATATATGCTGGAAAGCGGCTGGATCCCATTACAGTGAATGGGGATCCGGTGGTGCACAGTGGTATCCGGTTGTACAAGTAATATTTTGCAATGCTATCATTTAACATTGACTTTAATTATTATGGTACTTTAGGAGGTACTGTAGGAGGTGGTGTGCAAAAGCAATTTTTTTAGCCTGTTCACCCAATGGTAAACACGTTTATAACTTTTATTGAATAAAACCTGCTTTGTAATTTTTTTATTTTTTTACTTATTCTTTACTAACCATTTTTGTGTCTCTTTTAGATAATTTTTTTGTATATCAATTCATTTTAGCCTGTCAGCAAATCAGAGACACCTACTGGTAAGTCCATTTTATAAACTGGTTATAATAGTGCAAAATATTTATTTCATATAGCAAAAATTTGTGGAAAGGAGGAATACCTTTTTCGATTTGTAGCTGAAAAAAACATAGTGAGAGTGTTTAACTTTATAACTTACACTGTCAGCTAACGTTCAAAAGGGCAAGGAAGTGGTATAGTCAGGTAGGAGGTCCATACCAGGGTGCAATAGACCAGATTATAAGATTAGATCCAGTAAATCCTAGCAGGCAGAGCACAGGTTGCCTCATGTCACAACATCAAGTTAAAGACGAGTGCCTGGAATGATGGAGGGTGGAGTCTCTGGGCAGGGCTAGTGACCCTTGTCCTGCCCTGGCAGAGTCCAACCTGTCCATGGTCCTCTCTATGTGTAGTGCCCTGGAGCTGTTTTAGTCTGCCTGTTGTGGTGTTCCAGAGTTCTGTGATCTGTTCTGTGTTCCTGAGTCTGAGGGTCAGCTGCTAAGTATACCGGGACCATCATAGGAGGTATCGGTCTGGTCCCTGTATAGGGATTAAAGGGTGAATACTGGGAAGGCACCAGAATAACGCCATTAGGCTTTGGCCCAACTGTAGAACTATCGTGGCCACAGCACTCATATGAGGGCTTTTGTTGGGTGCTTGTCTTCAGGGGGGATCCTTCAAAACATTAACAGCTTATGGCAGCACAACAAAAGTATTGGAGTAATTCAGAACGATCAGCTGCAAAGAGGTGTAGACATTTCTTGCTTGATAAATATGTAATTTATTTGATTCAAACGTGCAAGCATCACACTTAGGGTTTGGACCAACCTTAAACCAATTACTTGGCACAGTGGGTCCATATCACCAATGATCCGTCTTGTTCTATAATCAGTGGATCCGTAACATTTCTTCGCTGGCTGATGTGTCCCTTGTATCACTACTAGGGGTGACTGACTGTCATATGCGATAGCTACCCAGATTATCACACCAGCATTTGTGTGGTAGTGTATTGCTCCACAACAAAGGCGGGATTCAAGCACTCACGAGTGGCGTAGCTAGAAATGACTGGGCCCCACAGCAAATTTTTGAATGAACCAAAGATCCCCCCCCTCCCCCCCAGAAACTTCTTTGCAACCCCCTCCTCCCGTGCAACCCCCACTCCTTTGGCTAGTCCAGATCGCTCTCTCAGACAAGATTTGTATATGAGAGGGGGTCAGCGGCACTGCGATGCACTGTGATCCGTATCCAAAATTATCGCTACCTCCGCATATGTCCAGTTATATTGTTTCCAGTCTGGTGGTGCTCTGCCTGTAATACATAGATCGATGCAATTTATCATACGAAGAAAGTGATAGAGAGAGGCGGCACTCACCATGGAAGTCTTCAATCTTTGCTTTATTTCGCTGTAATTACAGCATTAATTCGCAATACAATAAGGGCTGCGGGCGGACGCCAATGCAGGTGGTTAGAGCGGGACGGCTGTTTCCTGTCCTTATAGATCCAATGTGTTCACGGACTCTCTCCACTAAAGGCCTAATTGTTTTGCCAATGTAAAAGGTGTGGCACAGGCACACCATCGCATATACTACGTATGGGGTGCGACAAGTTATTAGGTCTCTTACGACCCATGTTACTCAGCCTAATTGGAGGACTTTACTCCTTGCATTGTAGGAACAGAAAGAGCAAAATCCACATTTGTGGTTACCGGTAGCTGATCTAGCAGACAGCCAATCCCGCTTCTTCGGTTGTATGAAAGTGCTGCGGACTAGTGTATCCTTTATTGTGTGGCATCTCCTGAATGTAACAATTGGACGCTGTGCAGCTATGTCACTCAGTGTGGATACCCCGCGGAGTATGTCCCAATTGCTATGAATAGCTTGTTTTATGGCATCCGCCATAGGGCTGTACCTGAAGGCAAGGGTGAACTTCTGACTATCTCTCTCTTTCTCTTTCTCGATCAACAATTTAGTGCGGTCAAATTTAGCTGCTCAGTGGAGAGCCTGTAACACGTCTCTCCGTGGATACCCCTGTCCAATTAGTCGATCCCTCAATTCATAAGCCTGTCTAAAATATCCCGCTTCGCTGCTATTTATCCTGCGCAGACGGACAAACTGTCCAAAAGGGACAGCTTTCTTCACAGTATCGGGATGGTAGCTGGTCTGGTGAAGCAGCGAGTTCGTAGCAGTGGGCTTGCGAAAACTGTAACTTGGACATCGAGGAAGTCAAGAGACGACCCCCCGAAATTCATAGTGAATATGAAAAACTTCAGAAAGGGGTTATCCACCGAGAAAACATACAGTTCTTCGAATACCGCCAGATACCGGTTGGCGAAGGTACAGGAGACTGGTGTACCCATAGCCGTACCTAGTATCTGGCGGTACCATTTACCATCGAATTAATATACATTGCTGGTCAAGATGAGATCTAAGGCTTTAACCCGACAATATTATGTAGAGGAGGCAATGCGTCAGTTGAACGACATTGCAGTGTACAAAACACTGGGGAATAATCCGATTCCCGAAGTGATGGACAGATTGCATACCCTAATGGATAAGTTCATTGGGGCAGGCTTTTTGCCCAAAGGGCTAAAGGGGAAATTGATTCCCGAGTTCCCAGTCAACCCCACCTGGTATTTCGTCCCGAAGATCCACAAGTCGCTGACCCGCCCCCCTGGACGCCCTATTGTGTCTGGATTGGCTTCTTAGACCACTACTCTTAGGCACTCCCACGTATCTGAAGGACACTGCCGAAATTAGGTCACATGATCGGGGATCTCAGTATGAGATCCTGCCTGCTGGTAAGAGGGGCGGAGTAAGCAATGGTATGCTTTTAACGCCGTTAATATAAAGAGGGAATTAATATCATAGAACATTCACAGAAGTCAGGGGCTTACATATAGATAAGGTAAGATAATAAGAAAGTATCACGGTGTCCGCTGGTGAGGATACATAGTTTGACACCTCCGAAAGAAAGGGGGGGCACCCAAAATCATGGGTGCACCCAATATGATAACATCAACCAATTGGGTGCATTCATGCACCCGGCCCAGGCTTACCATGGAGAAAGAGGAAGTGAAGTATAGAATAGAAAAAAGATCAATCCTGGTATAAGTGAGATTAAAGGAAACAGGTAAAGATGAGTTTGGGCCCCAAAGCAGCCGCTTGCCCTGCTTCCCCTATAGCTACGCCACTGGCACTCACCATTAAGCCTCCATATTCCTACATGAACTGTTGTCGGATCCCAGAGAGAGCCTGGATTGATCACTAAAGAAGGTGACAGTGGCTAGCTTTCAATGGCAGGAAACATAATGAGCACCATGACACCTGAAAAAGGTCCAATCATAGACATGAATGTGTAATGAAGGTGCCCTCTGTTTCTGGATGGTGGATAATGAAACTGTGGTTGGCGCTCGTGTTTGTTGGCAGATCAAATTATTCTCTCTGCTGGTGGTCTTATCTGGGGCATCTGGAGCCTGTTTGCCATGTGTGAGTGTCCTCAAGTAACCGCTACTCCCGACATCTCCTTGCAGCTAAGTCAGAACGGCCTAGATGGTGGGCAGTTCATTAAAAAAATTACAGTATAAAGTGGTATAAAAGGCAAAAAATGCTCAAGACCCTAAATACTGTAGTGCATTTCTACCCTGGGGAGCAAATCCTGCCCATGTGATCCGTTACTAACAGCAATCCCCAGCAAAAAATGCATACAATGGAGGATGCCGGTAGCAGACCACATGTACCACAAAAAACATCCTACACACATCTTGAAAGCAGGAAATGCTCAAAACCCCGTTTGCTGTAGCGCATTTATAATCGGGGGAGCAAATCCTGCACATCTTGCTTCTCTCAGTTAAATGATGCACCCACTCTCAAAGTCTGTCAACAGGGCAAAATGTCTTTAAGTATGTCATAGAGCAGGGGTAGGCAACATTTCAATGGCCCCTGGCACCCTGCCCCCCTGCCAGAGCATACCGCTTCCTCCGGGCTCCGCTCTGTGTCCTGTTGCGTGCTATGTCAGGACGTAGTTCACATAGACTCGCACTATGACCTGACGATGTGCGCCGTCAGGTCGCAGTACACAGCGGGACACGGAAGATGGAATGCGGGGTGCAGGGAGTCCTGAATATGCAGCGCAGCCCGGAGCAAGCTAGGTAAGTTTTTTTCAGTTTTTTTTTTTTTAACATCTAATCTGAGGTCTGATGGAGGTCCAGTGTGGGCCTGATAAGGGCCGGGGGATCCTATCTAAGGCTGGTGGGGCTGGGAGGTCCGATCTGAGACTGATTATATCTGATCTGGGGTGCTGATCTGGGGTGCTGATCTGAGGCTGATGGGATCTGGTAGGATGAATCTAAGGTTTATTGGGGCTGGGGGGGTCTTATCTGAGACTGATTAGATCTGATCTGAGTCTAATGGGGGCTGGGGGCCTGTTGGGGAATGGAGAGTATATCTGAGCCTGAATGGGGCTGGGGGGTCTGATCTGAGTCTGATGGGAACTGGGGGGTTTGATATGAGGCTAATGGAGGCTGGGGAGGTTCTGATCTGAGGCTGGGAGGTCTGATGGGAGGCTGATCTGAGGCTGATGGAGCTTAGGGTTCTGATCTAATTATGTGTTTGATCAAATATAGCAGTCTAATTTTTAAGTTGAGAATTTTATATGGCACGCGAACAATGTTACAAATATCCAAATGGCCCTCGGCAGCAAAAAGGTTCCCCACCCCTGTTATACAGGCATGTCTACTAGTCAACTATCTCTCATCAAGAAGTACACTACCCAAATGTAGCCTGTGAGAGCAGTTTTAGAGGGCAGCAGGGGAAGCTTTTATTCCCTCTTGTGGAAAGACCCAATGTCTAATCAGACCACACCTGTAATCATTTTTAACATATCTGCCTGAGACATAAATGCATGCCAGCTTTTGCAACAATCCTATATTTTTATCTGGGTGTGTTATTTGTATTTATTTATTTTTTGTCAATGAGTGTATTTTACTAAAAAATGACATCCAGTGAATCACATGTAAAATACTCCCTGTAGGAATCATTCATTTTCATTATCTTTTCCATCTGGTCAGATCGCCATGACAGCTTCTTCCAGCTACAGTAGTCTTGTCTGTGCAAAGTTTGCAACACAGATGTCATTAGGTCTATGCTTTCGGAAAACCTATCCACCTTCTTCACAAACTCTGAGTCTCTGTGTTTCCTTTATCTTTAACACAGATCGCTTGCCATGCCGTCCCACCATGCTATCCCTCTCTTTCACACACTGCTCTCCATGGTCTCCTTTCTCACACAGATTGCACCCATAGTTTACCTCTTAAACAGACTGCTTCTTATGCCTCACTCACACAGACTTCTCTAATGGTTATAATCCTGCTGGCTATAGGCCATGCTACTGTATATGGTTTCCCCATTCTCCATCGTTCCCCATCTGCCCTATCTTGCCACCCCATCAAAACCTAGACATGCAGTGCTGTACTTGCCCTGCACAGCCAAGTGTAGGTTGCAGCACAAGATGGGCAATGCCAACAACCAGACAGACAGAAGATGCTTACTAAGGATGTGATGTGAATTCTGCTCCCCCAATCAGTGCAGTACTTACTTCAGATGACAGCAGAAAGAGGAGCATGGCAGGTTGTCTCCCTTTCCAGTCTCTCTCTCCCTCCCACTGCTGATGGCTGGATGTGGACAGTGAGACATCTACTTTTACCCCACTCCAGAAGATGCTAATACAGGCAGCTGAGGGAGGATGGAAAAAAAGAAAGTAAAATGGCTTCTTATGAACTGCATTTATATCCAGAAACTATTGTTAGTTTGGGGAAGAATGATCGGTAAGTTTTCATTTGTTGGTAGCACATCCCATCCTAACAAACTGTAAATCGTGTAATTATTATAATTTGTTGAAGTAGATGTAAAATATTCTATTATTCCATTATTTGTATATCTTTGGGTAGTGGGTGAGAGCAGAAATCTCAGCATTGACCGCTACAGCCCATCGGAACAAAACCTGTAAATAGGTTAAACTTTTACTAGAGTACCAGATATGAATTATATGCATTTATGGTTATGGATGGTATACAACACAAGCAATAATATATACCAGTGATGGCGAACCTTTTACAGACCGCGTGCCCAAACTGCAACCCTGGAACCCTCCTATTTATCGCAAAGTGCCAACACCAATATAGTATATCTTCCAGGTACTTTATTATTTAGCTATAATAGCCTGCCTGCATTCAATGAGCTGCCTGTGCCATTCGTAGTGCGACCTGTGCTGATGAATCGCAGGAAAAGTCTAAGGCCTATTGGTACACCATAGACTTTTTCCGGGGTGCCCACAGAGAGGGTTCTGAGTGCTGCCTCTGGCACCCGTGCCATAGGTTCGCCACCACTGTTATATACTGTTATGTATGTTATTTTAGGGGTCTGGGTACTTTAGTCCCATGGACTGTCCATTTTTCATTATCTGGTATTATATAATTGTAGTTGGTAATGTTGGTTGAAAGATACCGGTGACCTGTAACCCTATGTATTGATCCAAAGGAAGGTAAAAAAAAAACTATGATACATAGAATAAAGGTTAGCTCTTGAAAAAAAAAAAAAAGTAAGAGAAAATGAAAACTGGCCCAGTCCTTTAGGCTAGGTTCACATCACGTTTTTCCCATCTATTGGCATCCGCTTACCATAGAGTTCCATTGTAAAAAAAACGTATATTTTTATTTTTCCTGAATCTGCAGGATACGAGAACGTGGTGTGCTGTATTTTTGTATCCTTTTTTTCTAACATATATGTCAAACAAAGGCATAAAACGTGATGTGAACCCACCCTAAGAAGGTAAAGGTGTATTCCAGTTAAATAAATTTATCCCCTATCCGAGTGCTGTACTCGGCTATCTTTAGCACCCCCTTATTAGGGGCTTTCCACTGGTTACAGGGGCCCCAGTTCTCATAATTGGTGGGGTTTCCAGCAGTAGGACCCCTACCAATCTGAGTACTGCTATAGCCAATAGGAATAGTGCTATAGCCAGTGAGTGCCTGCCATTTTACACATCAGGGATATAACAGCAATGTCCATAATTAGCGATAACTCCAATCAGTGAAATTTAACTCATCAGATAAAAGGTCATCTGAAAGGTCATTTAGAAGAAGGTGGCTTAAAAGTAGCATAGCAATATTGCCATAGACTGCAATAGTATTTGAGTGCAGTCTATTGTATAAGCAATCTAAGGATTGCATGTTGAAAGTGATTGGGGGAGGGTTGTGGTATTTTTTTAATTATTAAACCATAGCAAAAACTATATAAATTTGGTTTTAATGTAATCATACTTAACAGAAGAATAAAGGTAACTTCTCGCACAGGGAACACCATAAAAATGAAATCTGTAAAACTGTGACGCAATTGTGCTTTCTTTTTTCAAATTCCACCCATTGATATTTTCCTCGACCTTCTTAACACAATGTATGTAATAAATGTTGCCCTGCAAAAAACAAGCCCACAACAGAATTGTGAATAGAAAAATAAAAAAGTGGGGAGGATAAAAAAGAAAATAATGAAATGAAAATAAATAAAATTCATAGGAGTGGATATTTGGAATCTGTGGTACTTTGCTTTCAGTTAAATTATAATGGAGTTTGTGTGGCCTGCCACTAGATGGCAAGAGTGAGCTCTGTCACACTAAAATCTAGTTGCTACATATGATTGATAAAATCACCTTAAACTTGTACACATGAAACTAAGAAGTGAAGCAAAAAAAAAATCCTCTCAGCAATGTTGTGAATTGGGAGCAGTGTAATTAAAATTTGATACGGCATTCTAATATTTTTAATTAGCTTGGAAGTTGTACAAAATCAAAATCTTGATGTCTTTTTCACAAGTACATTTTTTTAAAAACTTTTCAGCAACAGTATTAACTGGAAATTGTCATGCTTAGTAAGTAGCAATAGATATTAGTCTGTAACTTTTCTTCATGGGATGACCTGAGATTCTTAAGCAAACTAAAAGTGGTGGTGCCAAACTCTGCTATTTAGCCAAGTACTTTGTTAGGCCTCTTTCACACGGGCATCATGTTTGATCACATGGTCCATCTTACCATGGTGATGGACCATGTGATTGGACCATGTGATGTGACGTCATCACAGGTCTTTTAGATCTTAGATGCTGCAGGAAAAGAGAGGAGAGATCGCGACTACGCGATCAAGTGGCTAAGGTAAGTTAACTTTTATTATTTTTAACCCCTTCCACTTCATTTAACAATGCATTCTTTATTAAGAATGCTATTATTTCCCCTATAACCAAGTTATAAGGGAAAATAATAGAGATTGGGTCCCGTTGCTATGCAACAATGCGGGAAAATCGCAACGCATCCGCAGTTGCTTGCGGATGCTTGCGATTTTCCCGCAGCCCCATTCACTTCTATGGGGCCTGCGTTGCGTGAAAAACGCAGAATATAGAACATGCTGCGATTTTCACGCAACGCAGAAGTGATGCGTGAAAATCACCGCTCATGTGCACAGCCCCATAGAAATGAATGGGTCCGGATTCAGTGCGGGTGCAATGCGTCCTCCTCACACATTGCACCCGCGCGGAAAACTCGCCCGTGTGAAAGGGGCCTTAGGACTCCCACCAATCAGTAAGTTATTCCCTATCCTGTGGATGGAGGATAACTTGAAAACTTGGTACAACCCATTTAAATGCATACATGGGCGTAGCTATAGGGGGTGCAGAGGTAGCAGTCGCTACCGGGCCCAGGAGCCTGAGGGGGCCCAAAGACTCTTGTGCCGCATAAGAAGACATACAAAGCACTAAGTGAAGGGGGCCCCAAGCTTAACTCTTGCACCAGGGCCCATGAGCCATTAGCTACGCCCCTGAATGCATACACTACTTATCCTTGCTCACACTACTTAAAGAGACTGAAGTTGACAAACTGAATAGTCATAAGCTGTGGCCAATAAAAAAAACTCACCTGTCTGCAACCCTGCCATTGCTTGTTTCTGCATAGTCACCTCACCTGTCCCTGTTAACTAAGAAGTAGAGGGAAGGACTGGCAGAAGACATTGGATGAGCAAGGGTGCACTTGGTGCACTTAACTACTTATTTGCATATGGATTGAAAAACCCTTTTCTCTGGAATGAAGCAACAGATCACTATGTGAAAGATACCATTACAGTCAGCTGAGCTAGGCCTATACAATATTCTACCTGGTTTGAAACTGAATTTCCTGGTGACAGATTGCCTTTAATTTCAAAATATATATTGCTATAGGAATCAAGCCCTGCTTTCAGAATTCCAAATCTCCTGCTTCTCACTCTCACAAAGCTAGTGAACCAATAGGGTTATTCCGATACCAAAATTTTGATTCGACCATAAAAAAGTATTGCGATACTCGATACCATTCGATGACATGCAAAAAAAAGAAAACACCAAAAAAAGACTCGTGCATTCCACATTTTATGGAACGTCCAGCCCATAATCGAACAGTCCGATCCTATTTTTTCACTGCATGGGACATTTTTTTTATACTTTAATCATTTGGACTTTTTGGACGTGGCGATATGTGATATGTTTATTTATTGTTTATATATTTTATATGTAAAATTGGGAAAGCGGGTGATTTATACTTAATATATGTTTTTTTTAACCTTTTATTTAATAACTATTTCCCCCCTTAGGGGCAGAACCTGGGATATTTTGATCCCTTCTCCTATTCACCCTAATAGAGATCTATTGGGGTGAATAGGATTTCACACTTCCCTGCTGCCCTGTGCATAGTGCACACAGCAGCAGGGAGCTGACCATGGCAGCCAGGGCTTCAGTAGCGTCCTGGCTGCCATGGTAACCAATCTGAGCCCCAGGCTTACACTGCTGGGGCTCCGATGATCAGAAGAGAGGAGGTGAGGGGACCCTGTGGCCACTGCCACCAATGATTTTTAATACTGGGGGGGTGGTGGGAGGGCGCAATGCGCCACCAATGTTTTTATTACAGTGTTTATTACACTGTAATCCACCAGTGCGTAATGATGGCGGACAGCAGGTTGGGGGGGGGAGGGCGCACTGCGCCACCAATGCTAATTAACGTTAAAATACAGGAGGCAGGTGCGGCACCTGAGGGGTTAATGCTGATCGCAGCTCCCCGCCAGCACCCGCCTCCTGTGTGTATTAGACGTTAATTTTCATTGGTGGTGCAGTGCGCCGGCCCTCCTTCTTCCCCCGACTCTCCTCATTGGCAGCGGCAGCAGCAGCACAGGGGGGAGGGACTGCTTCTCCTCTCTGCTTAGAGCGAGCTGAGAACCGATACCAGGACAAAAGTATCGAATGGGTATCGAAATTTTGATACCCGAAACAACCCTAGTCTATAGATGAGCAAACTTCTTGAAATTCATTCTGTGTCTGATTCGCTGAATTGTTCCAAAAATTCAACTCTGATTCGAATCAATTCTACCAGAATCGAAAGTGCTCTATTTGCCTTACCAATTGGCATATGAAACTCTGAGCTGTCCTAGGAGTCTTTTTTTTTTTCTCGCCTCTCTCTTTTTCTATTGATTTATTTTTTTTATTTTTGCTCTTTTCCTCTCCCTCCCTTTTAAGCTCTTAAATGACAGCAATAACAAATGTAAAAAAAAATACTAACATATATAGCTATGGGTAAATAAATGTACAGTGACCCAACAGACCACTACTAAAAGCGAATTGTTTTTCAATTTAAATGTTGTGATTTAATACTAAAAGCACTTGTCTCCTTATGCACTCTTTAACCCAAATCGTGGTGTATGTACAACAGTTAACACTGGCAGTGTTAGCCTAGTTTCTATAGTGATGGGCTGGTCATGCCCCCTGGCTAGTGGAGGAAGTCATAGTTAATCATAGCTAGAGTTAAGACCTATATGTGAGCGTCTACCAAGTAGGCGCAAAGAAAAGCCTCATCCTGAAAACACCATTCCTGAGACTGAAAAGCTGCCAGAGAAAAACTTAACTGAGAGACTACCCCTGAGGAAAGGGAACAGACTTTTATAGAAGGTCTACATCCATCAAGACCACGCTGGAGTCAGACAGTAAGGTGCCGCATGATTATGGCAATAAGACTTTACTGCTGTGGAAAGGGCATATTACTTCAATGTCCAGCACACTTTGAGCCAGACTGGCCATCTGGGTCTAAGAACTGCATGCTTGTGGTTATTTTGGAAGATTGCAAAGTGAACTTAGAGTAAGACTCAGGGAGGATTATTACAATTTTTACTACTGCCTGTACACAGCTACTGGGAGAAGCCTACTGTTACATAGTTCAGAACTGTTCCTATTGCTACTATATGTACTAATACTACTTACATCATCAGTTCAGTAAAAGGAGACTTTATGTATTGCAACCAATGGGCCTGGTCCTTAACTCCAACATTCATTCGCTGGCCCCTACATCTGCCCTCCTGTCTTGCACCCATCTACCTAACCATCTATCAAATGCACCCCACCTAACACCAGGCAGGATTCCTGAAAAACACAGTGTGTGACCTAAAGGAAAAAGGGTACGCCCTCTAGTCACTGCATGACCTCACAGAGCAATGGAGTGAGACAGCAACCATGAACCACCACCACTCCTATCAGTGCCACAACTACCACTCCTCTCCTCCCTTTTTTGGGAGCATCAGCAGTACAGTGTGGATGTGGAAAGGTCCAAGGTGTATAAGAGTAATAGCGGCATGGTGCAGCAATAGCAGCACAGCATGGCACAGGCAAGACAGTAAATGTGTGTGCGGCTGTGTAGGGGTAATAATAGTAGTAGTAGTGTCAGATGGATAGGGCGAATGGTAGCAGCAGTGTGTGTGCAGGTGTGTGAAAATCCTCACGGATCCATACCTCACTCATTTTGACAAAAGTGATGTTTTGTACCCTTGTGGACTGTGACGAAATCCCTCTCTGAGATGACACTGGAGGCTTAATAAGACAGTACTATGTGGGCAAACTGGACTAGTCCAGCCACAGTTCCAATCTGCCTACCCAGAAGTTCATGGGGTGAGGGAACCAGTTATTTAGAAAACAATACAATTTTAAAGCGTTCCTGCAGTGGCGTACATACAGGGGTCGCAGGGGTCGCAGTTGCGACCGGGCCCGGCACTCCAGGGGGCCCGGCCGCCTGTGGACCCACCCCCCAGGCCAGCAAGCTACCCTAATGTTGTACTAACATGTAATGGAGCGCTCTGATGGGGCCCAGCACAAAGTACAGAGCGCTCCATTACATGTATAATGTGGAGGGAAGGGGGGGGGGTCGGGATTGGGGGGTGCGCGCACTCACTCACACACCCGGCTGGTCGGCATTTCTTTTCAGTAGTGAAGCACTGAAGGACACTGGACGTGCCGCAGTGTGTAAGAATCCGTGTTGGAAAGGAGTGGTTGGAGCTCTGTGGCTCTGTTGGCAATGCTGCGCGGGGTCAGAATCCTAATTCCCTTGGCTGCCATGATTCTGACTCCGCGCAGCATTGCCAACAGAGCCACAGAGCTCCAACCACTCCTTTCCAACACGGATTCTTACACAGTGCGGCACGTCCAGTGTCCTGATGAAGGCGTTTACCGCCGAAACGTTGTTATGATACTTACTCACAACTGGCAAACCGCATACTGTAATCTAAGCTGTTTAATAAAGACACAAGCAAGTAACAACAGTGGTGTCCAGGAACTTTTTTCTTATACTTGTATATCTGGCCTGGGAACCTTTTCCTGCGACCCACGCCTTTCAAGGGGAGCACCACCCAACCTATCTAGAATATGAGGATTGAGGGGGCACATATGAAAGCATAACTACTGTGAGGGGGCACATATGTGGGCATATCTAATTTGAGGGACACATAATGTGGCATAACTACTGTGAGGGGGCACATATCTGGGCATAAATATTTTGAAGGGGCACATAATCTGGCATAACCACTCTGAGGGGGCACATATCTGGGCATATCTACTTTGAGGGGGCACATAACTGGGCATAAATACTGTGTAGGGGCACATATTCTGGTCATTACTACTGTGAGGGGGCACATATTTGGCATTACTACTGTGAGGGGGCACATATTCTGGGCATTACTACTGTGAGGGGGCACATATCTGGGCATATTACTGTGAGGAGACACATAATCTGGGCATTACTACTGTGAGGGGACACATAACTGGGCATAACTACTGTGAGGGGGCACATATCTGAGTATACCTACTGTGACAGGAACAAAGGTGGGCATTAGTACTGTGAGGGGCCTCAAGGTGGGCATTAGTACTGTGTGGTAGCACTAGATTACTCTGCTATACATTGGCATGGCTCAGTCTTACCGGCCAGCACAGCGCCCCCTGCTGGGGATTTCACAGGGTCAGTCGCCATCCCTTCCTTATGTAATTATTCTTTTTTTCTCACCACAGGGACCTTGTTCTGGATCCAGCGGACATCACACCGACACCAGCGACACCCTGGATGAGGTAGGACCAGATTTTATTAGTTAGGACTGGGTAAGTGTAGCCGTGCATTGGGGTTAGGGCTCTTTAACATCCTGTATGGGTAATCTGCTGTGTGAATAAGTGCCAAGCCCCATTTCGAACAGCAGAGACACGGAGCACTAACAGGATTGATAATGCTCTGTGCCTCTCTGTGATCTTTTTTCTACAAAATCACAGTGAGATAAAGTTGTCACCGTGATTTTGTAGTTAAAAGATCACAGAGAGGCACAGAGCATTATCAATCCTGTTAGTGCTCTGTTCTCTGCTGTCTGGAGCGGGGCTTGGCACTCTTTCACGCAGCGGATTAGCCGCACGGAAATAGCAAGTTTTAGGTTACATTTTTGTAATATACTTTATTTAGCCAAAATAATTTTAGTAGTAAACTGGGGCTGAAATGGCCATTAGCAGCGCTCTCAGAAATTAGGTGTGGGGGGGGGGGGGCGACGGGGGGGGGGGGCCCATGGATCAGTTTCGCACCGGGGCCCCATTGATTGTGTGTACGCCACTGCGTACCTGAGTCTTCTAAGAAAGTTTACCGTGAAGGAACAATTATGTTTGGACATCCCTAATGTTTCTTCAACCATATTATTCCCTGATTCAGCTGCACAGCTAGATGCATTTCAGCTAGATTCAGCACCGTTCTACTGTGACATCCTTTCCCTTTCTTCACACTATGTTTGCTTTCATCTCACAGAACCGATAAGGATGAATGAATCACACTTAGGAAGGAGGCTCCAGAGATGTTGAGAAGCTGTGTGTGTAGAAGCAGTCATTTTATCAGGCACAGGATCTCCGCTAGTTATGACATGCTTCCACTTCCTCTCAGCCATCTTCTGAGTCTCTGTTACCAGGGACAAATTTTACCTGACACTTAGGTGGAAGTGAGAACCCTAGTGGCCATGACAGATTTTTTTCAGGTGGATGCAGGCATATTTTTTAAATGAAGTGGTTTAGAAATTTGCTAGTTACACCATTCTCTATTAAATGAAAGGAAATTGTGTGAAAGTACAGTGACTCTTTGTGCAATTTTTTTAAATAGAGAAGGTATAGAACTAGGCCACGTTTGTTTAACCATGAGAATTTTTATGGACGCTTAGCGAGAGCTAGTAATGCCTAGTGAATAAAATTTTGTGGAAGGTGTGGAACTGTATCAAATTTCCTTGACAATGAGAGAATTTTTACAGACAGCTGGCCAGAACTAGTAATGATGCCTGCTGAACTAAATATTATGGAAGGTACGGAACTGTGTCACATTTTCTTGACGATGAGACAATTTTTACAGGGGAGACTGGCCATAGCTAATAATCCCTACTGAATTAAGTTTTGGTAAAGTTGCCGAACGGTACCACATTTCTCACAACTATGTGGCAGCAACTACACCGTCAGCAACTTGGTCAGGTGGGAGTTCAGCTTGTATACAATCTAACTGCTGTTCACAAATCATTTTCTCATGACCAAACATTATGGATGTCTCATAATGGGATGGAGTACAACAAGGAAGAGTTGTCTGAGCAAGAGAAGAAACAACTGATGATGATGATGACAAGGACACTGTACTGCTTGCGGATACAGGCTGGCTGCCACAAAGAAGATTGGGAGAAGGACAGACTTGTTCTGATTTGGAATGTTGGCACGTTTTATTTTGCCAGCAGCAGCTGAGCTTAGACTAGGTCTGCTACGTTTTGAGCTGGTGCCCACAGTATCAGCATCATCACCAGCTCCTGAGGTGACCATCATAGAAGCATTTCTGTCCCTCGCAGTTTTTTTTTTTTTAGAGGTTTTGGCCATACATTGCCTCTGCTTTTTATTGCTGCTGCAGCCACCAGCCTCCTCTGATGTAATATCCTTCTCAGCACCCCAATCCGGCTCCTAGGTCCTGTCAAACACACAATCATCATTATAATCCTCACCCTTCCCACCAATTTTATCAGAATATCCTATGTCAACATGGGCACATTTGCACAAACACCCCCCACCCCCTTTCCTGATTCCCTTCTCTGTATTTGCCCCAAGTGCCACTGTCCCTACCTCACCATGGCTAAAAGTGCCGCTACTATTATATTAATGTACAAATCGTAGATGTGACGCACAGGATTCATCAATAGCCAAATAGAGGTGCACTCAGTGAAGTGGACTCACCCTGTCCACTCTAAATAAACTGAGTAGAATTGTGAAAAAACTGGGCACTCTCAGGATATCTGAACCATCTAGTAATTTAATATCACATTAAAATATACAGCATAAAATTCGTTCTTGACCTAAAACAAAACACGTAATATGGTAACTATAAATAGTGACATGTAATATTTGAAAGTGAAATGGCATCAAAAATATGGCATTAAACTGTACAGGTACTCTATTGATGTAGATGAATGGTAGCAGCAATGTTCGTATAAATTGTAGAGGTTTTCGCAATGTATTCAAATGCGAAAAAGTCTTAAGGAATGTGGTGGCAGCAATATGCGTGTAACTAACACCACTAGTGACGCAAAATAGTCCCAAGATATAGACAACAATATTCGCAATGTCCTGAACTCGGTCCAGTATATGTCTAGTTGGGGGCAACACTGGTTATTCAGTGTCCCACATTAGAAAAAGTTGTATAAGGGCAAGATATAGCGGCGTCTCGCGGCATCCCACTGGATTAATATTACTGCGAGTTTTTGTAAAAGTTCTGCTGGATAAATTCAAACGGTCTTACCGCATTACTTTTCGCACCACAAAGTCGCTCTATTAAATAGTTCTATATCTGTAGAAGTCAATAGTCCTCACTTCCCGCGCTGGTGAATGTTTGGCACGTGTAAACAGACTTCAGGTCTTGCGCAATCTCTTTCTCATTGACCCTTTACGTGGTGATGGACAATATTTTCTGTGCGAATCCGGCAGAATATTACGATTTCCAATAGGCTTGGGGTTCTGTCTTAGCTAGACGTGTTTCGAGGCTCCTGATCGCCCCTTCCTCAGTAGCTACCAGTCCCCCATAAACTACTTCCTTTTATAGTGAAGAAATATTCCAAAACCTGACATGGATCTTTTTTGGGGCACACTTCATGTCACATAAATCATTAACTTTTTCAGTTATGACTTCCACTTTTTGGTATATTATCTTTATAGAAGCCATTATTTAATGCCCTTTATTTACAATATAAATAAATGAATATATAGAAAACAATAAAGATAACAATATATATTAGAACCTATAAAAAAACATAACCATAGCAAAGGCAGGTGCACTCTGCGGCAATACTAAACCCTTACGCTGATAAAATTGAGAGGTTAGTTCGACATATCCTACTAGGAGGACATGTCTTAAGCTCGGACACCACGGCAAGGTCTCTTATGCAGCCCGAGGCCCTACCACTCAATCTACCTGTGCCGTATGGGTGATACCAGGAGCCGTTGGGCATTACGGGAGCGTAAGGCCTGACTCACAGACAGCTCACCAGTGACCTCCAGCATGTAACCATGCTTGCAATGGGAGGTAGGAGGTGCCTGTGAGCCCCACCCGAGACCGGCTGATATGGCCCAGAGCCTCCCAGGTGCACCTGAATGTAGCCTGTAGATCAAAAGCAGGCACATTTAAATCGGAGTTTATACACCTCCAAACATATTATACAAACCATTAGAAAACGTGGTGTGGTGTTTAACAAGCAGGATATGCTCAACCCATATGCAGTTGTGCATGTCTATAGGGGAGCACATCCTGCACTTGTAGCCCGTTGCTAGGGGCAATCAACAGCAAAAAATGCATACAATGGAAGATGCCAGCAACGGACTACAAGTACCACAATAACCATCCTACATACGATAACGATGATGTGGATGTGGAGAACAATCAAAAACATAACCATAGCAAAGGCAGGTGCACTCTGCGGCAATACTAAACCCTCACGCTGATAGAATTGAGAGGTTAGTTCGACATATCCTACTAGGAGGACATGTCTTAAGCTCGGACACCACGGCAAGGTCTCTCAAGTAGCCCGAGGCCCTACCACTCAAGTATTGCCGCAGAGTGCATGCTACCATTTATCTACATCAATAGAGTACCTGTACAGTTTCATGCCATATTTTTTATGCCATTTTACTTTTAAATATTATGATATTTCACTATTTATAGTTACCATATTACGTGTTTTGTTTTAGGTCAAGAATGAATTTTATGCTGTATATTTTAATGTGATATTAAATTTGTAGATGGTTCAGATATCCTGAGAGTGCCCAGTTTTATCACTATTATATTAATGTGATTGTATTTTATGCACTGTATGTCTATTAGACTGTATATCTAGAGAGCAGTGGGTCCCTAGCTACTGTTGCAAGGCAGGGCAGGCACTACCACTATCCTCTACCCCTTGAAGAAAATGAGTCAGACAAGTGTGAGCTGTGGATCTGTAAAGGAGCAAAGCTGTGCAGGAAAAGAGTTATTAGATTCTACAGAGTTTAATAGTTCTACAAGTAGGAGTGCAAAGCATTCCATCAGAACTGCACCTTGGCTACAGACTTCCCTTCATGTGATGGGATCTAATAAGCTCTGAGTTTCCCATCATGCTAAAAGGGCAGACTTATCACCTGTTTAGAAAATGTGCTATATTTAGGAGATAACGATATAGTGAGAGTAAGAGGAACAAGTTGCACCCTTTATTTGAGCTGGGAAAGATTGAGCAGATTATCAGAAAGAGACTTAAAGGGGTTGTCTCACTTCAGTAAATTGCATTTATCATGTAGAGAAAGTTACTAATGTATTGTTATTATCCATATTGTTTTCTTTGCTGGCTGGATTCATTTTTCCATCACATCATACATAGTGATGAGCGGCAGGGGCAATATTCGAATTCGCGATATTTGGGTGAATATTCGCCATATAATCGAGAATTCGCGAATTCGTGATCTCCAGTCGTTATTTTCTTGATTGCAAAAATTCGCATAAAAATTCGCATAAAATTCACATCAACTGGTATTTAAAAAAAAACAATATTCGCGATTACGAATATATTTAGCGATATTCTAAATATTCGCAAATTCTCGAAGTGCCGATATTCGCAATTAAAATTCGTAATTCGAATATTCGTGATCAACACTGATTATACACTGCTCGTTTCCATGGTTACAGACCACCCTGCAATCCATCAGTGGTGGTTGTGCTTGCACACTATAGGAAAAAGCATCAGCCTCTCTGGTGGTCGGGACCGTGGGAGCGCACATAGGCTGGTGCTTTTTCCTATATTGTGCAAGCACGACCACTAGCACCAAGCAAAACCATGCACACATATAGTATAAATACATACTTTATTGAAACAATCAATCTAAAAAGTCATAACAAACATGATTAAAAAAGCAGCAATACTGAAGGTGCCATGATGAAGGCCCTAACCCCCCAAGGTACAGTAATCTGTTCAAATATCGCAGGAATCACCAAAATATACAATAGACATAAAAATGATAATAATCATAAATGATAAATCACACTGTCTAATAATAATATGCCTCCTATAACTTTGTATAGTAAAACATGCACTAGATCGCCCAATTGTTAAGAGTGGTCAAAATCCACCCCAAGATAAGACTATGCATGTAAACTATACCATTTAAGTTGTACTAATACCATCAACATGTAGCATAGAGGCACATACTAACCGAGACCCTGAAAGGGAGAGCCTGGACCCCATGGCGCGTTTCGCCGACGCTGATGGGGTAAACTATACATGATGATAATAAAGATTGTAGTTGACATATTCAGTGCCTATATGAAGTGAACCATCTGCAAAACTGCCTCAGTAACCTACAGCAAACTGGTTGCACTAAAATTCTGCCTCCCTAGTGTACCACACTGACGCTTGTATCACATTGCGATACCAACCTGTCCGCGGGACCCCTGCCTTGCACCCACAAAAACACTAACACCAAGGGAATGTCCACTATCACCCGCAGAGGGCCCCGGAACCAATGTGTGCCCAAGGTGTGGGCCCCCCTATCACTGCATGGCCCACGGAGCATCAGAACTAGGACCGCCACCATGAATACAAATGATCTCATCTTTTCAACCGCCACCGCAGCTTGCATAGGGTCCCCAGTCTCCGCCTTAACCAACAAATCATGGTAAGCCAAACGATGACTGCTCTCACACAAGTTATCAACAGGAAGACTACTTTGAGTATCTTCTATAGCATATGGGATGTTGTTGCTTCTTCTTAGATAAAAAGAAGGCATCCCATTAGGAAGGGAAGTGAAGACAGAGGTTATGCAAGTGAAAGACTTTTCTAGGGGATTTTTTTTTTATATTTATGTCTTCAGAGCTGTGTAAGGTCTTTTTTTTGGGGGGTGATCTGTAGTATTTATTGATATTTTGGAGTGTGTATGACTTTTTTTTTTATCACTCTTCATTCCATTTTTTTTTTTTTGTGAAATAAAGGGACCAGATAATGCCGAAGCACCCATTTCGATTTTTTTTCTGTTGCACCGTTCACCATACAGGATAAATACTTTTATATTTTTGGATGTGTCGATATCAATTATGTATATTTTTAATTGTTTATTTAGTTTTATTTGCTAAATGATAAAGGGAGGTCATTTGAATTTTAATTCTTGTTTTTTTCTTATAATTAATGTGCCATCGCCTGATCGCTTCTACCATAGATTGCATTGATCTACCATTGCAGTGTATGGGAGAATCAGCTTGTTAGGAACTTCAGAAGGCACCAGCCCTCCCTAGCAACCGAATGGCTTCCACAATCTCATTGTGAGAGAACCGTTTGGTCATTGAGACCGCTCAAATGCCATGGTTTCAATTGACCATTGACCACATGACTTGAGTTGTGTAAAACAGTAGGCACTCAATGGCTTTGTCTGGTCAGCTTCTGAGCCGGTGCCATCTTTAAAGACCCGGCATTCACCGAACATGTATGGCAGATGTTGGGAAGGGTTAATACTTTCATTTTATGATTTAGAGCAGAGAGCACTCCTCCCAGCAATGTGACATTCTATGTGTGAGGAAGAGGAGACTCCTGCCAGTAGAGCAGTGGCAGCAGGAGATATAAAAAAAATTTGTGCAGCCTGCTTGCCTCTGACTTTCTAAGTTAGTGTGCCATCCAGTGCTATGCTGAGGCTTGTGGTTTGTTTCTATCCCTGTTCATTGTTCCTCCTACTCCACACACCAGCAGCAATGTGAGTTACTGGAGGGGGGTGGTTAAGAAGGCACTGAAGCTGTTGTCTTTCACCTGTCATTGATAAGAACAGGTAGCAGCTTCTGTGCAGTGTTTTCTATGTGAACCCACCTACCACTGCATTCCTTGTGTACCCTCTTGCCCCTTCACAAATTCCTGCCCACCCACCAGTAGTGTAACTAGAAATGACTGGGCCCCACAGCAAATTTTTAGACATGCCTCTACCTCCATCATCTTCTTTGCAACCCCCTCCTCCCATGCAACCCCCACTTCTGTGGATAGTCAAGATCACTCTTTCAGACCAGGCCCAGCAAGTATGTCATGTCACTGTATATAGTGTCACTGTATATAATATCTTTGTATAATACTCTTGGGGCCCATTTTTTTAGTCCTCCTCTTGGATGGGCGCCTTCTGAGTTTGGGCCCTGTAGTAGCTCTTCTCACGTTTGACCCCTTCTCATCCCTGCCATGTTCCACTACCTCCTTTCCTCCTCTCCCTCTACCATACAGGCCTGTCACATAGTGACTTGTCACACAGATCCCCTACAAACTTAACATCTCACAGTCCTTGCCCGGCTCTTTCTCCCCCTGTCCAACCTACTATCCATGTTTTTTTTTCTTTCCCTTTCTGCCACAGAGCCCTGACATATTGTTGCCCCTTTCTTTCATCTCCTCAACTTCCACCTAATGTCACCCCCTTTCCAAAGAAACCCCTGTTTCTGGATGTTTCTTCTCTTTCTTTCTTTCCCTCAATGAAAATTTTATGTGTTAAAGCAGCAACTTAGAATAAATGTTTTTCTGGAGCCTTTTGTTCTACACTGAATGTTTAAACATCCAAAAAGCATCATGATATTAGAGGGACAAAGCTCATTTATGCTTGACTTCAATTGTTGATAATTAAATTTCGCCCTGTGTAATAAGTCCTTGGAGTTACAGGTAAAGGGATGTGCAGAGAAAATCACTTCCAAAGATACTAAACATTGGTCCATTATGAAAATGGTGTCTGGGATGGGTTTCACAGTCTTCAGGTTCAAGGTATTTGATATCACGGAAAAAGTCTTTGGGGGAAATTTATCAATAAATCTGTGCAAAAAATATGTCTAAGGATTCATACCAAGATAGAAATCTTAAGAGAAAAGTTAGCGTGGTTAATAGTGGTGTTAGGACTGTCACATTTATGAATGTGTTGTCAGAGAAAAGGCGCAAATATAGGCAATGTTGTAAGCATACCCCAGACAAGTGTAAACCCATGAAAAGTTACACATTGTAGCTGAAACTATGACTTTTTGTAAAAAGTCACAGGTTCCTGCAGAGCTGCCCATATTCAGTACTTTATGCTCCTCTCCCACAAGCAGACATAAAAATGTCACAATTGCTGCTAGAATATCACAAATCTGCATTACGTCTAATTTATTCTGCTCTGTATAACATTTAATACATTTGGTTTCAACTTTCACCACTTTCATCTCCAGCTCTAAATGTTAGTTATATATGCAAACAAAAAATTTTAACAGCACTCTGCAACCAGCACTCTGCCCTGCCTCTATGACAGAGGTAGTTAGTGTACATTTTGATCAAAAGGTAATAAGCCACTCGCCACGCCAAGGCCCCCTCGTGAGAGGTCCTAACGCTAAATCCTTCCTGTTATGGGCCATGACAGCCACATAAAATCCAGGGAGTGCAGGCTCAGCACTTGGATTCTATGTGGCTGTCATGGCCCATAACAGGTAGGATTTAGCGTTAGGAATAGTGCCTGCTAGTGACCATCCAGTTCCAGGAGGAGTAAACAGTGGGCTCAGCATGCATGTTGGTACCTGCGTCCCTGGATCTAATGGAGGCTGTTATAGCTGTTATAGCACCAGAAAGGGTTAGTTATGGCGCAAATTATACCAAAATTGATAAATATCCCCCTTTCAGTGAAAAAGAAGTAGATGTAATCTTTTGCTGTGAAAGTTATGTATTCTCAAAATCCTGAAGACTGAGAAGCGATGTGGCTTTGTAAGAGTGTGCCCCAGGTGGATAGCCTTTTTATCTTTTCTTCAATATGCATTCGGCTGCATTGTAGTTGAATTGTGTTGTGCACTTCATTTTATTGTACTGTGAAAGTAGTGGCAGTGGTGACGCTTGTCTCAGGAAATTGTCAACTTGGGTGGTTAATTCAGGGCACTGCGCCCTGATCATATTTGTAGGTATGACCAAATGAGTAGTAAGGCATGCCCCATAATATTTGTTGAGTGAGACCAAAGCCCTCATAAGTAGGGCTGGGTTAACACCAAACGGTTGTTGGGTGTAGGCCTGAATTCAGTGTGCATCCAAGGGCATAGCGATAGGGGGTGCAGAGGTTGCAGTCGCTACTGAGCCCAGGAGCCTCAGGGGGCCCAAAGACCCTTGTGCTGCATAAGAACACACCAGTATTATAGAAAGTGCATGCGGGTCAAGTTACACCTCTGGCTGGAGGGAATGGGTTAGGTCAAGAATTTGGCATGGGTGAGAAGGTGCAGTTTCAATTTTTGCCTCAGGCAGAAAGAAGGCTATGTGCCTCCCTGACCACAAAGGATGGTGCGTGTCACTCTGGAACACAAGGTTAGCAGAGAGTGGAGGACCGGAAGGGTAGAGGGCAGTCCGATTAAGTGCCCTGACTGTCAATATGCCTTAGTAATTTTATAATAATTTTGGTTATGTTTACCATTGAATTATATTGTTTCATATGATATATGCATATACGTACCCCTATTACATTTCTGCATAAGTGTTTATATTATTCCGTACTAACTAATATACACTTAGAGTATTTGCAGAGGAGAGCTATCTCATTAGGTGCCTTATTGGCCTACTGTGTGATCCTAGACATATGGGATGACCACCTTCAATGGCTCATTCCAACCAACTTTTATGTGATTATGACCTATTTCTCCTGAGGAGACAATTCTCCCTGTTTTAAAGAGATTACTGCTGTGCTGTGTTCGAAAGTTTGTCCCAAAAAGGCTCCCATAGAGCAGCAGTGGAGACTGTATGCACTTCACCATAAATGTTGGAAGTGAAATATAGCAGTAACCATCTCCATCCACTGCATAATGGGTGGCGCTGTATAGTTTCTATTTTAAGAGTTGGAACAAGCGCAGAACAGCTGATCAGCAGGTGTTAGGGGTACAGGACACAAGTGATCAAATGGTTATAGGCCATCGCTTGCAAAGTAGCAGACAACCCCTCTAAAAGGTTAATGTCTAACAAAGTAAGGTTCATTTTTCATATGTGCATATACATATGTGTAAGGATAAGTTTCGGGGTTTGATTGAGGTTTTCCATACATTTTACTGCAAGTTTAGCATAGCATGCAGGACCGTTCGTGCCATCAAACAGACGGAAACCTCAGAAGAACACTGATGGACCTAATGATAAGAAAACTGTCTGCCATAAGTAATTGGATTAATTACCCGTATATGAGGGATCTGATGTAGTGTTATTGTATCAGTTATAAATGGAAGTCATGCCATAGATGTGAACAAAGCCAATGGCCATAATAAGAAAAATAAATTAATAATTCAACATTGTAAATTACGATCATTAAGTCATTAGGGAAGAGATGTACTTAAACCTGAGTAATTATGATATGAAGCTAGTGATGCCTCCAAGTCATACTTGTAACATATTTCAGGACGTGTACAAGAATGTGTTGCTGAGTCTTCCTGTGTGATTTCACATTTTTACCTTCCATAAACTGAATCTATGCTGTATGGTAGAATAGTAGGATACAACACTAGCATAATATTACACAGCATGAACTACTATAGTCAATAGAACACCCCATGATCTGTTCAATTACTGTGCAAATATCTCAAGTAGGATGAGTGGCAACAAATGTATGTGCTAATGGATGATCTATTTACTTTAGGCTGAGTAGATGGCCTTTTAACACATCTTTAACAGGTTCTTTATAAGGCAATCATTATCTTTTGTAAAGTTAAATGGAGGAGCCACTGGAAAGAGGAAATAAGGTAATTAAATCATCTACTTACATCGATTTACGCACCTCACCTTATTTCCTTCCTCTTGGAATTCATGTTTTCCTAATTTTACAAGTGTAAGGGCTCAACCTGAAGAGTGGTGAGCACCGCTAGTTCTTTAAGTCTGTCCATATGATATATTTTGTGGCACTTGTGTAAAGATGTGCATACATACGATTCTTGTACTCTCCAGCATAGTGTCACCTATAAAAGCAAATAGTAACAATATTAACTGGCTACTGAACAATATGATAAATCAGCTGCACAACTCTTGTCCATGGGCAGCATCAAGTATGGCAGCAGTATCAAGTTCAGTCCAGGCTAGCTGTCATCTTGTATTAACTTCATTTGTCTGATGAAGAAGGTAAACACCTTTGAAATGCGTTATACATTTTTTTTTTTAATGTCTTTATGCTTTATTATAAATCACTGCTTCCTTATCAACTGAAGAACAGCTCCACTGTGATATCCTGTTTTTTCTTTGTGTCATTCTTCTTGGATACCCAGAAGACATAGTAAGGGTGGTGGTGTCACACACAGCTTTTTGTGTCAGTTTTTGATGCAGTTTTTTTTTCTTTTAACTACAGCCAGAAGTGGGTTGGAAAGGGATGAGAAATATAAAGGTAGTATGTATACTTCTCTATCCTGCTGGATCCACTTGTGGCTTTGGCTCAAAAACCGCTACAAAAGTCTGTGCGAAACCACCCTAAAAACAGGGTTCTTTTTTCACCATGTCTGATTTTGTGATCATTTCATATACTTAAGGTCTACAAAATCTACTACAGAGGATTGGCAGTGCTGCCTTATTTATTGGTCCACACAATCCTGTGATTGTTATATGATAGAGCTCTTGGGTAAAACTGGGCACAACACACCAATGAGCGAGACAGATGTCCCTTTTTAGGCCTGTTTTTTTTTTATAAATGTAATTGCAATACATTGTATATTAAACATCCAAAACGGTAAAACAATTATGCATGTAAAAAAAAATTACAAAAATAAAGCCCTTACTATCACAAATAAGTTACAGCCATTTAATTGTGTATGTGTACAAAACTGCAAAACAGTGCCAGGCAAGGAAAGTTGCACTTAAAGTAAACCAGGCCCATAAAAATGCAGTGCAATCGGCAGGCAGCATGTTATAGAGCAGGAGGAGCTTAGTAGATTGATATATAGTTTTATAAGAAAAGATTAAGTATAACATGTAATTTGTTTATTGCAATCCCTTCTCTTTCTATACGTAGGAGTTCTGTGGGCAGTCCTGTCTCCTAATCATTAATTGAACCTTTCTCACAAAGCTGTCAATCACTGAACAGAACCTCCCATTGGACTCCTAATCATGCAAAGAACAGGTATTGCAATCTATAACTTACACATTATAGCTATATATCAATCTGCTCAGCTCCTCCTGCTCTATAAGAAGCTGCCTGCAGATTGCTCTTCATTTTCATGCTGACAGTTTTAATTTAATGACAGTCTCACTATGTGTATCCAAGTAGCTCATGGTTTTTTTAATTTAAAATAAAGCCTCAAAGTATGTATACCAGTCATACATATTACTAAGTCCAGAGCCTCCCCTGCCCTCCTGAATTCAACTCTATCGCCATTCTTAGGATGATGATGCACAGGAATAGTGCGTCGGGGCACAGCCAATGGTTCTTGGCCCCGCCATTAACCAATATAGTCCTCAGATCTATCAGATGGTTACAAAGCAAGGATGTCATTGTGACCACCTACGCCAAGTCCCAGGAGTTGCAATGAGATCATCTTGACTGCCTGTGCCAGGACACAGCAGGAAGACTTCATTGTGACTGTCCGCCTGCGCCAGAATGCGTCTTAGACCATAGGCCAGAAAAGGCCTGCAGTCTGCATCTCAGAAGACAGCAGGGAACAGGAGATCACTTGGGGACATTATTGAGGGAACATTATTGGGGGCACTATAGGAACATTACTGGGGGAACTATATGGACACTAGTGGAGCACTGTGGGGAAATTACTGGATGCACCATAGTGATATTCCTGGGGGCACTGTGTGAGACATGACTGGGGCACTGTGGGGGCACTATGGGGATTTTACTGGGGCTACTGTGGGGGCATTGTTATAACTGGAGACACAATAGAGGTTATTATTATCACTGGTATTACTGGGGGCACTATAAGGGGCATTATTATTCTTGGTGGCACTGTGGGGGGCATTATTATTACTGAGGGCACTGTGAGGGCATCATTATTATTAAAGGCACAATAAGGGGCATTATTTTTACTGGGAGCACATATATTTTTGCAATATAGTATTTTGGGACATTGGGAAATGAAGTGGGCACAGTATGACACTGTGCAGTCTTCAGGCTGGTGACAATGATGGATAAGTGAGAAATCTAGTATGTCTGTGTAACAAACTCTGTAGACATGAGACATACCTGAAATAAGTCGCCAAGACAGTCTGGTCCTAATGGAGATGGTGAGGAAAGAGAACGTCTATATCAGAGGAGATATCACTGAAAGAAGTTGTCATGGTGGTTTGGTCTGAATGGAGAAGAAAATAAGGAAAGAGAATGTCTACATCAGAGGAGACATCACTGCATGTAATAGGTAATGCTGTATTCTCCTGTATGTTTGGTAGTGCTGAAAGACAAGGCAGGATGCTGATTGCTGAAGGTTGGTCTGGTGCAGTGCTGTGGCCCGTGTCTTGCCTCCTTATCTCCCTCCTCCATATCTTAAGAAGAGACAAGTGAAGGAGGAGAAGGACAGAACATGATAGCTGGAACTGGCCACCCCAGATTGGAAGCTTCTGGTGCAGTATTTTGTGCAGTATATTGTGCTGCACTGTGGTGTTTGGTTCTACTCAGGCAGTATTTTGTGCTGCACTGTGGTATTTGGTTCTGCTGAGGCAGTATATTGTGCTGCACTGTGATATTAGGTCCTGCTGAGCCAGTATTTTGCTATGCACTGTGGTATTGCTAACCCTGCATACTTATGCTAGTCCTGCCTTCTGTCAGTTTGGACCTGCCTACAACATAATGCCATTTTTAGTTTTTTCCAGGGATACTTTACAGGGGTTATCCGACCCCTGAAATTCCCCCCATATGCCTGGGCCCCTCACACACAATATACTTATCTTGCTCCCTGGCACCCAAGTCGCCGGCATAGAAAATGAGACGGCCCTGCCAGCCCTTCCCCGCCCAAGCCACACCCACTTCTTTAGACCTGGTGTGAGCAAGGAAAAGTCACAGATTGCAGTGTAAAGGACCTTCGTGCCACAATCTGCACCAGAAATACACCTAATATAGGCGTATTTCTGGTTAGTAAATGACCCCAAATCTGTGTGGCTGCATAGGCGTAGTAGTAGGGGCAGTAGGGGTGGTAGTAGCTGCAGCAACAGTACAGTGGCAAACAGCAGCAGTGGCATCATTGGGCCATTGATAAATAGCCACTGCAGCAACTGCAGATCTATTCATTGGCATCAGCCGAAGGTGTGTGAATATTCTCATGGGTCCATAACTGATTCATTTTCACAAATGCAATGTTTTGAAGCTTGTGGAGGACAATTTTGTCCGCTTTGGTGTGACACCACCTCCTACTGCTCTAAATGCGATCTCTCACAGTTCTGGCCACTGTTTCAATCTGTTGATCCAGAAGTCAGGAAACTGAGTATTTGGCGAAAAAGGAGCACAGTCCTGATACAAGTGAACCTGGTTGTTCAGATTTTATGTATCCATTTGCAGATACTTTATGTGGAAGGCCACATATTACAAGACTCCTGTAGTAAATTTATACCCATAAGTAACCAAAATGTTCAGGAATAAAAGGAAACCAATGTGGCTAAAAAGATCTAGTAAACATAAGAGGAAAAAACAAAGAACATTTAAAACATTGAAGGCTGAGGGTTCAGAAAAAGCATTCCAGCCTTACAAAGAGCTCAATAAGAAACGTTGGCTAAATTAGCCACAGAAAAACAAATTGCAGATGATACTGAAATAAATATCCCACATTTTTTATAAATATGTAAATGTCATAAAGAAAAATGTAATGCCTCTGGCCCTATAAAAGATAATCGTGGGAATATAGTTGCAGAGGACAAAGAGAAGGCAGCGATATTAAACTCTGACATTATATCCAGTGAGCTGCCCATGCCATATAATTATTCTGGAAGCAGTAGACAAGGGTCTCTGGCAAATATCACTGTTTTAACAAGTACAGCTATGTCTGACCTAGGTTGCATTTCTTTTTTCAATCTTCGTAACTAAATCTCTAAATCTTTCCCTAAAATACCCTGAACTTGCTATATTTGTATGTTAACTTTTTCTTGATTTTTCTGTGAAAGAAATGTCCTTCCACATCAATGCACAAGCTCAGAATGACACATCTTTCTTAGGGATCATAGGGCCTATGACACAAGTCTATATGATACCTCCTGGTTGGCTGAGGATGACTGCAAGGCATTATGGATGAGCACACCCGGGGTTATGTGATCCTCAATCTTCATCTACCTTGCCCACTGTTCACTACTGTACTATGATATGTAAAATGGTGGATGTCATTTTGAGTCATTTGTACAAATCGAGTCTCAAAACTTCACCTTAATTTGGGAAATTCTAAATGAACTACTTCTTAAGTCTAATCCTTTGCCCACTGTCGGCCATTGGGCATTTAAAAATGGCTCCAACTTGCCAGCGGAGCAGGCGCCATATCCGTCGGGGGACTGCTGTTTTAAACAGCAATCTCCCAAGACTAATGTCCTGAACCAGTGGCCGGTCACAGACTTTTAACCCTTCAGATTCTATGGTCAAATGTCACCACAGCATCTGGATTGGGGAAACCAGATGCATTGTGCAGCAGCTTCTGTCCCACTGAATGAACAGAAGCTGCTGCACATTAGTTCAGATGGAGCCCCTGCCTGTGGGGGCATGACTGAGAAGACATAAAAATAGTCTAAATTTAAGCCAGCAAGGAAGCTGTCTTACATTTAGAAGTGTGCCAAAGTTATGTAGAGGCCGGCGTCTCTACATAACTTCAGCGGATCCACTGCCAGTGCAGAGGCTTATTAAGATCGACGTCTAAAAGACTGGTCTTAATAAATTACCCCCTTGGTGTACTTCTCATACACTCCAGTGCTAATGCATTGCAGACTATTAGAGAAGCAATCCAACGATTGCTTGTTATAGCTCCCTATGGGGACTATAAAAAAGTGTAAAAATAAAAAATATTTTTAAAAATAAAAAAATATGAAAATTCAAATCTCTCCCTATCCCCGAAATGTAAATAAAAATATGTAAACAATTAAAAAAATACACATCATGGGCATCACCATTTGCGAAAACGCCATACTATTAAAGTATAAAAATATTTTTCCCATACAGCAAACATCGACATGGAAAAAAAATGTCGAAATGGATGATTTGCAGTTTTTTTGGTCATTCACCTTTTCCCACCAAAAAATGTAATAAAAAGTCGTACATACCTCAAAAAGATATCATTGAAAAGTGAGCCCTCATGCAGCTCTGTAAACTACAAAAAGTTATAGATATTCGAATATGGCAATGAAAAGAAAAAAGAATTTTCAGTATTAAAACGCAAGAAAAACTATACATATGTGGTATCGCCGTAATCATACTGACCTGGAGAATAAAGGTAACAGGTCTGTTTTACCACATAAAAAACAGTGTAAAAGAAAAACTAAAACTGTGGGGAATGGTGTTTAATTTTGTAACTAAACCCCCCCCCCCCCGCCCCCCTTCCCAAATTATTATAATTCTGTCCCACAAAAAACAGGCCATAATATGGCTATGTGAATGAGAAAATAAAAAAGTTATGGCTTTGGGGGGGCTGGGAGTAAAAAATTAAAACGGAAAAAGGGAAATTCACCTGGACTTTAAAGGGTTAAAAGGGTGCTGGCTTTCCAATGTAATATATTTTTAATAAAAAGGCCAATACAGTTTTCATTAAGATAAGTAACGAGTTCTTCACAAGCGTCCACCAAGCTATTCCACAGCACTAAAATATGATAAAATGGAAATGGCCCAAAAACAATACTGGTGGAAGGGGGGTCCAAATCCATTTTACTATAAATGAGTGGGGGCACAGGGACTCTCTCCATTATGGTGTCCCTGAGCTGGTTGTAGTACTTATATTTGAGAACAAAATAAAAATACAAAAGTGTAATGATGTATTCATTATGTCTCTGGCATGGTGTCAGAGGCGTAGCTATAGGGGGTGCAGAGGTAGCAGTCGCTACCGGGCCCAGGAGCCTGAGGGGGCCCAAAGACCCTTGTGCCGCATAAGAAGACACACAAAGCACTGAGGGAAGGGGGGCCCAATCTGAACTCTTGCACCAGGGCCCATGAGCCTTTAGCTACGCCCCTGCATGGTGTCCTTTGTTTACTTAAAGGGGTTGTATAGTCAAAGATATTGATGACCTTCAGAGAAGAATGGCAAAAATCCCCAAATCCAGGTGTGCAAACCTTGTGGGATCAAATACAAGAAGACTGAAGGCTGTAATCGCTACCACAGGTGCTTCACCTAGGTACTTAGTAAAGGGTCTGAATACTTCTGTCAATGTGAAATTTTACTTTTTCCTTTTAAATAAAATTGCTAAATGATATAAAATTCTAGTTTCACTTTCTTATTATGGAGTAATAAATGCAGATTGATGGGGTACAACTTGAATTTTATTTTATTTCAGCATTTTTTGTCCTCGACATCACAAAATGTGAAAAAATGTCAAAGGGTCTGAAGTCTTTCCAAATACATTGTAATTGTCTATTTGCAGTCCATCTGGAAACAAGCACCACAAGCTAAATTCTTATATATAATATTCCTAAAGCAAAACAAAGCACTAAATAATAAATAACCCAATCCCATCACCAGAGACAGACTAAAGAAGCCTGGGGGCTAGCATTGACCTGTCTGTCCCTAGTGGTGTAAATATGTATTTACAGGAGATTAAATCTGCTAGGAGGCCATCAAAGGTTACAGCACCTGGGGCACCAATCTGATCTGTGATGCTTTTAGGCATGGTTCTGACGTTTAATCTGTCTGAACTAGCAAAGTGGCCTATTCCTGTTTGGGCAATATATAAATCAACTGCCAAAAGGTAGGTTTGGGGAAATAGGAATACACAGTATGATAAAAACATTCATGGTCAACTAAATGGTATTAGGTTTCTATTAGGGATGAGCGGACCCATGGATGTTCGTGTTTGCCGGGTTCGACCGAACTTTGGGTCTAAGTTTGGGTTCGGGACCCGAACTCGAACCCGGATCCCATTGAAGTGAATGGGGACCCGAACTAAAATGGCTGTAAAATAGTCATAGTAAGGGCTAGAGGGCTGCAAAAGGAAGCAAAATGGGGTAAGAGCAGGACAATTGCCCTGCAAACAAATGTGGATAGGGAAATGACATAAAATAACATGAAATATAAAAAATGAAAAAATAATAATCTTGAACTAGGGGGCGGAGATCAAAGTGGAGTCGGAAGTTGAAGTGGCGGTAGACAAGGTGTAGGTGCAAGCGGTGGAGGAAGAGGAGGAGATAGCCAAGACTGTTTTTTTTCCATTTATTTATTTAATTTTTATAAATTTGGGAAGGCCCCAAAACATTGGGAAACGGAAAAGAGAACACAAAAAGAAAGTGCGCTGGAGTCTAACAATGGCTGGGTGCGGCCGGTATACTTGTCTATTCAGCACAAGGTACGGACAAATCCTGTAGGATCCATGCCTGGTTCATTTTAATGAACATGAGCTTGTCCACGTTGGCTGTGGACAGGCGGCTGCGCTGGTCTGTGATCACCCCCTCTGCAGCGCTAAACACACATTCGGACAATACACTGGTCGCAGCGCAGGCCAGCACCTCCAAGTCGTAAAGGGCAAGCTCAGGCCATGTGCCCAATGCGGAGACACAGAAGCTGAATGGGGCAGACCCATCAGTCAGTATGTGGAGGCGTGTGCACACGTACTGTTCCACCATGTTGCTGAAATGCTGACAAAGCTTTTTCACATTTCGGCCTCCCTTCTCAGGTGCTGGCAATGCCCCAGCTGCGTTGGTGACCTCTTCTTCCTCCTCCTCTGCCTTCGCCTTGTGCTTCCACTGAGCACCCGCTGTCAGTTGGGAATGCCATCAGCAGCGCGTCTACCAGCATGCGCTTGTATTTGCACATCTTCCGATCGCGCTTCAGTGACGGAATTAAAGGGGTTCTGCAGTAATTTTAAACTGATTATCTATCCTCTAGATAGATCATCAGCATCTGATCGGCAGGGGTCCAACACACAGGATCCCCGCCAATCAGCTGTTTGAGAAGGCAGCAGCACTGGCAGTAGAGCCGTGGCCTTCTCGCTGTTTACCTCAGGCCCAGTGACGTCACGACTTGTATCACTGGCCTGGGCTGGGCTAAGCTCTGTTCACTCGAATGAAGCTTAGCCCCGCCCAGGCCAGTGATAAAAGTCGTGACGTCACTGGGCCTGCGGTAAACAGCGAGAAGGCCGCGGCGCTACTGCCAGTGCCGCTGCCTTCTCAAACAGCTGATCGGCGGGGGTCCTGGGTGTCAGAGCCCTGCCGATCAGATGCTGCTGATCTATCCAGAGGATAGATCATCAATTTAAAATTACTGCAGAACTCCTTTAAGGACTGCACGTTGTCCTTGTAGCGGGAATCCAGCAGGGCGTGCGTGCTGCAGCTGAAACTCCACTATCTCCTGCTGCTGCTCGCACAGTCTCTCCAGCATGTGCAAGGTAGAGTTCGACCATGTGGGTGCGTCGCATATGAGGCGGTGAGCGGGAAGGCTGAAGTTACGCTGCAGCGCAGCAGGGTGAGAACGCTGAAAGCGCGCACAGATAGCCCGCACTTTCTGCAGCAGCTCTGACATATCGGGGTAATTTTTCAGGAACCTCTGCACCACCAAATTCAGAACATGCGCCAGGCAAGGGATGTGCGTCAAACCAGCTAGGCCCAGAGCTGCTACAAGATTTCGCCCATTATCGCACACCACCAGGCCAGGCTTAAGACTCAGTGGCACTCATCGGTCTGCTGTTCCATGCCCGTCCACAACTCCTGCGCATTTTGGGGTTATTCCCCCAAACAGATGAGTTTCAAAACAGCCTGCTGTCGTTTCCCCCTGGCTGTGCTGAAGTTGGTGGTGCAGGTGTTACACTGACCGGATGAGGAGGCGGTAGAGGAGGCAACGAGAAACGTCCTGCAATCCTCGTGGCGGAACGACATGCACCGAACAGCTATCTGCCTCAGGCCCAGCCGCCACTACATTTACCCAGTGTACAGTTAGGGAGATATAATGTCCCTGCCCATGCTTACTGGTCCACGTATCGGTGGTTTGTGGACCTTGCCACAGATCGCGTTGCGCAATGCACACCTGATTTTGTCCGCCACTTGGTTGTGCAGGGCAGGGATGGCTCGCCTGGAAAAGTAGTGGCGGCTGGGAACCTAGTTATGTGGGACAGCCACCATCATGGTTTTTAAAAGTTTCTGTCTCCACCAGATGGAATGACAGCATTTCAAAGGCCAGGAATTTTTGAAATGCAGGGCCAGGGATCGCTGTTGGGTAGGGGGGTACTTCCTCTTTCTCTCCAGTGTTTGAGGGATGGACAGCTGAATGCTTCCATGGGACAGTGTGGAGATGCTTGGTGACGGTGGTGGAGGTAGTGATGCGGGGTGGCAGGTGCCACTGTCACTCCAGAGGGGAAGGAAAAGGCCAAGACTGCAGCAGAAGAGGGAGCAGGAGGAGCCTGAGATCTTTCGTGGTTTTTGAGGTGTGAACTCCACTGCAGCTCGTGCTTTGCATTTAGATGCCTGGTCATGCAGGTGGTGCTCAGGTTTAGAACATTTATGCCTCGCTTCAGGCTCCGATTGCACAGTGTGCAAACCAGTCGCGTCTTGGCGTCAGCACATTGTCTGAAGAACTGCCGTGCCAGGGAACTCCTTGGAGCTGACTTTGGTGTGCTCAGTCACTAGGTGGGCAGTAGCAGGCATACTGGCTAGGGGACGGCCACTCTGCTTTCGCACCCTGCTCCCTCTTTTTGCTGTGCGGCTGGCGCTGTGTGACCACCACCTTTTACTCTGAACTTACTCTTACTCGCATGACCTTGATTCCATGTGGGGTCTAGGACCTGATCATCCTCCACATCATCTTCCACCCACTCCTCCCTGCTCTCCTTGCCGGTCTACACACTGCAAAAAGCCGCAGCAGTTGGCACCTGTGTTTCGTCATCATCAGAGACGTGCTGCGGTGGTCCTCCCATGTCCACATTCTGAAACATAAGTGGTTGGGCATCAGTGCGCTCAATATCTTCCCCTTCTGGGGCAGGGCTAGGTGGATGGCCCATGAAAACCCTGCCAGCAGAATCATCAAAAAGCATAAGAGACTGCTGCATGATTTGGGGCTCAGACTGCTTGCCTGATTTGCAAGGGGGTGAGGTGAAAGACAGATGCCCATGGGCTGAAGGTGCCAACTCTTTCAGCAGGGGACAGGGTGGGAGACAATGTGAAGGAACTGGAGGCACTGTCAGCCACCCATTCTACTACCGCCTCTACTTGTTCTGGCCTCACCATTTGTACACTGGTATTCGGGCCTACAAAATAACGCAGAATATTCTGTTGCCTACGTGCACCTGAGGAAGGTGTTCCATTTGGGTGTGTAGCTGGCACAGATCATCCATGTCCTCTCCCTGCAACAGGAGCTCCACCAACACCAGCAACACCAAGGAGTCTCAGTCATGGCCAGAGGAAGCGGTGATACACGAAACAGCCGTCGCCATGTTCCTGTGATTGCACTGTTTGTTCTTCCCCTCTCTGCACCATTAAAGAAAAGTTGCATCGTATGGTGAGTGCCGCTTATTTATCTCTATTTGTGGAATTATATTCGGATCTTACAAGCAGCGTACCACATGATTGCGAGAGTACCGTAACCCCCGTTTTCTCCATATGACCGGTGGTGAATGTGATAGTTCGCCGTAGTGCCACCAACCTCTGGACTCTATATTACTGTATTATATTTTTGTGTCAGGGGTACAAAGATGGTGCATTGCACCCACAAAAAAAGGCTATAGGTCACCCAGAGAATTAACAGCCAGATTAATTATTATATTTTTGTGTCAATGGTGCAAAGATGGCGTATTGCACCCACAAAAGATAGCTATAGATTACCCACAGAATGAACAGCCTGATTAATTATTATATTTTTGTGTCAGGGGAGCAAAGATGGTGCACAACACACTCCCTCACTTCAGCAGCCTGCTTCCTTTCCTTGCACTACTTAGAGCTGATGGGGGGTGCTACACGTGAGCCAGCTTGTATAGAGGCTGGGTCACATGATGCACCAGCCAATCACAGCCATGCCATTACTAGGCATGGCTGTGATGGCTTCTAAGTGTCCACAGCTTAAAAGCTTGTTGATTGGCTGCCCTGCAGCTCAACACTAGTTTCTATGTTAAAATTTTACAATGTGGAATATTTATTTTCTGTAATTTTACTTATGGTGTAGAAGATGACCAAATCGTTTTTTAATCGATTCTTTTTTTTTAATAATGAATTTACACTTGTCAGAGGGCATACCCACAGCTTTGGACGCTCCCTATGCGGCCTTGATAATCCTGCTCATGTGCCTTTTCTACACGTATTGACACATATGCAGATAGTATGCCTACGAATCTGCATCTACGAATATGCATGCATGACTAAACAAGTTTAAGGGGTGCATGCACAATCACTGATTTGTTTCTGTAGGCACATCATTTGTGCATGCGCCGATACTCGCTGTAATGGCCTATGCATGAAATTAATCGGCTGGCACAGTGGGGAATCCGCTTAAGAAGAACAGTCCCTCACATAGGGAGAATTCGTGTAGATGAATGAATCGATTTGTACAAACCGATTCGTTCATCTGCACAAATGTCCCCTGGTGAGGGAACACCCACACAGCTGTAGATGGTCCCTCTGCTAGGAGATTAACATGGCTACACATCTCGCGCGGCCTTCATAATCTTGTACATGAGCAATTGCTGCGAGTATCAGTGCATGCGGGGATGATATGCCTACGAATCTGCATCAATGAGTTTCCATGAGCAGCTTGATTTTAATGGCGCATGCACAATTGCTGATTCATTACACAAGATGAGCAGCCATGTTACTCGTCTGTAGAGGGACAGTACCTCACAGATGTACAATTAATTCAGACGGAAGAATTAATTCATATCTCTTGATTCACTCATCACTACTACTGTGCTTTCACAATGATTAAACCAGATCTGTAGACATTTTAATATAGAGAAGATATTGGTGGCTGCCTGCTGTTTTATACATCAGACATCCACTGGCAGTGTCTGTGATTGGAGCCAACTCTAATCACAGACATTTAACTCCTCAGATGCCATGGACAACTATGACCAAAGCATTTGAGAGGCCATTTAGAAAGTGGAGGAGCTTGACCCCTTCGGGACGAAGCTAATTTTTGTTAACGTTTTTTTCCTCACCGCCTTCCAAGAGCCATAACTCTGTTACATATTTATAGCCATATTAGGGCTTTTTTTGCAGTTGCAAGTTGTGCTTTTTAATTATGCCATTTAATTTACCATATATTATATTGAAAAACAAAAAATTATTTGTGGGGTGAAATTGAATAAAAACACAGTTTTGACATTAGTTTTTGAGTTTTGTTTTTACGGTATTTACTGTGCACTAAAAATGACATGATGGCCATATTCCGCTAGTGTGATTATGGCAATGCCAAATTTATGTTTTCATCATGTTTTACTACTTTAAGAAAATAAAAACATAAATAAAATAAAAATTGTTGTTGCATTAACATATTCTGACACCTATAACATTTTTTTTTTATATTTCTGCCTACAGAGCTATGGAAAGGATTACTTTGTGGGGCAGACCGGTAGTTTTTATTGGTACTATTTTGTGGTACATATTGTTTGATAACTTGGTGACTATCAAATGTCATTTCAACTATTTTCATTTTTTCAGTTACTGCATTCACTGTGCATGATAAATACTTTTATATTTTAATAGTTATCTGTGATACCAGTCACTGCTGGGGGGTATCAGCTGTATTACACAGTGCTGTGTATGGAATGGACTCAGACATACAGTTATCAAGGTGCGCAAAGAGGTGAAAAAACTGTAAAGAAAACAAACTTACCTTGAAAAGCAAAGGCTCTTCCAGACATGGGTTGTGTTCATGGGCAGGCAAGACCAGTATGTGTCCTCATGGCTATTCTCTTTGTCCCAAGGAGGAAAGTGGTAGTCTAAAGTTATTTCATCATTGGTCACCAATATTAAATAAAACAAATGTCAGGACTGAAGTAAAATGTGTTGATGTGTTGCCTCAAGAAGACCACCTGTTTTCAAATGGCCCTTTATGAGCCAAAGTGGAGAACTAGTAACCAAGAGCGACTCTGGCAGCCTCGGCCTATACCTGTATTACCAGCAATCATTAGAATTATTGGCATGTAATATGATGCTTTAAGTGAGCACTAAAATTTCCAAAAATATGATAACAGTTGATCCCTGAGGCTACACAAACAGGACCCACTTCAATCTGATGATATTTGGGCCAACTTCAAGCTGAAAAGGGGTTGTCTCACCTTTTACTATTGTGTTATGGTCTGTACAGTTTATTGATGTAAAGCCCCCATACACATACATGCAGTAAGTAGTACCTTTGATATTTGACTTTTTATGTCCATTTTTTACTTTAATTGTGAAATGCAATTGCTGCTGTTTGGATGTTGAGGACATTTAGAGTGCATCATTACACACATTGTAGACTCAAAATGTTTTATGAACTATGAGCTTTTGAAAATGCAAATATATATGTTATGTTGGTGGTCCATGTCCCCTGCTGCTCCTCTCCTCCTGGTGGGCATGGCTGACATATCTCATACCTTGCTTCAGCGCTCCTGTGTCCCTGCCGGTGTTTGCATCCTCCTGGGCCACAGCAGGCCCAGAGCCGGAGTAGCGTTGCCATTGTTCCTCTCCTCTCTGCAGACTGAGACCTGCTTCTGCTGTGACTGTAGGTCAAATGCACACACTAACTCCAGGGCCACTCTAATCTTCCTCAGCCAATAGCTGGCCACCTTAGGGTACTTAAAGGGATTGTTTCACAAAACATATTATACATTTTTTAAACCAGCAACTAATTTAGTATAGCCTGCAAGCTATTCAATAAAATGTATGTGTATAGCACCACTTGCTGTTTGCTCTTTTCTTTATTTTTTTGTCCATCTCACTGAGCTGGTTGAACATGCTCAGGTTAAATCTTTAACTGCCACCAGCCATATGTCCCCTGAGCTGCCAGACTGAAGATAATCTAGCAGAGCAAGTGGAGAATTGAATGTGGAGATCTCTGGACTAATGTGAGGTACAAGGCTGATTCTAGTTTTGTTAGAAGTGTATTGTGGTACTATATGATGTCTGATTTTAGTTTTTTACATCAATCAAGGCATAACCTCTTTAACCTCCCTGGCGGTACAATATATTCATTTATTTTGTACCCAGGGCGGTACAATCTTCCGGAGCTGCGGCTGGAAGTTCGCGTCGCGCTCCGGAAATGCGGATGCGAACAGCACACTGTGTGCTGCCCACATCCATCCCTGCGCCGTTCAAATTAACTCATGGTTATCCCGACTGTGGCTCGGGGTTACCGCTGCTTGCAGTGTAATGTAACCCCGAGCCACACTCGGGATTACCGCTAAGGAGATTAAGGCAATTTCCCCTATGGAAAGGTGTCTGAGAAATAGGTTCTAGTTTGATAGTGTCCTACAAAGAAGCTGTTTCTATGCTCGCCTGCCCATTTACTGATTTCTGCCTGTTTCCTGGATACGTCTTTTGCTGCCTGACCTGACCTCTGCCTGATCACTGTTCTGACCCTCAGCTGCCTGCCTCGTTTCCTGGATACGTCTTTTGCTGCCTGACCTGACCTCTGCCTGATCACTGTTCTGACCCTCAGCTGCCTGCCTCGACCGTGTATCACAGGGATCAGCAACCTTCAGCACTCCAGCTGTTGTGAAACTACAACTCCCAGCATGCTCTTTCCATTTGTGTGAGAGTTTAGAGAGCAGCCAAGCAAGTGTGCATGATAGGAGATGTAGTTTCACAACACCTGGAGTGCCGGAGGTTGCTGACCACTGGTGTATCAGATTGCACCAACTCTGCCTGCTCTGACCTAAGCCTGTCCCTAGGTACTCCACAACAGTGTTTCCCTTTGGACAATCCCCATGCCAAATCTATTCAAGTGACACAACGGATCCACATCCGCTTCATAACAAAGTAACTGTGATGTCAGTCATGATGATGATGAAACTGGTTCCCTGAATTCATTATTTCTCAACCTTCTAGACAAGTTTATAAGGTGTGAAGACTACTGGATGATGCACTCAACTACCACTCCTGAAGGCCCTAGTAATCTCATCTTTCACCATCATTAGTTTTCTGCACTTATTTGTTTGGTGAAAATTAACTGTAAAAAGGATCAAAGAACCCAAAACAAAGCATAAATAAAGCAAGGTGTGATCTTTTTATTTTAGGCCCTTTTAAGTCTGGATTTTTTGTAGGTTCATCAAGCATAGCCAGTTATAAAGGAATATATGAATACATTAATAGAGAATAGGTATGATATTCTATTACATACATTTCTATCATGTGATCATTGATGATAATCTTACGTATTAGCAGAATACATGTATTTTTCATAATTGGAATTTTAATAAATGAATTGAATCTTAATATTACAATATAAGAGAACAGTAAGAGGTCTGCTGAATAGGCAACAACACATAATCTTCTTACAGGACTGGAATATTTGGTAGCAGTAGAACGTCCTGGACCTGCACAGCTATTTCATTGTACATAACAGTGTAGAGTCTTATATTTTACCTAAGGCTAGTGGTTGACTACAAGTAGGACACCAATGTATATAATGCAGGATAGAGATCAGATTCCAAGGTGTCCCTTAGGCAAGTATACAAGAAAGTCTCAGTAGATCACAAGCATGGGGTTAGAGACTTAAGGGGGGAGGAGAAGTCCTCCTAGGAGACAATTGTATGGAAGCAAATGCAACAGAAGGGAGGACTAGGAGTGCTGTGCACCTCCCACAACTTTCTATTTCACACTGGGCTTGTGAATGCCCTTCCCCACACTTCTCCAAATTTCAGAGCAGGATGGATGTGAGTGATGTTTGATCAGATTATTATAATCATTGCAGAATAAACAAACTTGTCTAGAGGCGATAAAAAGGCCACAATGGCACAAGTGGCAGGGAATGCTCTGACTGTCTCATTCACAGGAGGCATCAGGCACAGCTACTTCAGCTCATGTCCAGTTTGAAGACTGGATGATGTTACTTTTTCCGCCCTCACCTATGCATTTACTGCACACTTTCTCATTTACCATTGGACCTCACTTCTAGCAAGGCTGCATTTATCCTCTGGTATTTTGGAGCACTGATGATATGATGATAATCATTTGGAATATATTTTTACAAGCATTTTTGCTGGCACTGGTCAAAGCAAACCAGAGGAGCTCCAGGGACCCTGCCAACTGCAAGCTCAACAAGAAAGTAAGTGGAAAGTACTTAGTACTCAGGGAAGGGGGAGGTAGAAAGCATAGGCATTGTACTACTGGGCTTGGAGGCTACTTAAGTTGAAACAAGTATTATATATGGGATCCCTTTTATTATGTTAGTATGCTGGAAATCATCATGACATTTTTGTATCTATATATGTGTCTATCTATTTATCATATATGTGTCGGTCTATCTATGTCTGTATCTATCTATCTATCTATCTATCTATCTATCTCATATCTATCTATCTCATATCTATCTATCTATCTATCTATCTATCTATCTATCATATCATATTTATCTCCTATCTATCTCAAATCTATCTGTCTATCTATTTATCTCCTATCTATCTGTCTATCTATCTATCACATATCTATTTTTGTCGATCAATAACATCCGTGTGCTGTCAGCTTCCATATATTCGTTCTGCAAATTATAGAAAATGTCCTATTTTGGTCAGCATTGCGGATGAGAATAGTCCTTACTTTTGATTGGACTAAGAGAAATACAGACTACACATGGAAGATATCTATATTTTGCAGATTTATGATTTGTGGACTTAAATAGGGACACAGTTGTGTGCATAAGGTCTGAGTTTAACTTTATATATTATTGACAATGTCTTTAACCCCATAGTAACTCCCTAGACTGTGATGACCTCTGGTCATATGAATAATTATCAGCAGTGTGTAAAATTGAAGACTGCTCATAGTTGTGTCCAGGAGCAGCTCCACAGGTTTTATACCATTCCTGATTTCAGAATGTATAGAAACTCTGTGAAGGATTTCTTCACCAGTGATCATGTGGTTGGTAGATAAGAGAAATGCTCTTGAAGTATTGGTGAAATGTATAGAAATCGGGAGAAATATAGGCTTAGTAGCAGAATGGATACAAGCAGGACTGTTCTCTGCAGCAGTGAGACTTCTGGTAGTTCATGCCCTCAGATTTTGACAACTTGCTACCCCAAAAGAGTTGGCGCACCTAAGTCAAATTCTTAACATAATAATGTCTATGATTATAAAGCGATCATTTGTGTCAAATACAACAAATCCACCCAGAAATGTCTATGTAGCATTATAGACCTAATGATTCTTGATACTGATCATTATTGATAGTCAGAGCATTACTAGTGTAACGTATATAAGCTTGCAGACTAGAAGGATAAGATGGAGAAGACATGTGGCTAGGAAAACCTGAGCTTGGTTACTGATGCAGGAGTCACTTTCTACACCTCTACATCACTATACATAGTAGTTTTTTCTGCTGATGTTCTCAATGATCTGTTTGGCAGTGTTTATTGTAGCAAACAAAATAGTGAACAATAGTTTTATGGCAGCTGTTGACCACTGACCACGCATGGTAAGGCACTGTTGAGGGAGCTTTCTGCACAGTTTAAGACTTTATCCCTTCAGCAACCAAGACACAAAACTCCCTGCTGACAACTGTAAACCTGATAGTGCAAAGCCATAAGTTACACAAACCCCTAAGAAGGCATAACTACAGTGTAAATGAGCCAGGAACCGAAAAAAGTGTAAAGTGGTTCAGCTGTATCTCACACTGATCCTGACATAGAAACTTTGCTGGGCGACCGAGGCGGTATTTCCAGTTGGTGCAGCCCAAGGCACTGTATGGGAAAACACCCACAATTAGCAATTGTCATGACAACATGCTTATTCCCCATTACCCAAAACTAAGCACTGAAAAAGAATACTTGAATAAGAAAACTGGGCCTAAACTGGACCTAGTTTACCTATGTGGTAAATACAGCCCTCTGGGCACCCCCTGTTACTTTCCAAAGTCACATTACAATGTGCCCAATATGCATCATAGAAGTGAAGTATTTTTATGCATGATTTTAGAAATGTTTGTAGGTTCTAACATGTTAGAAGATATCATTAGCAGTGGTCGAGCTGGAATGGTAATCTATTCTGCTGATTGTCCTAATTAAAGTCAGTAGGTCTGTGATAAGCATGTCAGACAGGGGTGAAGTACTTAGCATTGGAAAACTCTGCAAGTGCAAATCCGAGTGCAAACTCCGTCAGATTATTTCAGTGTTTTGTATCACTGCAGGAAAAATGATCAGTCTTGGTCTCAATAGTAGAACTTCCACTATTAACCAATATTGGAGGGACTTGTCAACAAGCAATGGTACCTCAAAGAAGACAAAATCTCTAATATTGTATCCCCTGGGTATGAAGACATGCTGTTTTGTTACATACACTTGTTGGCTTAGTATACTAGATAGAAGCGTTTGCCAGAAGCTTTGGATTCATATATAACCTATAGGGATCAGTAAAATGTTTTCTTGACAGCTTTAATCTTAATTGGTTGAGCAGGCAATTAATGGGAAGGAACTGTTAATTCCTGATAATTGCTCGTCAGTGGAGGAAAGATCTGCATGTAACTATCACTTCCACTGTATTTGGATTGTTTTTTCGGCAGCAGATCGCAGTTTACACAGTACAATCTGCTGCCCAGTAACCATGATTGAGGTATCTGCATAAACAATGATTTAACCTGAAGAATGAGTGTTTTGCTCATTCAACAGGTAATCTTCGTCACCTTTACACAGGCTGATAACGTTAGTTCCTGACAATCGGCCCAGTGATTACCCCATGTAAACCTGGCATTAATTACATTACAGAGAAATAGGATCTGAACTAACTGCAATATATAGTTTTGTAGGGGGAAAAAAAACAGTATAACTTTCTAATTTGTATCTTTACATCTCTGCTCATTCTGAGCTTCAGAGTCCAATAGGCAGACCTACCCAGTGACTGACAGGTATCTCTACAAGTAAACCCATATAGAGAAGACTGTCAATCACTGAGTAAGACCACTCAATGTTTAGATCATTTAGTTACAAGTTATTCTGAATATTTTTCTTAAAAACTATAAATGTAGTGTAAAAATATAAACTGGTTATTGTCCTGTGTAACTGAATGGGGGACTGGTCCTCGAAAAGTTTTTACCTATGTAAACCTTTTAAAAAGCATCTGTCTATAGGTTTGTACCTATAAAACTGGCTGACCTATTATTACATGTGCTCTTGGCAGATTAAGCCATCTGTGTTGGTCACATGTGCCCACATTACTGAGAAAAATGAAGTCTTAATGTATGCAAATGAGCATGGAAGAGCAATGGGGGCATTGCTATTACACCCAGAGGCTCGGCTCTCTTTGCAACTACCCTGCCCTCTCGACTTTGATTGACATGACCAGGCAGTGTAAACATAATCATGCCTGGCTCTGACCTTCTAATGTCTTGGACTGCGCCATGCTCTTCAGTATCCAGCGCAGGTGCAGCACTGGCAAGTACAGAAGAGAACTGTTCTGCTGCTGTTTTCCTGCACAAGTCATCAACATGAACAAACCTGCAAGTGTGAACTCAGCCTAATGAAACTGTCACTTCCAATACTGATTGCATCATATGGAAATGCAGTTTCTCTGGAAGACAGGAAGGAGTACACATAATTGTAAAGCTCATCTTCCAGGCTGACTCTGAGAAGGTAGGCTTTCTTGTTAGGCAGTGTTTAAATACTATTCACATTGGTTCTTGATGGTCTTGTATTTGCACTTTTTAAATGTTGCTTATGAAAGTTCTCTCTGGAAATTCAGGCCAAAAGTACATTCCCAACTAGCACTCATTTGCATCTTAAAGCAAAATAAAACTACAAAGTTTGCTGAAGGTTGTTGAATAGGAAACAAAGAGAAGAAAGTTCTTTGAAAGGAGAAGAAAGGTATTTGATATGGTTTAGATTATAATGTGTCTTTATTTGGGTAACCAGCACCAGACGTTTTTGAAGTAAGGAATTTATTAAAATTTCAATATACACCAAAGGATTGTAATCCACTTTTTCGATTAAACACTAAAACGAAAACAATTGGCCGCACATAAACAAAAAATTAGGCTCAAAAAAAAAAATATTACAAAATACGGGGCACATTTATTATGACGGCGTTTTAGATGCTGATCTTAATAAAGCTCCATCGCTGGCGGATGATCCGCCGAAGTTATGAAGAGGTGCCGGCCTCTTCATAACTTCGGCGCATACAGTGCTAGTTCTAACATTTAGACCATTTTCTACGCCTAAAACAGGCATAGAACAATTGTGGATGAGACGCCCATGCCATGCCCACAATTTTAGACCCGGCGTGAGAGGGGGAAAAGTCACAGTAGCAGTGCAACTAACCGTTGTGCAGCCATCTGCGCCTTAAATACACCTCATTTGGGCGAATTTCAGATTAGTAAATGACCCCTATATATTTTTCTAGTTTTTTAAATATCCGTCATCAAAATCAATCGCTCTCAGTGAATGGTAATCTGGATTACTTTATTATATTAATATAAAATGCTGCTAGAATTGTTACTGGTTGGCATAGGATTATAAATGTCAGTCCGTTAGTGAAGAAGATGCCCATAAATTAATTTAGACTCCTACATCTGGCCTAGACCACTATAAGGACTTCTCCTGATGGCTGCAAATTTTACTGCCGAGGCACATATTTGGCCACCCACTGCCCCAGGCATCCTCAGCTTCTATAGCAACATAAATAAATTCAGGCTCCAGAACAGTCCCTCTAAATTAATTTAGACCCCTCTATCTGGCCTAGACCACTCTGGGGACTTCTCCTGAAGGCTTCAAATTTTACTGCCGAGGCAGGTCCTCAGAATTAGGGCTCCTGCACTCGTATCTTCAGTCTGCATCCGATCCACATTTTCATGCATCAAATGTGGACCCATTAATTTTCTGTGGGGCCACAAAAATGCGGGCAGTGAGATGCATCAGGAGGGAAATTTTTCTTGTAAAGGGACGAATCTCACTTCAAATAGTACAGATACATAAAACTTGGTTCACTCTGTGCTTAACCCTCCACTAGGTTTTTCATCAGGGGTAAACATTTGATTACCGAAAAAAAAAAAATAGTTAAACATATATCGCGATGAAACCACTCACTTCAACGTCCTAAGTCCTGAGTCCTAAGGATTCATCATTGAAGTCCATTTCACCCGCTTTCCGTTTCCATCTTTCGACTCTGTTTGTCTCATTGAAGTCGGATTTGTTACAGTATAATAGATTTTCATGGTAAACGTTTAAATACTGTTGTCGGATATTCAAATGTAAGTCCCTGACAGAAAGCCCTGTGGAGGGCTAGACACTGTGTGGACCTGGTCTATGGTTGAGTGGTTCTCAGAACCTAAACAACTGTGAGACTCGGCAGTGCCCATCATTCAGACGTTGGAGTAAAGAAAGCACATTTAACCATTAACTAGTAATAGCTGAAAAAAAGGAAAATACAAAGTCAATAGAATGAACCAAAAATATCTATAGGTCTGACCCAGCCAGCAACTACAGATAAAAATAGCATTGTCCAATTTTATTATTAAAATTGAACCATCTAGCCATAGGAGTATTCCTTTAATAACCTTCATATTCCCCATGGCTTTACTACTGCCTCCAGCCAAAAACAGTATATCCACCATTACAGCTCCAACTGGGTAAACCTCATAGGCCTTATGTTCGTGGCTTTGCTCTGCATGGTCTCCCACTCCAAAGCCTACTTCCATATCCCATGAATTTCATAGGGAGGTACGGTATATGACGTTTTTTTCTGTTATGTGCAGAGCTTTACACCCCTACAAGTACCGTATATCTTCCAGGGAAGAATAGCTCTTTTTACATTTATACCAAACAAAACCTGAAAGACAGCATTATGGACTTCATGTGGCTCTAAACTAAAGATCATGAAACTTTATCCCAGGCATCCTCAAACTGCGGCCCTCTAGCTGTTGCAAAACTACAACTCCCAGCATACCCAAACAGCCTACAGGTATCAGCCAAGAGCAGGGAACTGTGGGAGTTGTAGTTTTACAACAGCTGGAGGGCCGCAGTTTGAGGATGCCTGCTTTATCCCATACACAGATGCAGCAAAGTTAACAGTCATAGTCTTAACGCGTTAACTAGAAGTGTAACTTCTGTACATCCATACATAGCTGGTGACAACTGCCAGCACACATTTGGGTTTTGATCAGGTTTTCTGATGCAGGTTTTGAAGCAAAACCGGGTGTGGACCATAAAAGGATCATTAAAGAGGTTGTGTCACTTCAGCAAATGGCATTTATCAGGTAGAGAAAGGTAATACAAGGCACTTACTAATGTATTGTTATTATCCATATTGCCTCCTTTGCTGGCTGGATTAATTTTTCCATCACATTATACACTGCTCGTTTCCATGGTTATGGCCACTCTGCAATCCATCAGTGGTGGTCGTGTATACACACTATGGGAAAAAGTGTTAGACTCTCTGGTGGCCGGGACCATGGGAACGCACATAGACTTGCACTTTTTCCTATAGTGTGCAAGCACGGCCACCGCTGCTGGATTTTAGGGTGGTCATAACCATGCGAACTAGCGGTGTATAATGTGATGGAAAAACGAATCCAGCCAGCAAAGGAAGCAATATGGACCATCACAATACATTAGTAAGTGCCTTGTATTAACTTTCTCTACATGATAAATGCCATTTTCTGAAGTCACACAACCTCTTTATAAGAGAGCAATGGTACAACCACACATTCAGGTTTTTGATGCAGTTTTTTTTAAGCTAAAACCAGGTGTGGATTGACAGCTTTCAATGACAGGACCAGGCAGTGGCAAAGCAACCAGGGAGGGTCTGGCCACTGAAAGGAGTGGAGCTTGGGTGCAACATGAGCAATGGTGATGCCCTCATTGCACCAAAGGCCTAATACGCATATTAAGAAAATGTATCATAACTCGGGAACGGAGCCTCAGATCAATAAAGGAAAAACGGCATTTTCATCAAGTGAACCACAGCTAAGTGTCTGTGCAAACACTTGGATAGGGAAGTACCTGGTGACAGATTCCCTTTAAATGGGTTCACCTAACAAATAGCTGAATGGAATTTTTAACAAGCGGACATAAGAGAACAATCTTTTACTGAATTATTTAAATTTTGGGTGGAGGGGGATGTTCTTCATATAGAAAGATATACGGTAACTGTACAGAAATCGTATTTATTCAACCAAGTGATTGGCGTGGACACGGGTCTAATTGACATCTTGTTATGTGGGATCTGTGGGTAGAGTGCTGTTAGGCCTCATTCACATGGTCAGTGTTTGGTCGGTGATTTCCATCAGTGATTTTGAGCCAAAACCATTAGTAGATCCTGCGCAGAGATAATGTATAATGGAGAGATTTTCTCCTGTTCTGTTTTTGACCTGCATCTGGTTTTGGTTCACAATCCCTGATGCAAATCACTAATCAAACACTGACGAAACACTGACTATGTGAAAGAGGCTTTAATGAGATCCAGTGGGTGATATAGTTACGTGGCTTGTGCAAGGGTTTTGTTTGCCTTGTGGCTTCCTTTTCACTAGGGACTATTTATTTTCCCCAGTTCCCATCTCCCTGCCAAGCACTTCATTCACTGGAACCTGACTCTCTTCCTCTGCAGCCAATGATCAGAGGAGCCTCCACATAGCCATTACTGCTTCATTAGCTCCTTTTATTCCATCTCCTGTTCCCTTTATGGCAGTTTCCATTTGCATTTTAATGAACTGAGAATCACACTGTTTGCTCTACCTTTCTTATACAAATTGCACAATTAGGGTTAGATTATACTTTAATATGCAACACCTTTTACGTTGCATGCAAATTCGGAATAACTTCACTCTCATTACTTGTGTTACTAATTACTACAGTTAGACTAGCTTCACGGTAATGTTACTATCCGTTTTCTGATACTTTTTATGGCAGAAAAATCATATTTATTTCTATAATATGTATACTTATTTCGATCACTTGAGTCAGGATTATAATTTTTCAGGATCTAAAAAATGCATGGCCACTAACTATCCTGTTTTTTTGTTTCCTTATTTTTTTTATGGAGTTGAATGAGCTACAGAATGAAACCAGTTTGGTGGGAGTTGGGGTTGGGGGAGGGGTGTCAAAAAAAGTGGAAACAAAAATATCTGTGTAAGAAAAAACATTCCAAAAAAGTGATTCAAGCTGACATTAGTTTATCAATTAGTTTCCAATCAGGATTAAAAAGGTTAAAAATATAAATGTTGAGGGGAAAAAAATTCTGTCATGATTCACCCTTCTTCAATCTAGCCGTATCAACGAGATATTCAACCCACCAACAATCTGACAGTGGATCCTGATGCTCATCCTCTTGAACTCCTGAGAAGCATAGCACCTGCAGATATGCTCACTGCACAACCCTCAGGGCTGACCTAGAATGACGTTATCACTTATACATAGTCCTTAGGGCCCTTTTTCATGGGTTAAGGATTGAGGCAATTATCGCCCACAATAATTGGCCTGTGTAAAGGTGCAGCCTATCACCAAATGAGTGAACGCTCATAAGGCTAGTTTCACACTAGAGGGAGGACAGATCCGACAGGCTGTTCACCCGATGGAACAGCCTGTCGGATCCGTCCTGCCGCTAGTTAACGTGTGCCCCCGGACTACCGCTCGGGCCTTATTGACTATAATAGGGGTGGGGCGGAGTTTCAGCGGAGACACAGCAGCACACGGCGAGAGGCTGCCGGAATAAAACTACGACATGCCCGACATTTATTCCGGCAGCTTCTCGCCGTGCCTCCACCGGAACTCCACCCCGCCCCCATTATAGTCAATGGGGCCGGAGCGGTAGTCCAGGGGCACACGTTCACTAGCGGTAGGACGGATCCGACGGGTGAACAGCCTGTCGGTTCCGTCCTGCCGCTAGTGTGAAAGTAGCCTTAGTTGGGTAATCATATTGCATTATTCATGTAGCATATAAAATCATGGTTTCTCAGCAGCAAATGCCTGTTTACACTGGATGATGTGATGATAACAAACAATTGAACTGAACAGTAACGATCATTCATTCCCACACAGAAGTGACGATTGCTGCATATGCAATGATTGGGAATTAACCTCCTAATTTCCGATCTCTGAAACTCCACCATTGTAAAAAGGCCATAAAAAGCTGTGGAATCTTTATCAGCATATAAGCAAGTGAAAAATATTGCATTGTAAAAATCATACAGAAAGGAACACAGTATATATCTTACTAGCAGCAGCTGGTCTAAGCTCCAAGATTGCAATAGGACATCAGGTCGAATTTTAGATCAATTGTGTTTCATCCTAGAGAACTTACCACATTTCTCCCTACCCACCGCCAACTTTAAGACACTCTGCTTAGCGTGGTGTAGCACTTACATATTATTTACATCCGGTGTAAGTAGGTAAGGGTGAGATTTGACTGTGCCACCGTCACCAAATGACCACACGGTTTTGCGGCATAATCATACAGGTGCCGTGGCTTAACATGGGCAGCCAGCCAAACCATCTGGTCTCACCCCAGGTATTCTTCATAGACTAAGACCCCATTACATAAAACACAAATATTTTTTAATAAATGAGTGTTGATATGTGAAAACTAGCAAACTGCAAGTAAATTGTTTTCTAACCATTACGTGTCTGTAATGATATTGGTGGGAATTTTGAAAGAGGCTACACCAGTTTGTAGTGTAAAGAAAGCAATAAATATTTCCTTTCTTTACCCAATGCTCGCTACTTTTCTTAAAACTTGGTATGGCGTGGAAGGGGCCAAGCTGGAGAGTCACGGTCTCCCATGGCCCAGCAAATTGATTATAATTTGTGCCAGAAACATTATAGCTCAAGTCTGTGACAACTATAATTAGATTTTCTGGAGCCAGAGATATGTCCTGTGGCTCTGTGCCATCAATATCATATTTTGGAGGTCCAACACCCGGTAACCCACTGATCAGAATTACCTTAAGCCTTAGAACAGAGCCAGAAGCACAGTAGTGGCCATGCCACGTTACTGCAGCACAACTCCAATTTAAGTCAATAGTTGAAAGGTTGCAGTAACCTGGAAAGGTCACTACACTGAGAACGGAGCTGGGCTTCCACCACCAGCAGCTGCCGCCCGCAACCAGCTGTTTGGTGGAGGCGATGAGTGGTGGACTCCAACAATCTGAAAACTGATGCCCTATCCTAAAATAGGTCATCAATATTGTTAACCCAGAAAATCCTTTTAATAAATTTGGTTCATCTCACTCTCACTGATGTATGAAATGGCAGCCTTGAAAAGTTGTATCGCTTTAAGATGAATTTGGAGATATATTGTGTGCGATTAGAAAACAAGATACTCCTGTCTATGGGGTGTTTGACACCAAACATTTACAGAATCCTCACAGAATACCGCCAGAGATGCATTAATGCGGAAAGCTAGGTGTTAATCCCATTGGGCACTATGATGGCTGCCTATAGGTGTTGTCTCTCATTATTATCTTTTACCTTTATAGGACTGATAACTCTGAAACAACGTAATGGAATATTATGTAAAAAGTTCAGAGGATGTTGCTAAATGGTCAGGCTTAAATGGCTAAAAATTGTTTGAAATTAAAAACATAAGATGGCAAGAACTGAAAAGAAAAGAATAATGGCGCAGTACTTGGCACTGTCCATAGAAACTGGGGGGAAGAGGCAAGAGACTGATATGAAAGGGGACAATCTCTGTACACCGATCATCCATAACAATAAAACCACTTACAGGTGAAGTGTATGACATTGAATATGTCCTTACAATTACAACTGCCAAGGGGTGTAATATTGGTGTTGATCTAGAAGCAAAAAATTTGAGGAACTTTGACCAGGGCTAAATAGTGATGGCTTGATGACTGGTTCGGAGTATCTCCAATATGAATCAGGTTTTCAGGTTTCGTGAGTTGTTACCAGTATTTAGTGTTGATATCCACTAAATGTGGTCCAAGGAAGTACAAACCCGGAGACAGTGCCAAGGGCTTTCAAAGACATACTGATGTGTGTGGGGAGCAAGCCTATCCCACCGAAGAACTAATGTAGCACAAATTGATGAAGAAGTTAACGTTGGCTATGAAACGTGTCAGGACACACAGTGTATCACAGCTTGTTATGTATTGGACTGTATGGCTTCCTAGTACACAATTTGTGGCACGTGGTTTTAATGTTATGACTGATGTATTTTGGCACAATATAAACAGGTTGAAATAAATAATGCAAATACAATATAAGATGGAAAATTCTGATCTTGCAAGGGTTGGATTTGTAGATGTAGATAGAGGTCCCTCTAAACTGAACGCTGCAGCAGTCGATTGTCAAGAAGGAAGCGCTCCTGCCCAGCAATCAGTTGTTTGTCAGTGGAGGAGACCTCTGCATTTACATGCAGCAATCTTCTCTATAGTATGGGAAGGAGCAATCGCTAATACCACTGCTCTTCCCCATACAGACTCGGTTGCCGGCAGCAGAGGCTGTTTACACAGCACGATCAGCTGCCAGCAAACAACAATTTGAGTGTCCGCACAAATGATCTATTACCCGATAAACGAGTATTTTGCTGAACGCTCATTAGCCATTATCTGGCGGATTCTCGGCTCATGTAAAGGGCCCTTAAGATCTTTTTTATTGAGTTCTTCATGCATGCTTAGAGCCAACCACCACATGTCTTCTAAGAATAAGTACCTTCTTGAAAACAGTTGTTAGGGCACATTCACATAGTTGTATTTTCAGCTATACAAATGTAACCTAGACCTCCGTTTCCCACAAAGTATCTAGTGATGGAGGACATGAAAGGAGACATTAAAATACTCCTGTGTGATTGGTGGAGGTGAATGTAAATGTTCCCTTAGTATATTATAGTAATGTATTGATTGCAGAATTTCCACCACACTAGTGCATTTGTACTTATTTTCTACTTTATATGCTCCTTGTACCTTATTCAAACCCCATCACTACTATTCTCAGCGGAGAACAGATGGAAACAATGTCATATATACCTTGTAGCAACATAGTTCTATAACTGAGAAAGAATCGAATTTAGAAAGAATTAAAGGAGAATCCCTGTTACAGTAGCGTTGTAGCTGACCTTTCATATGAATGGTATTATGTCCACTCCTTGCATGTGTACTATAGCTCCGTAAAGCGCGTGAAGGAGTGAAGGAAGTGCTAGCTTCTTCTTCTGTATTGCTTAATTGGTTTGTTTGCATGCCAATGGCCCACTGCTGTGCTTAGGAACTGTACTTAATCCAAGATGTCTACTAAATTTCCTTTACTAAATCAGAATGCAGGTTTCTCGTACGCAACTGGTTTCAGAAAATTGCTTTTGCAGTGCTGCATTGCCTGCTTGGAGTATAGAATTAGTTAGACCTAGTTAGGCCTTGTACACACTTCAGTGTTTGGTCAGTGATTTCCATCAGTGATTTGTGAGCCAAAACCAGAAATGAAGTCTACACAGACATAAGGTAGAAGGGAAAGATCTGCTCCTGTTCTGTGTTTTTGACCTGCACCTGGTTTTGGCTCACAAATCACTGATGGAAATCATAGACCGAACACTGACGTGTGATTGAGGCATTATACTGATTCTTGGAAAGTGACATGATTCTGGGCTTGTTTTAGGCGGCCAAAATTTTCTCAGGCAGATATGTTTTGTATAAAACTAAGTGCAGACAAAAAAGAAGGTTAGCAATCATTCAGAAACCAGTTTTCATTGGCCCAGTGCAGGTTAGACTATAGAAGAAATGATTGGTTGTGTTTTCAACACCTCACTATTTTCTGTATTATTTTTATACATTAAACCTTGTAGCCCTGTCAAGGCGAATTTGCATAGGACAATTATTGGGAATGAACATTAGTATGAACGCTTATTCCCAATTATCGGCCTGTGTAAAGGTTCCACAGGTCACCTGATGAACGAACGAAATGCTTGTTCATTGGGGTAAAATTATCGTTTTTTGTGGACACCTAAATCATCGTCACTAGAAAGCAGATTTTGCTGTGCAAACAGTGATCTGCTGCCCAGAAACAATTAATCTTCTTGAGGCCGAGCAATGGCAGTATTCATCACTCATCTCCATTCAGTGGAGAAGATTGTTGCATGTAAATGTAGCGCTTTACCGTCAATGATGAGCAGACATTTATTGGGAATAAAACGGCCCCATTCCCGATAATTGCCTGCTCGGTAGGCAAATGTAAGTGTGCCTTTAGTCTTTATATTTGTTGGGGAGATTTGTTAGAAGTGACCTTTCACTCCAGGATATTAGTTGCTATGGTTCACGCTACTAAATGTCAGATGAACAGTGGCATAAATCTTAGAAAAAACTGCATCCCTGATTTTGTAGGCCTCCGAGAATATTCATGCCTGTTATAGACCAAAACACTTCAGGGTCTTTCATACAGAATTATCAGTGTAATGGCTCATGCACACGACCGTATGTATTTTGCAATCCGCAAAACATGGATCGGAAAAAAACGGATGACATCCATGTTTTTTGCAGATCCATTGTAACAATGCCTGTCCTTGTCCACAAAACAGAGAAGAATAGGACATTTTCTTTTTTTTTGCGGGAACGGACTTTCGGACATATGGATACAGATTGCACACGGTGTCATTTCCATTGTTTTTTTAGGCCCCCATTCAAATGAATGGTTCTGCATATGGACCGCATAACATGGACGAAAAATAGATTTGTGTGCATAAGCCCTGACACAGATACCAGGTGCCGGGCCCCAATGCAAAATCTATAACAGGGCTCCCACCTGCTATTTATAATAATGGGATGTCGGAGGAGCATTTGAGCCCCCTCAGGCACCAGGGCCCACATCCAACTTTTTTATATAAGTGTGCCTTAAACAAAAACTTTTTATTTTTATTTATTTTATTTCAGCAAGCATAGCCTGAGTTTTTTTTCTAGTTTATATGCTTGTATGTGCTGTTGATATAAAACAATGTGTATTTGTTGATGTGCATCCATGGTGATGTATAAATGTCAAAACCCTCTGGATTTCATATGTCATTTTTTAATCTTTTTCATTGCTTGCTGCCTGAATTACCTGTACATGTGGATAAACATCTGCTAGGTTACAACATTTGGATCCAATTATCCATGAGTGTTCACAGCTAATCCCAGCAGCTATTGTTGTAGAGATTACATATTTTCCTAAAATTACTTTACTTTCCGCTTCAGCTTTAAAACCTGTTTTTGCTTACTTTTCTGGTTGAATCTTAACAGCCCCCCCCCCCTCCATCCAAAAGTTAAACAACCCCTTTAACCTGTCTCCAGCCTCGATGCTGCAAGTCGTTCCCTCTCAGTGGTTTTTGTGTACAAGCTAGGAATTATTGTACTGTTATTAGGCTATGTTCACATTTGCATTTAATATTTTTTCAATAGAAACCAAATAGAACCAGGACAGACTTCACTGTAAACACTGGTGGTATCCCTTGTACATCATAATGGAGCGGATGTGGATCCACAGTGTCACTTGAACAGATTTGATTGGGGCTACTCCTAAGGGTGTTATCTAAGTGGCCCCCAGGTCTTTACCTTTTAACCCCTGTACAGGGATCTGGACTCCGCTACAGGGGAACTACCAGGCCTCTACCTTTTGGAGTAGTCTCAGTTTGACTATAGACTCACAAGGTTCAAGAAACACTGGTTTCTTTGTAAAGAGACTTTGTAAAGAGAAATGTATAAAACAAAAACTCTAATCCTACTTTAGTCTCACTAGCTGGTATCTGGAGCAGCAGATCCTTGGTTCAGCATTGACCCCTTAGTGAGCTTCCTTTTTTTTCTAATTTCTTTTATATGGATATCTTTCTACACTGGGTAGGACAAGCATCCAACCTGCTCCATTCTCCTCTTCCACTTTTTTTGTTTCATCACAGGAAACCCTTTTGGGATGAATTCACTCTGAGAAACCACTTTCTCTCTTCATCCGTCTGGATGAACTCTTTCATATATAATGTATAAAATTGCTTTTCATCTACAATGAATCCTGTAGCTCAACACCCTTGGAAAGGAAATACACAGTGTTACCAGTCATCACAATTCCCAACATTTAGAACAATGGTATGTGTAAATCTGAAAAACTTAGCTCCTTCTTATAAGCATAGGCTTCATCAGTTCATCAGTCCCAAGTCTCCATTAATTTAGAAGCTCCACAACGTCAGATGCATTAGTCATTAGGAGAATCACAGAGCAGCTTCCACTCACACTGTGTCCCAGGCTTCCTCCGCAATTATCCTTGATCAAACTAGAGGTCGAAATGGTTTTATCACACAATAAGTAGAAAGTCATGCACTTTGACACAGAGTTAACGGCTGTACGGTAAAATGCTTTGTATAACAGCAAAATGCAGAAAAGTTGTGCAACAAAAAACATTTGTGCAACTTCCTGGAAAACGACTATTTTAGGGCTGTGATTGGACTGTAAAAACACAACCAAATTGCAGAAAAGTCACAGGTAAGTCGCAAGTGACTTGCATTGTGGTCTATAATAGCAAAGTCTAGTGTAACTTGTACCCTGTAATGAAAAAACAGTGTTGCATTTTCTGCAATTGTCGCGTCATGTCACGCGTTGCACTGCGACACCATTGACAATCATTAGATGCAACGTCACACTGTTTTCATGACACATGTCGCCATGTAACCCCAGCCTAAATCTCTGGAGACTTGGAACTGCTAAAGGAGGTAAGTGTTGCAGATTTGCACATGCCATTTTAGCTCATGTTGTGAATTGTAGTGATTGGTGGTACTTTCTTTGCCCATTGTCTACAAGAGTTTAGAGATACAGGATTTACTGTTTGCTGCATCTTCATCTGGCTTTTTCCAAACTGTTCCCCCTTTTTTTCTTCCTGTATTGTTCCTTCCTGTTTGGTAGTTCAGTGCATTTTCACTTTTACATATGGCATTGGTTTATATCTGTCTGTCTGGCCTTTATAATAAGTGTGATAAGGATAATCTGTCTGGACGGACTTTTTGATAAACCATGTATATCACTGCTTTATATCTATCTCTATGGACTTTGCAAGTAGGCTTGAGCGAATCGAGCTTCAGATCATAGATCCGAAATCAATTTGTTAAAAAAACGTAGCTGTTAATGCTGTTTTGTACAGCATTAAAACGTATGGGCTCCGTGTAGCCAAACTTCGTTTCGGCCTAAGTTGCACGAGACCCGTGAGTGACTACAGTATCTGTGTATTTTAAGAAAATTATAAAACCGGAATCTCAAGAGTGCTTTGGTATTGGCTGGTACCTCGATACCAAAGCCCACTTCGGATTCCTATTTTAAATGTTTTTAAATATGCAGATAGGAATACTGTAGTCATTCACCAAAGTCTAGGGCACCTTCGGCCAAGATGAAGTTTGGCTACACGGAGCCCATACATTTTAATGCTGGATGGAAACAGCATTAACAACGTTTTTTGACAAATTTACTTTGGATCTATGATCTGAAGCTCGATTTGTTCAAGCCTAGTTATAACATTTTCCCCCTTCCTCCTTCCTTCCTCCTGCCTTCATTCTCTCCTCATCTGCCCTACCCTACCCCTTTTTTTCTAATTTTGCTACTCATCAATATGTGATTGGTGGGGGTTGACTCCTGGCACCCCTGCCAAACAGCTGTTTGAAGAGGCCGCAACTCGCCAGTGTGCACTGCAGCCTCTTTACAGCTTACCAAGCACAGCGCCGTACATTGTATAGCAGCTTGATGTTGCAGCCCAAGTCTATTCACTTGAATGGGAAAGAGCTGTGCCTAGCCCATGAGACTGAAACATCTCTGGCTAGGAAGAGGTCACAGCATCCACTGGAGCGCCTCTGCCTCTTCAAACAGCTAATCAAAAGGGGTGTTGCGAGTTACATCCCCTGATCAGATATTGATGACCTATCCTGAGGTTAGGCCATCAGTAAACAAATCCCAACCAACCCCTTTAATGAAACAATATTTAAAAAAATGATGCTTTTCTATAATGTGTGGTATGCAATTCTGAGTATCGTCCCTGATAACAAAAAAATATGGCTTGTCTCTTGCTGTGAATATGATGATTTGAAGGGGAAAGCAAAGGCTATAACTAAAGTTTTGTAATGTTCTTTTTTTTTTTTCAGCAGAGCCAGTTGAACTCCTTTCTCTGGACCATCAAACAAGACCCTCCTTCATACTTGTTTGGCACCATTCATGTTCCATACACAAGGGTGTGGGATTTTATCCCAGAAAACTCTAAGAAAGCTTTCCAGCAGAGCAATATTGTATACTTTGAGTTGGATTTGACAGATCCCTACACAATCTCTGCGCTGACCAGTTGCCAGATGCTGCCTCAGGGTGAGAACTTACAAAGTGTTCTTCCCAGGGATATTTATCGCAGACTCAAACGCCATTTGGAATATGTTAAACTCATGATGCCCTCATGGATGACTCCAGATCAAAGAGGGAAAGGTCTTTATGCTGATTATTTATTCAATGCCATTGCTGGAAACTGGGAACGAAAGAGACCCGTATGGGTAATGCTCATGGTGAATTCCCTGACAGAGGTTGACATCAAATCAAGGGGAGTCCCAGTACTGGATCTGTATCTTGCTCAGGAAGCAGAGCGTCTTAAAAAGAGAACTGGGGCGATCGAGAAAGTAGAAGAACAATGTCACCCGCTTAATGGGTTGAATTTTTCACAGGTAAGACTTTTCAAATTTTCAATAGATATAAAATTCAAGCTACAACCTGGAAGTCTCCTTGACATTTAAACTGAGAGAGATATGAACTTTTCTTTGACAATTAATATACATTGCATCTTCTTTACTTTTTTCCACAGCCATAGCTTAAAATGGTTGTTGACCAGGCTGGAAAACCAAGAGCTTATGCTGTGAGCCCAGCCTAATGATAGGTGGTCTCACCTCTGGGAGACCTCATGATCAGCTGTTATTTGCAAGGGCTGAAAAATGTGTCATTCCCTGTAATGCCGCTGTCGGCTCATTATCTTCTAATAGCCCATATAACAAGTCATAATTACCCTTCAAAGCATACCTCAACTGTTAATATTATTTGTCTATATAAATTGACATGTTTTGGGTAACTGGAATTCTACTTGTGCATTGTGTATGGCATTGTGGTGGGTTCACACCATATTTTTGCCCTCTGCTGGGTTTTCAATGCTTGAATGTTTGATTACCTGAAAATGGTCTCCAAACTGTTCCATTCCCTTTCATGAGGCAAATAGAGTCCTTAGGAAAACACTTTGCACTCTACACTCTATTACAGTGATGGTGAACCGTTTAGAGGCCGAGTGCCCAAACTGCAACCCAAAACCCACTTATTTATTGCAAAGTGCCAACACGGCAATTTAACCTGAATACTACAGTCCAATATAGTATATCTTTCATCTACTTTTTCATTTGGCTATAATAGCCTGCCTACATTCAGTGCACTTTGCCTGTGATGTTCATAGTGCGACCTGCACTGATAAATTGCAGGAAAAGTCTAAGGCATATTGGTACACCATAGACTTTTTCCAGGGTGCGGGTGCCCACAGAGAGGGCTCTGAGTGCCGCCATAGGTTCGCCACCACTGCTTTCTGGTCGTTTTCATATTTTCTTCCTTATAGAATAACATCGTTTATCACACTATTCTATCTGCCAAGAAAAGAAGGAAACTATTGGAAACAGGTCAAAGGGAGTCAATTGTTTGAACACCATAAGTCAATTTCCAAAGACAACCAGTAGATATTTGCAAGCAGTCATACATAGACAGTATATGGATAGACGAGAAGACATGATATGTAAAAACAGAGATAATAAGGAAGAAAAAATGTTGTCAAAGTTACTTTTTTGTAAACTTATTCTTGTGAAATGTTTGAAAGGCTGAGGTATGCTCTTAATGTGGTTAGGTATCAGTAATAGGATGATCTAAAATGAGCATGCGTTGGCACATCAACAGTAATCTAATGTAGCTGTATCGCATAACTCATAAAATTATAATCCTTTATATTTTGAGTAACAGTTGATAAATCCCATTTACAATGTGTAAGGGCTGTACAGTGTATAGTTCTAAAATTCTTTCTATGCACAATATAACACAATGCTTATAGGTCTAAGCAGGAACAAAGTTAGGCTTTTTTCACCCAGGGCAAACAGTTAGTTTGGTCCCCCTTCCACTTGTATGTTGACAGGCACATGTGGATTTGGACTTCAGAATAGTGATTACCGGCGTAGGCAATATTCGTTTTCGCGATATTTCACAAATTTTTCGCATAATATTCGCAATAAATTTGCAAATTCTAGAATTCGCGATCTCCATTCATTATTTTCACGATTGCGCAAATTGGCACTAATGATGCACATTTTTTTGTGCAATACGTGCACATTTTATTATTTCTGAGTAGATATTAGTGATTGGTACACTAAGTATTGTTGGGACATCACTGTGTCTAACAGAGACACTAATCCCTATCACAGCACAGTAATTCCTATCACACTACCTAACACCCTGCACTGGAACCTATCAGCTACACTATATCACTATCTAACCTACACTGACTATCTCCCACTAACTATCTGTATTATATATATGAGCTAACTAACTAATGTAATTAAATAAGGATCCAGATGAGTCTGCAAAGCACAGAGCACAGCAATGTCACTGCTTTCTCTCTCTCAGAACTGCAAAAAACAGCAGAAAATGGCTGCTGGGGAGGTTCTTATATAGTAAAGGGGTAGGCAACTTTCGTATTGGTTGCTAGGGATGTTGCTAAGCTCTGACAAAGATATTGCAGCCTTCTCATTGGCCCACAAGCAAGAAGCAATAGTACTGATGAAAAAAAAACTAGAATATTCGCGATTACGAATATATAGCACTATATTCCAGACTTTCGCAAATTCTTGAAGTGCCGATATTCGCGATAGAAATTTGTAATTTGAATATTCGCGATCAACACTAGTACTGATGGGAAAAAAAATAATATTAGCGATTACGAATATATAGCACTATATTCTAGATTTTTGCTAATCCTCGAAGTGCCGATATTCGCAATAAAAGTTCGCAATTTGAATATTCGCGATCAACTACTTCAGAAGTCCATTTGTCAGCCTACCATGGCACTGTAGCCACATGCCGGCCTCTTATTATTAGCAATAACTGGGAGAGCTTCTCCATTAGGTTGCAGGGGGAAAGTAGAGCTGTTTGCTAACATTTGCAGCAATTTTTTTTTTTCTCACAAGCTGGATAATCCATTTAAACTTGCTCAGACCGTATGGCTTTACTATCTTTTGTATCTATCAGTGGCTAATTAAACATACCCATTATTTATATACATAACACGATAATCTGTCAATTTATGCAGAAGACATCTCTGAGTATTGGTAATTGTATCTAGAAAAGAGCAGCTAGTATTCACAGCCTTCTCACCTTCTACCCCTGAAAGTTATCAATGACATGAAAACACCAGAAGGTATCTTGTAAAAGGTGACAGCTGTAAAAATATTTGACTCTAAAAAGCCATCAATGAAACAGATAGGTGTCTACCGAGAGGAGGAGAGGGGTTGAAGAGGTAACAATAACATACAACAGAAGGTGGATGATTGAGAAGACAATGGTCACATGCGATCTAGGAAAAAGGTTTCATTCATATCGCCATCAATGTTGAGGAGATGTTACAACAGATCTTCAGCCTTTTGAGTTGTACGCAAGTAGTTGAGCGCATATTTCGTTTTAGCTTATTGTCTACAAAGTTCTCTTTTTAGACTATTATATAGGGTATCCAGTGGCTAATTTTGGCAATATCGGCTACTTTTGATAAAGCATGATAAAGCATGCCATATCACTGGGCATATGTGCACCCTACCCATGATTACAGATTACTTTCACAACCTTAGGTAAAATTCAGTTATTTTTATTGTGAAATAAAATGGTCATAAGTCTGTTTGTTAACTAAAGAAGGCCATTCATGATGAACTTCGGAAAACAAAAGCATCAGGCTTCACCCAATTATTCTCTCTCTCCGTTGACATCATTTGTCAGTAAAGAGTTGGAAGCTGCCCACACTCAACCGAAGGTGCCATTCTTGGGGTTTGTCTGACAATACAATAATGTGTATGGGGGTCTTAACACTGAATTATAGGAATTGTCTACAAGAAGCTCTTAATAGTATTACGTACTAGTAGTACTATCTAAACTCAGGTTCCTCTGGTTACTCCCCAGCTACTCCTTAGAAGTTACTGTACTTATGATAGACCAATTCATCTACAAATGAGTAAGGGCTGCATTAGACCTGCAGATGATCTGCCACATTAACGCTAACAAGTGTTTGTAGGAACGTTCATTAGCGATGATCTGCCTGTGTAGAATTGCCACCAATTTCCAGATAAAAGAGCAAACACATTTTTTATGCAGGTGAAAACATCATTGTTTCTGGCAGCAGAAAATGCCATTTAATCACGCTCTACTGCCAGCAAATAATGATTTTCTATGGGGAAAAGGGATGGCATTCGCGATCGAATATTACATGGAAGAGATCCTGCATGTAATAGCAGTGGTCTCCTTCACTGACGAGCAGGCGATTGTCGGGAAGGAACGCTTCATTCCTGACAATCAAAATGCTCATCTGCAGGTGTAATGCAGCCCTAAGGATAATTCCCTTTGTAACAAGGTCAAAGGTGCAGTGCAGAGATGATCCAAGTCATGATCTGATGATGGCACTGGTTGAGTTAGGCCTGTATTACACTGGCCGATAGTTGGCTAGATCTTTGCTAACTAGCGTTCATAGGAACGCTCATTAGCGATGATCTGGCAGATCGAGCATGTTCATCGGGCAATCCAGTTTTTTAATACTTAAAAATAATCACTTGCTGGCAGCAGATCATGCTGTCTAACTACGATCTGCTGGCAGTAAACAATAAGTCAGTACGGGGACGAGTAATGGCATTAGCGATCACTCCTCCACAGATTGCTGCACTGTAATAGCAGCGCTCTCCTACACTAACACTAACGAACGCTTCCCTCCCAAAAATCGCCTGCCTGATTGGTCTGGTGCAATACTAGCCTAAGCTTCTAAAAGCAACTCAGCTTAGAAATGTGGATCAGATGCACATACTCAAATGACTCCTGAATTATCTACTGTAAAAAAAAATTTGCTTGCAAATAAATGTTTTCACAGCTAATCTTGTCTGTAGATAAAAACAAGCAATTATGGCAAAAGAAGTTTCTGTTATTGTCAAGATTACTTAGATAAGATAACCTTGTGTTAACCGTATAATCTCATTAACCATGTTATACAAAAAGGGCACAGCATATTGTCAAGAAAAACTCCTTCAGAACCACAGTGGAAGATTCGGCTGAGAGATCTATAATTTCTTTCATCTTTCAATATTTTTACTAGTTTGTTTAAATCAATAAAAGATCCCTTAAAAGCAGAATTACGGCCAGAGCTGATTGACGGCTATTCTTGACTCGTCAATACACATGCACACTTTACTTGACTAAGCATGTATGCTTTCTCAATGGAAAGAGAGGGATAAACTTTCTTCCAGACACCTCTTTTGTCTTATCTCCCATGAGAACAACTGATTGGGCAAGTTGCAATCCAACATGCCCAACACTTCTTTCCTTTAACATCTGCCGACATGGGAGAGTCTGGACACCCCATGCATATTAGATGGCCAGGTTCTAGTGCCCTGCAGCAAGCATACTTTGGACGATGGACATTTGTAGACATTTGCCCTTATTGCCACTATGAAAAGCCAACAACTCCCTACTTTATTGGACTTTGAAGGGTTAACTTGCACTGTGATTTATGCTGTTGTTTGCACTTATACTGTTTTATATTGTTGAACTGCATTTTTATGTTTATTGTAATATATCAGCTTCATTCACACTGTTATTGCACTGTACTTGCACTGTACTGTGGAACGGGTTAATACTAAGAGACCTTAGTCTATCTAGACTCGACTATCTATACAGACTCACTGCTATTTTCACTGTCTGGTTTAACTCTATTATTTATGTTTGAAGACTTGTTTATTTGTGGAAAACAAATTATTCATTCACATAGACTTGCATGGAAGCTCTATATAAGTTTATGATAGACAGAAATTTCAACAATGTTTCTGTTTAGGCTGTGTTTCTCTATGCCACCTCTCTCACTAGAAGGTTCTCAGTTTCTCAGCTAGAAACTGTATATACGTAACACAGTCAGAGCCCCTAGTTGTCTGCAGATAGAGAACAGTGCTTAGTAGAAGAGACTGCACCAGAAGAAAACTCTCAGATGGAAATACTCTGGCACAGATTCTGGGTCACTCGCCCTGTGACCATGAATCAGCCAGACAACAGACCCATAGACCCTGGGCCAACAGCATTTGGCCAGGAAGCCAGCCTTCTGAGAGACAGAGGGACAGCAAGTTGAGGCCTTTCCTCAGCACAACACCTCCTTCTGCCAGGGAGGAGACTGGAGAAGCCAGTTCAGCGCATTGCCTGTATTTTCCCCTTGATTAAACCTCCAGTAAAGAATCTCACTGATTTTATGCAAACCCTGAGTTGCTGGACTTATTTTCTATTGGGGTGCACGTGCAATATATTGCATATCAATAGTGTTGAAAGTCAGTAGTATGCTGCATTGCCTCAAATTAACTGTTTCAAATATGCTATATAAAATAATGTTATATTTTAGCAAATGTAGACTTTGCTGTAGGTATGGTATGTATGTATGTAGGTATGTCCAAAGATTATTTAGATTTCACTACTGGTTGTTTTAAAGAGGCCACAGTTCTTTTGCTGCTCAGTTAACAGAAGAGAGTTTTATCAGTGTATTTTTCTACTACTTTATTATTTTATACTCAAAAACTGAAATTCAGGTGTGTCAGCAGTTATTCCCAGTGTTCTGCATGCACCTCCATCTCACACTAAGTTTGCTACAGAAAACTGAGACAGTAGTTCTTTTGCAAGGTGCCCATGAGGGAAAGCTTGTGGCCATCACACCAGGACCAGACCAGGATGCTTTTTGCAGCCTTCTCTTCCCTTCCAAGCCAGATGGCTTTGATGGTGCCCACTATTTGACAGGAAGCAGATACTGATACACGTGTTATTCTTCATCTAGCATGGGGAGCCAACACCGCTGATAGGGCAAGAGACGGTGATGGCTCCTTGAACAGTCTATGGGATGAGAAATGGAAGGGATCAGAGGGGTGAAGCACTTCTGTGGGAGAGTAACATGCCCTGTGCCCTAAGTGCAATATAGTAAAAGGCTTGAATGTATCTTTCGCAGGTGAACATTAATAGGGCCTATATTCTAGTGGTGATAATTGTCCAACTGATAAAGCATAAAGCAGTATTTGTGCACCGCGCTCTCCCTTGTATATATCGCTCTCCTGATTGAAGTTTTTTTTACTGGAGAAGAACATGGCTTCCTGTTACGACATTCACTGTGGCTGGCTAATCCGAGTACAATCAACTAAAACACAACAAATGATTTTTATCTCACCCAGGATGAATATGACATGGTGATGAATTGGCCCAGATATCATACATAGTTATGTTCAGCTTTTATTTGCTTTCATTGTTTATGCATTATTGGCTTTTTCAAAGATTGTGACCAATATCTCTTCATGTTCACTGCTCCCAAGGAATGTTGTCTCGAGCCTGCTTGTGCTTGTTGGTAATGTGCGCCTTAGAGGTTACACTCATTTTTTTTCTTGTCTGATATATGATAACATTAGACTCCAGGGGAAAAGATCCTAACAATTTTCTAAACGCATTTGTCATTTATTTACTTAAACTGCTGTCGCCTGGTGCTGCTATGATTCCCGGTAGCTTTGGGAGGTAACCCATTAAGCTACATTCACCCTAAAGTGAAAAAAAAAAAAAACATTAAAACTGGCAAAGCGGTTTGTTTTTAACATTAGAAAAAGGGACTGTCGGTCAGTGAAAACGGACAAAATATTTTTTGATGTCCGTCATCCACTGGCCATCAAAAAAACTGCTGTGTGAATAATGCCATTCAAATAAGTATGGAAGTCAGAATTATTTTCATCTCATTTACTAGCGTATTAACCGTCTACTGGCCTTCATACTGATTACAAAGCTGTAGATAAGGCCCTTTTAACATGGAGTCTTTTGCCGGCAAGAGAAAAGAGAACCCTCCTCCCTTTCTTCTCAATAGGAGGCCACACTGCAGTTGCACCAAGGAAGGAAATGTCTTTTTTTTGGCACAGTACCCTGTTCGATTCCGCTGGAAATTGTGGCGGGTGTTCACTTGCAGTTTCACTCTATTCAATGGGGCCACAGCAGAAACAGGATGGGTTTCCCCCAGGGGCGTAGCTAAAGGCTCATGGGCCCGGGTGCAAGAGCTCAGCTTGGCCCCCCACCCCTCAGTGCTTTGGGGCCGGGGCCAGGGCCAGGGAAACACATAGCCTTTGTGCGGCCTGAAGCAAAAATTGAAACGGCACCTTCCCCCCTGCCAAATTCTTGCCCTAACCCCTTCCCTCCAGCCAGAAGTGTAACTTGACCCGCATGCACTTTCTATAATATTGGTGTCTTCTTATGCGGCACAAGGGTCTTTGGGCCCCCTCAGGTTCCTGCACCCCCTATAGCTACGCCCCTGGTTTCTGCCGTGGAATACATGACGGATTTTGTCTTTGCCTTGTGAACAGAGCCTCATAGTGCATACACATGTATTTTTTTTTTTTTTTTAGTGCTTTGTTATGGGGTTTTATTTCTGCACTTTTGTGCTTTGGACTTTTTTTTTTTACTAAAGTTTTTTGAATCATTTTTCCGTGGTAAAAAAATCATATCCAGATGTTAGCTAACTGTCTATGGGAAATGTGAAAGCCAGGCCACACAAGTGTTTTTTGCTTCTGATGTTTTTGTTCATTAGACAGCGTTTATTACATTCAGCTTCTTTGCATTTTTTGCTATAGGGAAAAAAACTCATGAAGAAAACGCAAGTGGTAAGACACAAAATATGGCAAAAATTACAGGAAAAAAAACACAAGTAAACGCAGGTGGACAAAAAAAACACCTTCAGTTATTTTGCCGTTGTTTTAGTGGTAAAAAAAAAACATTCCAGTGCCAAATTCTTGTGTGTCAGAACCCTTATGATGATTTAGCACACAGTGGCCCACATATACTATTGTGACTATGCCTGAATTCTGGCAAAAATTTGGTACATTTTTGAAGTGAGTAAGCCAAAAATGCAGACCGCACATGTCCATGAAAAACAAAAATGTGAACAAGGCCTAAAATGCAGACAGCACATGTCCATGAAAAACAAAAATCAAGCAGTAATCAGCCGGCACTCCGTTCAAAGAGCGTGGTGCACGTGTCCGAGATAGCAATCTCAACGTGTATTGTAGAAAAAAGACCGGCACTTACTGTATCTTCTGCTAATTCGATGCTTTAATTGGTCACATATAGTACAGAGTTCTGTGACGCGTTTCGGCTCCCAAAATGAGCCTTTTTTATTGCCATTATCTGTTTGAGAAAGGCTCATTTTGTGAGCCGAAACGCGTCACAGAACTCTGTACTATATGTGACCAATTAAAGCATCAAATTCGCAGAAGATACAGTGAGTGACGGTCTTTTTTCTGAAAAACAAAAATGTCAACAAGGCCTAAGCCAACCAAAACATTATTTAAAGTTAGAAAAAGTGTCTATCCCTGCACCACATTTATCATCCAGCCTCTGTGATAAATCTGGTGTACCTTTAGACTGTCTGGTTTACACTAGGTATGTTTTAGATGGGATTAGTAAATCAGAGTCAGACCCAATGTTTACTAGAAAAAGGTCACTGCAATTTTTGACGTGTTTTTTTTTAAATTTATTATATTTTATTATTAAGAAAGTTGACAAAAGCTGAATTAAACAATGACTGAGGCAGTTTTTAAGCCAAAGTGAGAATTAGATCCAGCAGGAAGAAGAAGTAGGAGTCCTTCCTGTATATTTTCTATTCCTTTTGAATAAAATACTGCAGCATAAATTCACCCTAAGGACTCCACCACAAATTTTGCTCTGGCGTTTGTTTTTCCACTAAAAATAGCTATAAATATATATATTATATATATATATATATATATACATACTACCTTTTTTCCATACCACATGTATTTTTATGGCAATTTAGTGCCATCTTTCAACTCAGATGCATGGATGGTGTGTTTTTTTTCCTGTAGTTTTTTCCCCATAGAGGAACACCTTGAAATAAACCCCATTGCCTCAATATGCAGTGCTTAAAAAAATGCCAAAGACACAAAAAACGGCAGCAGCAAAAAAAATGCTGAATTTCATATTTTCCATAGATTTGCAGCTATTATCTTCCATTGAACTGCACATGAAATTGAATTTGCAAATTAATAACAAACATTACATCAAACATGATGAACACGGCATCTGAGGGGTTCAATGACGGGAGGTGGCGCAATCGCCGTTCCGTCTCATTGCACCTGCTACTTACAAAAAATGTGCTTTGTGATTAAGTAATTAGTGTGGGGACTCGCTCTGGTAGACAGGGTCAGCGGATGCAGTATAGAGGCAAAAACACGTTCTTTGGATCAAACAGTGCAGTGTTTTTTTTTTCACACTTTAGGCAAGTGACAAAACAAGCAGTCTAATTCAAGCAAAAAGTCCCCTTTGTGGTATTGGTGGTAGTTCACACCATACGGCAAATCTGCCTCACAGAGTCCTTGTTCATAGAAGCATGAACCTGTTTTCACTCCAAACAAGTACCAAGCCTCCATCCAGCAACAAGGCTATCAGATCCCAACACAGAGATGCCTTTGCATAAAACCAGCTGTCTTTTAAAGGCAACTAGGTGTTAACCAAAAACCTGGACCGACACCTAAAATCCGGTCCAGTATTTGCCCTCACCTTGCTACAATCACCCTGCAGCACAGGCTGAGAGGAAAATGCCTGTTTTCCACAACCAAACCTCTCATTGTGTCACATTAGTTACAGAGATTTTTTTAGTAAAATTCTGCAAAGCAACCGAATTGAGTTTTTAAGAACTTCGCTCATCTCTACTCACAATGATAACCATAACTGGGTGAACCCTCTGAGACTAAGGGTGCCTTCACATGACTGTGTTTTACAATCTGCAAACCGTTCAACAGGAAAACAAGCATACCGGCTGTGTCCACGCTGTTTCACGGTGCAAGCCTATTGGATTTGTGGTATGTATGGTGCGGCAAAGTATAAGACATGACCTACCTTTTGTGGCGCTGCTGTGCGGGTGGACCCACTCTGAGGTCACTTTCTCTCAGTGAAGTATTAGATCAGTATTTGTAAGCAAAAACAGGAACATAACACAGAAGAGGCAAAAATCTTACCATTATCATTTTTTCTGTTGGTCCCTGTAATGACTAGAGATGAGCAAATTGATTCTATAGAATCAATATATTCTTTTGTGGGAAGAGAGAGAAAGGGAGAACACCAGGATGTCGTTCTAGTAACTCAGTTAGCACATCACATATTACACTGATAAGTGCAATGCTTTTCTGTAGACATCTTTATCTAGGCTTATCAGTAGTTCAATAGAGCTGTCATACTGTTATCCCAATTTAACACCTACTATTTTTATGAGGATTACCTTGTGGATAACATCTTTGCCTCACAACAGTGGTAAACACACAACGGAATACCTTTCTATATAAGAGGCTGACTGTGCTGACTGCTACAGAAGGGAAATATTTTGTATGTACGGTACGGTAAAATGTATGTACTGCCAAAAAGAAAAAAAAAAAAATATCTAAAAAAAAAAAATATTTTATGAATATTGAGGGACAATTTATCAAGACTGGCATTACCATATGCCAGTCCTAATCCCTCAATGCCAGAGTGAGATGCACCTAAACTTATAAAGAGGCAGATGGTTAAAATTAATACCACCTCATCCATACTAGCTCATCACAGGATGCAGCAGGACCTTGAGCTGTATAAATCCACTTTAAAGGGGTTTTCCAGTTTGCATCAACCTCCTTTAAAATAATCAGTTATATGAAGGTAGCTGTAATTTTGTAATGTATTTCACTTACCTTTATTGCTAATATCTTTATTGCCCATATCTTCCGTTCTGAGCTGTGGTCACACAACCATGTCCATGCCATGGGTGTGTCAAAGCAGCAACAGGAGCAGTGATAGGGGAGTGCCTGTAGCTAGTTGGGTGGGAGGAGCTATAGACTATCTGTGTCACTGACATTCCCGTGACAGGTGCCAGGAGATCAGTGAGACTGGCAACACGTGGTTTGATCTGACAGGTTCCTTGTGGATCAATTCGTGTCTGTGTTGTTTCTGGTAATGGGCACACCCCTTGCCTCAGGTGTTGCTTATGTGGTCATTTAACCATCCCTATTTATTGTGGCTTCTCCCACCATGCTGTGCGGTTTATAGCTTCACTCTTGTTGTGGATTACTGGTGTTTGGTTCTCTGTGGAGTTCCTGTGCTTTCATAGCCATTTGAAGTTAAGTGTCTTCTTCCCCTTTTGGTTATTTTTTGGGTTTTCTTGTGATGCTCTTTTCCCTGTCATTTGTGTTTAGGCCTGAGTGAGACTCCAGTTCGTCCTACCGTTTGGAGGAACAGGTTGTCTCTTGTCCTGACATTAGTACCAGGGTCTTACAGCGTGAGTTAGTACTTTAGGTTCCTGTGTATGAACTCACCTACAGCTGGGGTCAATTCATACTTGCAGGCAGTCAGGACCTTGAGTAGGGTTTCTCTAGGAGGTGACCTGCTCCGTTCCCTAGTTTTCAGGACTTTTCCCTCACCCCTTTCCCTCCTACGTGCAGTGTTTGTTTCCCTCCCACACCGGAGCGTGACAAGTTGGGTGTTGTTAGGGACAGTGACAGGGGAGTGTCTATGTAACTAGCTGTGTGGGAAAAGCTATAAACTAGCTGGGTAATGTTAGGGGCAGTAATAGGGAAGTGCCTATGTAACTAGCTGGGTGGGAGAAGCTATAAACTAGCTGGGTGATGTTAGGGGCAGTGATAGGGGAGTGTCTATATAATTAGCTGGGTAGGAGGAGCTATAAACTAGCTGGATGTTGTTAGGGGCAGTGATAGGGAAGTGTCTATGTAATTAGCTGGGTGGGGGGAGCTATAAGCTAGTTGGGTTTTGTTAAAGACAGTACTGGATCTGTGGCAGAGAACGTAGAATTGCCTCTTGAGTGTGGTTGGATAGAGAAACAGAAAGTGCTACATACAGGATGGAGAGAAACCAGAGGGATTTGTTTACACAGTAAAAACGGGTCAGGAGAGTCCAAATTGAAAAATAAAAAAACAGGGGGAAGATGTACATGAAGTAAGCAACTAAATGAGCATGAAACCATGATAATCCCAATAAAACCCTTTAAGGTATCAAAGAAAAAGTCTGCTTATAGATGGAGATCATTACATATTGTGAGTTCTAACTCCTTCTGCGGAACCCTGGCTGAAAAAGGTCTTGTACATGTCTGTGTCCTATACATTAATAACATCAGTAATAATTTTTCATTTGCTATAATACTGCTCCCTTTATTAGTTCAGTGATGACAATGTAAGTGTATAATATGAAGTACAAAAGATAAGCTGTCGCTCCTCGGAGCTGCAGATATCTATCCCACTGATTGTTCCAATGACTAGAGCCTGTATTTCCTGCCAAAATGGCAGATGGAAATCCAGTAGAATATGGTCCATATTATTTTAAGTAATATTATCACAATTTCTTGCATGATGGTTATTAGAAAGGTAGGCTTGCCGATTGTAAGATACCATAGCTTTATATCTTATACTTCTATACTCCTTATTTATATGTTCTTTTTTTTCCTTTTTCTGCAGTTGTTTATGAGCCGGTCTCTGCAGCCAAAAATGAGCTATACTTAGCTTTTAAAAAATATTTTCTTCCTTTTTCCACCATAAAATAATTCCTTACAAAGCTATTCCTTAACCATGGCAGGCCTTCATAATTGCTGGCTTTGCAGTTTATTAAAGAGGGAACATTTTAGATGGTCTCAGGTCTAGGAGGGCTTGTCCAGCTGTCAGTTTTAATAGTATCACAGGACCTAAATCAAGGGAAGTACATGTTATTCCTTAGTTTGAAAGGGATTTTGCGAGACTTGAATGTATTAGCATGACAAAGTCAGATTATTGACTTTCATAGCTGTTCTAGCAAAAGTTCAGCATTGGTGTAGATGCTTCAGGTAGCAACTGAAAATCAAACGTGTTACTAGATGACCACTATGACATCCAGTCAGAATAAATATGCAGGAGCTCTAAAGGTTTCATTCTGCTCTAGGCTATTTACATGAGGTTCACCATGTTTTCAAAACTATAATTAAAGCAGTTAAATGGCTTTCAACCCTTTCGGGAGTGAGAGCAAAGGGACAGAATATGGGGCAAGAGTGTGAGCAGATGTGAGAGTTTAGTTGTGTAGACTTCAATGAGGGGTGGCGATTGGCTAATTTGAGTTGCATAATACTATAACCCTTTCATATGTAAAGTGCGGCTTTGATCCAAGTTGGATGAAAGTTCTGAAAAGTAGAGATGGTGGCAGTGGGTCTTTTGTCTTTAACAAAAAAAAGGCATCTGCTGTACTCTGAACTCTCTCCCAGCCCCCCTCCAGACTGAGCATCCAACAATGAGTAAAAGGAAAAGGGACCAGCAGCAAAAATGTAAAAGACAAATATGCGTTCGACATATTGGAGGACTTTAAAACAGTTAGAGTTGGCCACTTTCTGGCTACTTCTGACCAATGTGTATGTAAATTGACTATAAGGCACTTACTAATATAGTCTGTTGATATTATGTGCTGTTTGCTATATTTCATAAGCCATGTTCTCTTATTAGGCAAATCTTCTGTCCTGTCCACATAGAGATCCTGTCCATAAGATGGCCACTGAAAGAGTGGAGGCATCCCTTCTTCTCTGCCATTCAAACACACTGCACCTGCACTAAACTCCCAACAGTTGGCAGTGGAAGTGATTTGCCTGGTCACACGACCCTCCATTAGTAGACATTTTATGGACAAGACCTCTGTATAGACAACACAAAAGACTTAGCATACAAGATACCTTATAGAAAATGGCACCCAATTTCAACAAAGGTTTTATAAGTATCATATTGACATCTTATAAACACATTGGTCAACAGTAGCCAGAAAGTGGACAACCCCTTTAATAGAGTTACAATGCTTGACTGAAGATATTTTTTTTTGTCTGAATATAATGTATTATTATTAGTATATACATTGAACATTGAAGCACACTGAAACGTACAACAAATAAAAAAATTTAAGTTTGTGACATAAGTAGTGAATACAGAATTTACAGGCAAAACTTCCTGTGACAGACAATTTTACCCCTGGTCAATTTTAGACTGGGGCTCCTCAGGACCACCAGGGGAAATTATTCTTGGGGGCAGGGTCGGACTGGCCATAAACCCTGACAGGGGAATTTCCCGGTAGGCAGATGCCCCATGGGTTCGCCTGCACCCTCCTCACGGCTACCAGCTGGGTACATAACAATGTGATGCTCTCAGCATAAATTAATTATTGGTGCAACAGGTACAAATGCACCTAGCCGGCAACTGTATAGTTGTCCTCAGGAAGGTTATATAGTTGAATACTGTGGTGGGGGTGGCAGTATTTTGTGCTGCACTGTGGTAATTAGTTCTGCTGGAGTGGTATTTTGTGCTGAACTAATGTACTTGTGTTGCCCTGCATTAAGTCAGTTTGAAGTCACCTACAACATGGGGACACTTTTAGTTTTTTCAGGGCAACTTTAAGTTCCCAGTCTACCCCTGCGTGTAGCCCAATCCTTATTTCATCAGTAAAGTCTAATAGGTTATGAATCAAAGAAATAGACCCTGGTGGCAAGTTATTATCTCCAAATATGGCAACAAATGTTTTTTTTCCTGGAGCTTTGGGGCCCACTATTGCCTCAGAGCCTGGGCCCACTGGAAGATCATGTGGTATTCTGGTGTGCCAGGTAAACACTGCTCCTGAGGTGTGTATGTAACTGGATTACATTTTTTTCAAATTGCTTAAAAAGACAGTATTAAAGAATAACACAGTTCACCTTTGCTTCGGATTACACACCAAGTACGTCTTTACAAGTGGCCAGAACCTGTCAGCTGTATGGGAGATTTAACATTTTTCAGTAATTCAGCACTAAAAATCACTCTTCCTTCATTTGTAAGAATTAGGGTAGACCGAATCGACTTTGGATGTTAGAAAAGTTTGTTGCACTACTGTACGAAGCGAGCGCTCCGTACAGTATTAGAATGTATTGGCTCCGATGAGCTGAAGTTATTACTTCGAGAAGTCTCGCAAGACTTCACATAATAACTTCAGAAATTGATTTATACTGTAAAAAAACATTTCCCAAACTCTGGTTCGGGTCCATGGTACCACTTACACTAAGGTCCAGTCTGAGCATAATCCTCACTCATACGCATTTCAAATCAAGTGGACCATATTGCAACATGATTGTGATATTCTTACAAATAAAGAGTGATTTTTCTGGTTTACTGACAAATTTCTTGTAGTTAAAAAGTGTCCCAATTTACATGCATTTTTTGTATGATCTCATCAATTTGTTGTCTATTGAGTGTAAAATAACAGGAATACTTGAGATCCATTTAACTATTTTGTTACTATTTTTTTTCACGTCCTGCCTTTCTGGAGCCATAACTTTTTTATTTTTCTATTCATATAGCCGTATGAGGGCTTGTTTTTTGCCTCCATTTCCAGACAGCCAATTTTAGGACAAAGATCAGCAAGCTTCGGCACTTCAGCTGCTGTGAAACTACAACTCCCATACTGAATACTTAGTCTGCTGCTATTGTAATTTCCATAAAAGTGAAAGGAGGATTCTGGGAGTTGTAGTTTCAGAACAGCTGGAGTGCCCAAGGTTGCCAAAAGAAGGTTTGTGCAGGTTGGATTTCAATTTGGATTTCCCACAGTAGTTAAAGGGGTTGTCCAATGGTTTTATATTGATGACCTATCCTCAGAATAGGACATCAATATCTGATCAGCGGGAGTTCGACACCCGGCACCCAAGCCATTCATCTGCATGAAGAGGAGGTGGCGCTCCATGTGTGTTTGGCCAACAGCTATTCAAGGTATATGGGTGCCTTATGTATAGGAAGGGAATTCAAAGAGATAGTAAGACAGGCTAACTAAAAAAAAAAAAGGCCGGAGAGTGATGTCATGTCAGCGTTGTTATAGGTATCTCCGGTGGCATATATGCCTCAAATGTCCTTGGAATCTAGACAGAACTGTTGTGAAATTGATGAAGCAGGTGAAATGTCACCATATTCTCAGTTCTTCTGTAGGTGATTGTGTGAAATAATTTTCAGCCTACCTCCTACTTCACTTTCATGTAGACTTTCTTTATGCCAAATTGCACTTGTCAAAAATGACATTTACATCTGCTTTCGCTCATGCTGTAGTATACTACAATGACGCCACTGGTAATAAAAATGGCCAGCAATCACAGAATAATGTACATTTTCCCAGCAGAAAGACAAAGTGTCAGAGACATCTGTGACAGGTAAAATGAATTTCATTATTCACAACGTTTCAGAAATCTTTTTAGAATGTTTGGCGGCGCAGATATAAGAACAATGATGGAGAACAAATAGTTTTAGGAAAAACTGTCTTTGCTGTGTGTTTACTTCAAGGGATTCTTCTCCTACAGATGACTTGTATGCCGCTTTTTGAAGTTTTTACTGCTTTACGCATTTGTATGTTTGTCCCTAAAAAAAAAAAAATTTGACTATTGGGGTCATTTATCAAACTGATGTAGAGTAGAAGTGGCTTAGTTGCCCATAGCAACCAATCGGATTCCACCTTTCATTTTCCAAAAGGGCTGTCTAAAATGAAAGGTGGATTCTGATTGGTTGTTATGGGCAAATAAGCCAATTCTACTTTTTACCAGTTTGTCTGCAAAATGCACAGGACAGACCCATTGTTATTCATTTCAAATAACGTACAGGCAGCACACAAAGCACATCTATATTACGCGGATCCGCAATTTGCGGACCACAAAATGTATACAGTCATTTGCATGGGTTCTTATGCTATTTTTTAGGCATGCAGGACTTTTCTCTCCTCTGTTTTTGACAGAATTTGTGATGGAGACCCAGAATGGAGCCTCTGATGTAGATGTGAACAAACCCTCATTCTAATGACTAGTTTCACAACCTGGCATCTTTGTTTCTCATTAGCACAGTAACAGTAGAACTGCTCATGTTGTAGCGGTTGGGTGCTATTCTAATACTTTGCAACGCTTGATTAAGTCTTGATATTAAGTACCTTGTTAGCATTCAGGTCTTGAAGGAAAATTTCAGTATGCAGTTTAGTAACACCCAATAAGGATATGTTCACATGAGGCAGATTAGTTGCAGAATTCATGTAAATGAAAATCAGCTCCACTCATGTGACTGATGTCATTAAAAGGCATAATAAAGGTTATCATAGACACTGTGCTAGCTACAAATAATTTAACATAGGCTCTGTACATTTATAGGGAATGTATATAAGCTACTGTATGTCTAATAACCAAACAATGGCGTATTTTCAGTGGAGGTAGGCCACGTGGCTTCTATGGGTCAGTGGTATAGGGACTTAAACCCCCCAATACCACCTAATCCTATCCTGACGTCTCCCCTCCTAGTTGTATTCCCCATGTAATAACAATTCTGGATCATCTATTCGCATGGCTCTATGTTGTGCCATTCCTTTAGTATTCCTACTAGAAGTTATGAGTTCATTACTAGCAATCTGGAATAAAGGTTAGATGGGTGTTACCAGTTGGAGGTGTGTCTATTTTAGTCTGACACCTACAGCACTGATTGGATAGCATCAGACTGTGCAGGGACACACCCCAAACTGGCAACATCGAGTTGGATCTGCAGTGGCACCAGAGGAGTGCACAGAGGATAGGAGTGGTACGGTAGTTATGGCTCGGAGGATAATTTTGGTACTCACAGGTCACACTGGCACTCCCTGGGGCCACACAGTGACAGGTGCACCTTTCCTTCCCTTGGGACACTCCTTGGCGTTGAGGCTCCTGCCTAGTGGTAGGTGTCGGTATGGATGCAAGGCAGGAATGGTGCAATGGCTGGCAAATGATGAAGTCTGTAACCAGGCCAGTTGGTATCAATAAATAAGTGCAGAACAGTTCCAAAGCGGATAACACAGTGCAACCCTTCCCCAATAGTAGCAAATGGACAACGACAACGATGAAGGTTATAATACTCCTTCCCTTTAAGGTCTCTCTGCAAAACCTTGTTAAATATTTCTGCAAATTACTGGACTGAGTGGTGCAGATTTAAGGGTGTATGGGGGAGGTATTTCCTGGTCTCAGGTAGCTGACCCCGCTTCAGCAGAGACAGCTGCCTATAATGATGAAGCAGAGAGCAGTCGACTCCCTGTTCCATCATTCCTCCCCCCTGCCGGCACTCCACATTGCTAATCTGCGAGGGGGCGGGTCGGCAGTCAGCCTCTGCTCCTCCTCCTCCTACACAGTCCAGTGCAACTGATGTGTATCCTGCTGCTGCTTAAAGAGGTAAGTACGTAATTTTTTATTTATTTTTTTTACTTTCTGTGAAGGGGCACAATCCTGGGCATATTTCTGTGAGGGGGCACAGCTGGGCATATTTGAGGGGGCACAGCTATGCATATTTTTGAGGGGGCACAACTGGACATATATCTGTGAGAGGGCACAACTGGACATATATCTGCGAGGGCGCACAACCCTGGGCATATTACTGTAAGGGCGCACAATTCCGGCCATATTACTGTGAGGGGGCACAATCCTGGGCATATTACTTTGAGGGGGCACAATTCTGGGCATATTACTGTGAGGGGACACAATTGGGCATATTACTTTGATGGGGCACAATCCTGGCCATATTACTGTGAGGGGGTACATATCTGGGCATCACTACTGTGAGGGGGCAAATATCTGGGCATTGCTACTGTGAGGGGGCACATATCTGGGTATAATATTTGGAGGGGACACAATGCTCACATAAATACTGTGTGGTAGCATAAAGGTGGAATATTTACTATGTGGGGGCATTTAGGGGACTGGGTGGGATTAGGTGTTTTGTTATGTTTTGGGTGAAGTTAGAGGCGTGGCCTAGTGCAGAAAAAGTTTGCACATAGTATTCCTCTTCCATCTTTTTAAAAGTTGGGAGGTTTGCATGTCTGTTTGGCTAAATTGTTTTAATCCCCATGCAACAATGATTCTGGAGCATCTTTTCATATACGTCTATGTTGTCTCATACTTCTTTTATTCCTTTTAGAGGTTTATTAATGAACATGTAACTGGGTGTTACCAGTGGGAGTTGTGTCCCTGCAAAAAATCTTACACTGTTCAAAACCCTGTTGCAGATGAATTAATAAACTTATAGTATCGATAGCTGAGGAACAGAACAACATAGAGTTGCATGAGAAGATGATCCAGCACTGTTATAATAATATTATATATATATATATATATATATATATATATATATCAGACTCTACAAATAGCGGGCCAGTGGAAAATATGCTGATGACTGGTTGTCTCTGAACCTGCCGTAGGACCACTCAGGTATCATGTTAGCAGTAATTATCCAGGTAGCAAAATGCCATGAACAAGTATTGATTTTCCATGCCGGTAACTTTCACAACTACAATTATGTGTCACTTTTTGTAAGTGTTTTGTCACTGTCCTCTCAGAAGACCTCACATGATCGATAGATGTAATTCTGTCGGCAAGATTTCACTTTGTGATAAATAGCTAATGATGTGTCATGTTTAACCCCAGCCCGTGTTGAGCATTTGGTACATATGACATTTTTTTATTTTTCCATCTATGTAGCTGCATGAGGGCTTGTTTTTTGTGTGGCTTTTAATGGCACCATTGTGGGGTACACATAACTTAATGAATAACTTTTATCAACTCTTATTGGGGGGAGAGGTGGGAAAAAACAGCAATACCACCACTGAGTTTTTATCTTAACTTTTTGCAGCATTCATTTTTAAATAACATGAAAACTTTATTCTCTGGGTCAGTTATGATTACAGATATATCAAATAATATCAAATAGTTTAGTTTTTTTTACATTTTGCTATTTTTGCACAAGAAAAAAGAAAATCTTTTTGCATCGCCACATCCTAAGATTCATAACTTTTTTTATTTTTCATTCTACAGAGCTGTGTGAGGGCTTCATTTTTGAGGGACAACTTGTAGTTTTTATTGGTATGCGGATAAGCAAAAAACAGCAATTCTGGCCGTTTTTTAAGGTGTTCACCATACGGTGGGTACGTAGTAAGTGTGTAGTGCAGGTCATTGTACATTCAGGTATACCAAATATGTGGAGGGAATTTTATTTTTGCCATTTTTTTCTTTAAAAAGCTTTTTTTTCCCAGTGGGAAAAAAAATATTTTTTTACTTGGAAGTATTTTTTATTTAATATTTAACTTTTAATATTTTAATATTTAACCACAAGGGGACTTTAACAGGCAATCTTTTGATCACTTCTCCAATACCTTGTACTGCAGTACACAGTATGATACTATCTGTGCTCTATTGACACTATCTGTCACTAGCAGAGAGCCAGAGAGGCACAGCCAGATGCACTGCCAAGACATCAGCACCCTGGCATCTCATTAGGAGACAGTGGGAGATCCTTCCCTCTAAACCACTAAGATGCCGCTGTTGCTATTGACCATGGCATCTAAGGGGTTAAACAGGATGGATTGGTGCTTCTTAGCGCAGGAGCTTGCCCATCATATAAGAGCCGAGCCCTTGCTCTCCACTGCACAAGAGACCCACACAGTGCTTAGACTAGACCGCAGTAAAGAGGCAGCGGCCTAGCCTAAGACCCATAAGTGACCGTCTTAAAAAGGTATCTGGGTGGTCACTAATGGGTTAAGCAAAAAAAAGTTGCAGCAAATTAAAGAAAGCAAAGCTGAAATAACTAGCAGATTGCAGTAATAGCTCCTTGATTCAAAAATGATGTAGTAAGTTTGGATATGCAATTCATTTTACAAAATTACAACAATGTCACAATATCATCAAGGTTGCGTCAGGCCAAATGAACTCTCTTATAAAAGGTGATCTTAAGGCCCCTTTACACGAGACAATTGTCAGGCCGATCATCAGTCAGGCCGATGATGTGCCTGGCAGCATGCAGCCAATCCACATCCACCGGTGGCAACCAATGGCCTCATGATTTTGCCCTATGATTGTACCAGCCGTATTCTTTTACAGGTCAATTATCAGAAATAAGTGTTCGCATAAGCATTCATAATCATCCTGATTATGTGTCAACCCATGTAAAAGGGCCTTAAGGTCACCTTTTCTATGCTTGTTGATGTGGACACTAGAATTGTTTCTGGACAGCAGATCTTCCTGTATAAACAGGGATCTGTTGCTCAGAAACAATGAAACTGTATGGGGATACGCGCTCATCTCCATGTAAATTTTTAGCTTTCATCATCTCTGACAAGCAGGCAATTATTGAAAACAAATGACATGAAAACTGGGCACTCTCCGATATTGGGAAATGTAATAATAAAACTAATCCTGTAAAAATTCATATAAAAAACATACAAGTGGATATGTAAATTCGCACACATTAAAATATAAAAAACAGTTAATGAATATCAAGTATTCACTAGAGGGCCAGCAACATAAAAACGAATCACCTTCTGCCCCACACCTATCAAATAAAAAGAAAGCCTCGATCTCCACCTGTGGAGTGATGTATTCTCCACTATATTATAAAACAGTCATTTATCCAGAAGTTTCATCTGAGGTAATTAAGTGGCCGATAAATAATATAAAATTAATTATTGAAAACAGTATGGTCGACCGATTGGTCCTGGCTGAAAATCTGCACTACTGGGCAGATTCCTGGTGGGCTGCACTGCCTGGTCTAACAGTGGGCTGCACATCCCAAGCCCTTTCAATGGTATAATTAAATAATGCATTTTATGGAAGTTACCAGCTGTGGTGGCACTTATAAGTCATTACAAACTCCTCCTTCCTAGTCCTGACACAGGTCATGGCTGGTCGCTGGATGTTCTGTGTAGGTGACATGGACATTGCAAAATATTACTTCTCTGTTAGTTTTCTCCTCACTATTGCCCACACTCATCACTCCATCTTTTGAAAGATCCATCTGATCCAACAACCTTATAGTCTTTTCTACATGGCTTCTATTCCAGAACCAGGCCCTCTCGGCTATGTTTGTCCCATATAACTGAATTAAGAAAGCTGTGCATGTGTGGCCACCTCTTCATTCAAAGCTGCCACAAGATGCGGGCCTGTTTTCGAGGTTCCAGAGGTGGGATAGTGGGCTGATTTTGTACTAGGGAATTATGTGACTTCTGTAACGGCATAACATCATTCCCCTCCAGAGATTATATCAGCCTCTACTGTAGTTGCATGCACCTACAGAAGATATTAGACCAGGGGTGCACAACCTGCGGCCCGGGGGCCACATGCGGCCCTCGATACCATTTTTTGCGGCCCCCAAGCATCTGGTGAAAGACATGTAGGTCTATGTCTTATGGCTTCTTACATATATCTTTCATTAGATGGGGAGTCTTAGAACTGTAACTAGACATTTACAGTATATACTGTATGTTCAATATGCCAAAAATACAGTATTTCAGTTGGTAATACCCATTTAAGTTTTATTTTCGGCCCTTGGAATTGGTTCAGGCTGACAATGTGGCCCCCAACCAGAAAAGGTTGTGCACCCCTGTATTAGACCATAAAGCTCATACAAGCCACTGACGTTTGTAGGCACTGGTAATAGCTATATGCATGGCACTTCTAATTTCTATGCATGGTTCTGTTACTATATATATGCAGGAAGTTTGGTTTGGTTACCATATTGATATATTAAGCTTGATTTTGTGCTGAATCTATGTTGTAAGCATGGTTCTGGTATCAGATCTATATAATAAGCTTAGTACTATTAACACATCTATTTAGCAAGCCTAATTCTCTTACCATATCTATGTAGTAAACTTTGTTCCAGTACTGTAAAGATACGGTAAAATTGGTTTCAATACTATATCTATGCAGTGAGCTTTGTTCTGTCATTGCATCTATGTAGTACAATTGGTCCTGGTGCTGTATCTAGGCAGTGAGCTTGGGTCTGTCAGTATATTTATAGAGTAAGCTTGGTTCTGTTGTTGTATCTATGTAGTAAGATTAGTTCCAGTGCCGTATCTAGGCAGTGAACTTTGTTCTGGTGCTGTATCTAGGCAATGAGCTTAGTTCTATTACCATATCTATATATTAAGCTTGGTTCTGTTACCATATCAAGGCAGTGAGTATGTATATGCAATGCTTCCTTCTGGCACTGTAGTAAACCTATATATTTAGTGTCCACTTGTCCTTGACCAAATTATGTGTATTCCTCTGCTCCACTTTATTTTATTTTTTGAGTTAAAGGTTTACTTTACATATTTATGGTAGATGCTCGGATTGTGACCAAGCAAAGGAAAATTAACTACAGCATGCATTGTATATTACTATTTTTCCATGAATTTGTATGTAGGCTGGTGGGACTTGTGTACCAGGACTGCTTTTTAGTCCCAGTCAAGCCCTGATAGCCAACAATACTCTAATTTTATATGGGGACCTTTAGGCCTCTTTCAGACGGGCGTTGCGGGTGCACTCCGTCAAACAGTGCGGGTGCGTTGCGGGAATCGCTGCGATTTTTCCCTGCGAGTGCAAAGCGCTGTCATGCGTTTTGCACGCGTGGGAGAAAAATCGGCACTTTTGGTACCCAGACCCGAACCTGCACTTCTTCACAGAAGTGCATGTTTGGGTCAGAAATTGTCCCGCTGGTATTATTTCACATTATAACATAGTTATAATGTAAAATAATACCCTTGGCCATCTCCCTAATGTTGAACCCGGTGCAGAATGGGTTAAAAATAATAAACTAATAATTACTTACCTGTTCCATTTGATCGCGAAGCCCGGCCTCCTCTCCGTTAGCTTGAAAGATGTAAAGGACCTGTGATGATGTCACAGCATCACATGGCCCAATCACCTGCTCCATCACTATGGTGATGGAGCATGTGATTGGTCCATGTGACCACGTGACATCATCCAAGGTCCTTAAGCACTATCCACAGCCTGAGAATAGTGATTAAGGACCTTGGATGATGTCACATGGTCACATGGACCAATCACATGCTCCATCACCATAGTGATGGAGCAGGTGATTGAGCCATGTGATGTGACGTCATCACAGGTCGCTTTAGATCATCGATGCTGCAGGGAAAGAGAGGACAGATCGCGACTACGCGATCAAGTGGCTAAGGTAAGTTAACTTTATTATTTTTAACCCCTTCCTCATCATTTAATAATGCATTCTTTATTAAGAATGCTATTATTTCCCTTATAACCATGTTATAAGGGAAATAATAGAGATTGGGTCCCGTTGCTAAGCAACAATGCGGGAAAATCGCAACGCATCCGCACTGGTTTGCGGATGCTTGCGATTTTCCGCATCCCCATTCACTTCTATGGGGCCTGCGTTGCGTGAAAAACGCAGAATATAGAACATGCTGCGATTTTCACGCAACGCAGAAGTGATGCGTGAAAATCACCGCTCATGTGCACAGCCCCATAGAAATGAATGGGTCCGGATTCAGTGCGGGTGCAATGCGTCCTCCTCACGCATTGCACCCGCGCGGAAAACTCGCCCGTGTGAAAGGGGCCTTAAATGATCATGCAGCTTTTACTGTAATTTCACTGGGCATTGACTGTCATGGTTGCTTAGGTTTATTTGGTTAGATTGTTACATGGAAGTGGACTTTCATGCAATGACTGAACCAAGAATTCAGACCACAACATACTATTTGTCTTACTAGATATCCTTCAACCAGAAAGATAATAAAAATATTTATTTATATGAGGCCAACATATTTCATAGCACTTTACAATCAGAAGGTTCATGTGCAAACAAAATCATACATTACATAACTACAAACAAGTCAACAATTAAAATAAGAGGAGTAAGGACCATGATCACAAGAGCTCAATCGATGAGTTCCAAGTCACTAAATATTCATAGTATTGGACCTATTCATATTCAACCATAGGACCTTTTGGACTCTCTCAGGCTTCGAGGACCAGTTGTTACCAAAAAGTTGGGGCACATTTATTAAGACCAGCATTTTAGACGCCGGTCTTAATAAAGCCCTAGCTGGCAGTGGGTCTGCCGATGTTATAAAAAGGCGAGGCCTCTCCATAACTTCGGCGCATCCAGCTCCAGTCTAAATGTACGACAACTTCCTAGCTGTCTTACATTTAGACCTTTTTCTACTCCTAAAACAGGTATAGAAAATTATGAAGGTCCCCTTCCCAGCCACTCCTTGCCCACAATTTTAGACCTGGCGTGAGTATAGTTCAGCATAGTAAATGACCCCCTTCATACCTCCTATCAGTTCTCAAAATAGTCATACGTCTGTAAGTGTCGGGGCTTGACAATACGGTAAAGGCTCACTATTACCAGTAACACAGAATACAAAATTCCAAGGCGTGGGTTATATTTTACTAGATATTACACTGTGGTCCAAGCTTGTAGAGTATTGGCTTTTTGCCATTGCATATAAAGAATTATATTTTTGTGTTCCTGCAGAATTTCCTTGGACACATCTCTGCAGTTCTAAGACTATTAATTATTTGGCAAACAAATGAAATTATAAGTAAATGTCAGCCAAATTAACACAATAAGCTGGTACTGTTTTCTCTTGGAAGAGGCAAACTAATTAAAGCAATAAAATTATGCTAAACAAATTAAAGTGGGAGCTTTTATGAGTGAGGTTTTAGGGACAACAGCTTCATAAAATGGGAAACTCTTCTCTTTCTGTTTGAATATTACCATATTTAGCATAGAGAAAAGAGAGTAGTTTACAAGTTGTTTAGAACTTGAATAAATAATAGATTATACAACACTTTATAGCGCCAATGTATGTGATTTAATGCAGCACAATAGAAATTCTACAAACAAAATGCAGAATTAGTACTGATGAGTTTGTACTGATTTTCTAGCCAATAAACTAACACTATAACAAGTCTTTTGCATGGTATAGGCCCTGGGTACTTTAAGCACACCGGGCAAATTCATGGTGGAAAAAATGTCTATGTTCTTTTGTTATGTTTCATCATTGTCTTAATTCAAGGGTACTGCGGTGCAGAGCTTGACAAGACGAAAGCCGCACGAAAAAGAACTGAATGTGTATATAAACCAATGACTATTACTTTTTATAGATGCTGCATCTACAATGGTTCCTGCCACTTACACTGCCCATACAAATGTGTCAGCCGATTGTGCCAGCATTATGAGTTCCTATATAACTGACTTTGCCAAATCTGGCAGCTGCTTAAAGTGAACCTGTCATCAACTTTATGCTGATTGTACTGAGGGCAGTATAAAGTAGTGACAGAAATGCTGATCTCAGCGGTGTGTCACACATCAGCTAAAAGTAAGTGGTTGCTGAGAACCAGCATCATAATCATTGCAGCCCAGGCCTTGAAAAGAGTCAGATCTACCTGAGAAGAATCATGGTAATTAATGAATGAATGCTCTCCCATCCATCTGCTGATAATTGACAGTCTTCTACCTAGTTTTCTCCCTTTCTCTCTAGGAGAGAAACTGCCATTAATCAGCAGATAGGTGGGAGAGCAGGAGATTATGGATAACCAGGACTCTTCTCAGGTAGACGTGACTCTTTTCAAGGCCTGGGCGGCAATGATTATGATGCAGGTTCTCAGCAACCACGTACTTTTAGCTCATGAGTGACACACCGCTGAAATCAGCATTTCTGTCACTATTTTATACTGCCCTCAGTACGGTCAGCATAAAGTTGATGACGGGTTCCCTTTAAGGTGGCTGGACAGTGATTCCTCCAGATAACCCCACATGCACGCCTGACAGATTTCTCAGTGGGGAGAGAGGAGTAAGAAACTGGCCACTAGGGCAGCTTATTTCCTTTGAAAATAAAAGATTGGACATGATGAAATGTAACATGTCCTATTTTTTCTCCCCTGACCTCAACAGCACATCCCCCTTACACATAAGATAGTTAGTGTTCCCCTTACTGTATGTGTGTGGCCACCTTCAGGCTACCTGCATACAATGCGGATTACATGCATTACTGTATTTACTGATGTGGAAAAACCATGGTATAATACAGAACCATCAATGTATATGAGATTAGACAAATTTCATGTATGTACACTTTGCCTTTTAAATCCATGTGCGGAGATTAACCTGCCATGTGGATTTAGAAATCCGCAGCATGTCAATTGTGCGATTTTTGTGCAGATTTCACCCTTTGCAATGCAAGGGTGAGATCTGTAGCAACTCCACATCAAATTCGCAGCAAAAACCGCAAGTAATATATGCGGTTTATGTTGTGAGTAAAACCATGAAATCTGTGTAGATTTTCTGTTAGTAAACCTGCACCCGTTACAAAGGTTTATATAATGTTGGCAAGAAAGGTTTAAGCATCACCCAACATCTACTGCCACAGGGGAGTAAAGAGTCCTTTAAGGTGGCTAGTCTACATGAGATGAATATTGCCAGGGGAGAGTTGAGTCCTTTAAGGTGGCTATTCACTCTACAGTAAATAAATATCTGCAAAACTGGCAAAGGATTGTGTATTGGGGCAGCCCGAAAGCTTCCATCAGGGGAAAGAAGGTTCGGGCATGTTGGATTTCAAGGAGGAAATATTAAAATACTAGCCAGGTGAAGGGGGAACTGATCTCTGAACATGTATGTCCAGCTTGTGGCAGATCCAACAGTGGTGTAATTTAGGAATGTCTGGCATAGATTTAAGTATAACCCTTTGTAGCATTCATCGATCTGTGAGATAAGAGGTGACCATATAGTTGCCCATACACCATTTACCTCCCTCCCCCCCATAAAGTTCTCGGTAGAAGCAATTGTCCTACTTTTTTTCACTTCCAAACAGAAGATATCAGTCTAAATAATAGAAATATTCATTAAGATTTCATTCACACATATGCTTCTGATCATATTTAGTAGTGTGTTAGGGAAGCAAGGTCTGAATCATTGCTTTATGAATGTAATGTATGCCCTTTGTAAAAAACATACAGATATAGACCTCAATACAAACAATATTGGGCACTCTGGTTGTATTTCTCCAGCTGTCATGTACCCTCTGCAAAGACAGTTAGCTCAAGACGGTGGGAGAAGAAGAAGGCTCCATCAGACACTGGATTCTTTTTTAAGACAAAAGACCCCCTGCCTTGCACTTTTATCCACATGGGATCAAAGAGACAATCTGCATATGAAAGGCTTATAGTATTATGCAACTTAAATTAGCCAATCGCCACCCCGCCAGCTTTGAGGCCTTCACAACAAAAAGCACTCACATCTGTTCAATCAATTGCCCTATGTTCTCTGTTTGCCATTCTTAACTTTGCTTGTCAAATCAAATCAGTTTATCAGATTATGCCTCTGAAAACCACGCTCTAAGCTTAGTTCTGCAACCAGAAGAAATTTGATAACATATTGGTTAAACTTTGACTTGTCTGCCATCTTATTGATTTTATTGAAGAACAGAAAATTCTTTATCACGATAATGGTATACTTCTAAATTTGTATACCATTTTTTTGTTCAGTCTATTTTTTGTAAAAACTGTTCTTATAAAAACAAAAAGTCTACAGAAAAACAGTAAATTATCCAACATTATCCACAAATCAGTATATAAAGTATTACAGCCAGGGCAAGGGCTTATGAATCCGGCCAAATCATGTATATGGACCTTGTATTACAGTACACTTAGGGTTATATTACACGGGCCGATGAAGGACCAATAACTAGCACTAATGGATGATATACTAATGACGAAAAAGTCAATTCATGCTAATTTAAATGGCCTTAGACACACCCTAATGCAAAGTGAAAGTGGGAAGAACGATCGTGATTATGATCCCTATTTAAACAGGGTGATGTGCTGGCAAGAAACAAAGATTCTTGGTCCAACATGAAAAAATGCAGTCACTCAACGAACAAACATTTGCTTATTTATGGGGTGATCGCCGACGTCTTTAAATGAGTCAGTTATCGGGAACGACCATCCAAAGGAATGTTCTTCCTCGATAATTAGCCCGATTCTCAGCCTGTGTAAAAAGGACCCTTAGGTACTCCATGTGGCACTGTGTGATGCCTCTGTGAGCAGTGTAATCTCTCCACTAGAAGCAACATATGTAGTAAAGATACATGTTTCTTTCACATGGATGTGCATTATAGGCCCAGAACAGGACATGGGAAATGTGTAATACAGTCATGTGAAAAAATATTTTACATTGCATGGTAAGGATTCGAGCTAAATAAAAAAAATCGAATTACTTATTGTAGGATTTAAAGTATACCTCTCATTTCAGTTTTTTTGTAATATTGCATAGCGACAAGTATGGTTAAGTAAGGTTGTAACATACTTAATTTGGGGAAAGTGTTTATTTTGACTAGAAAACAGTGTATTAAGAGTCTTCTTAGCAACAATCTAAGTGACCATTGCTAACGAGAATCTGGATCCAGCACCTACTGAATACTGTGTGTAATATACAAGGCAGGCTTCTCAGCCTGCCTCTTATCTCATTAGCATTGCTAGTGCAAGTTTTATAGCTATTGGAATACAATGGAAAAAATTGCTTGGTCACCAAGGCCCAAAACAGGCTGGTATTATCCAGTTTAAAGGTTGAATCTTGATATAAATAATACTCATCTTATAGAAGTGTATACATAAGTGTTTTACCATGCCCAAGCTATTTTTCTGTATTAGCTTTTCCATCTAGTCTGCTCTTTTCTCTCCTTGGATGTTCTTTTAAGATTTTTTGTGGTTCTGTATATTTAAAATAAATTGTTATATTGATTATGAATTGCTTTAGTTGTTTTTTTATCGTACTCTCTGAGTATTTATGAGATCAGATTGTGATCCATTTTTAATTGATGAGTATATTGCAAGTTGTTTATGGTCACTAACAGGTTAAGGAAAGGAGAGAAAGGGAAGTAAACTGAAAAGAGTGAAAACAGGAGAAGGATGCAGGACAAAAAAAGGCATAAAAGAGGGGAGAACAAGAAAAGTAGGGAGGAGACATCATGAAGGCACAAAAAAGAATACCTTATAACACTTTTATCAAAGCATCTTTAGTTCAAACTTGAAATAAATATATGACACATCAATGATAATAATGTAGAGAAAACTAAAAGGGGTTGTCTCACTTCAGCAAATGGCAGTTATCATGTAGACAAGGAATTTACTAATGTATTGTGATCACTTTATTCACTTCTTATTTCCAGGGGTTAAGGTCACCACTGCAGCACTGGTACGGGGAGGCTGGGATGGGAGCTGCCGCACATGTGTGCCCATGGACTCTCACACAGTCCCGGCCACCAGATAGTTTAACGCTTTTTCCTATAGTGTGCAAGCACGACCACCACTGCTGGATTACAGGGTGGTCGTAACCCCTGGAAACTAGCAATGCAAAATGTGATGGAAATATGAATGAAGCCAGCAAAGGATGCAATATATGGACAATCACAATACATTAGAAAGTGACTTGTATTCACTTTCTCTACATGATAAATCCCCTTTGCTGAAGTGTGACAACCCCTTTATTCTAATATTAGATTTGCAAAAATATGCAGATTCATGAGAGTTTGTGCCAGCATAAAGATGTTCCTTCATCATCCCAACAAGGCTATGGTTTTGACTTTCTGATTTGTCCTTGATAATGGTAGATCACAACATTTTACCTTTATAAGGATACATTTCTTCTCAAAAGAATAAAGAAGCTTGACTTCACAGATCATAATATCTTTCATTATATTAACTTTCTATTTCATTTATTTTGTAGGTGATATTTGCCTTAAACCAAACCCTTTCGCAGCAGGAGAGCCTTCGTGCTGGAAGTCTACAAGCTCCATACACAACCGAGGACCTCATCAAACATTACAACTGTGGAGACCTGAACTCCATAATATTCAACCAGGATTCTTCACAAGTACGTATGCACATTATGGAGCCTGGCAGTGACAAATATAGGATTTTATTCTACTATACATTAAATACTGAATTATCCAATGACAAAGCAGGAAGGAAGATTCATTTGTTTTATGAAAGCCTGTTTCTATCTGTTGTCCAAAGGATATAACAGGGAATTGCAATTCTGCTATTTCAGGTGCCTAATTTCATAAATGCCACACTCCCACCACATGAACAAACAACTGCACAAGAGATCGATACCTATTTTCGGCAAGAGCTAATCTACAAAAGAAACGAACGTATGGGACAGAGAGTGAAGGATCTATTAGAAGAGTTTCCACAAAAGAGTTTTTTCTTTGCTTTTGGTGCAGGTAAGGATTAGAGATGAGCGAATTTCTGAAAAGTTTGATTCGGATGATTCGCCGAATTTCACAAAAAAATTAGCTTTGTGACGAATTACTTCATCACAAAGCGCATTTTCTTGTAAGTAGCTGGTGCAATGACAGGGAGCTGCAATAGCGCTGCCCCCCCTCCCCTTTCATTGTACCCGTCATATGCTGCGTTCATACATGATCGCGGCATCTGAGTGTAAAATCAACAATAAAAAAAATTTAATCAAACTTACCACCTCCATTTGCTCGCAACGGGACGGCCGCCACCATCTTGCTTGAAGATCTCAGCTGAAAATCCTGTGCGGCCGGAGTGATGATGCAATCTCGCGCCGCATGGGATTTCGCCCAAGATCTTCAAGCAAAATGGAGGCTGGCAGCCCGTCGCGAGCAAATGGAGGAGCTAAGTTTGAATTTTTTTTTTTATACTATTTAAATCGATTCGCTGACACGAAGCACGAGGAAATTCGGCTTCTAGGCGTATCGAATTTATCCTGAAATTCGGATCGAATTCTACTTCGTGGGATTCGATTTGCTCATCTCTAGTAAGGATAGCACCAGTGTTAGACCTCATGAGCCTGTGGGCTCAAAAACTAAGATCACGCAGTACAAATGTAATAGAGACATGGCCAACGATCCACGCTGAAAACTACTTTTATCGGACAAAGTCAAGTATAGTACACCTGATGGGTGTATTCACACGGTGTTTAAAGTGTTTGCTTTGCATATGTGCTGTGAAAGCTCCTAGCACCTAGGCTAAACGTGTCCATAAGGTCCTATTCAGTTGATAGAGTGTTCCTTTGGCATCTAATATTGTCATACCTTTTTTTAACTATGGAATAGTAGAGTACACTATGTAGACTATGCTATCCCACAGGGGCGTAGCTAAAGGCTCATGGGCCCTGGTGCAAGAGTTCAGCTTCGACCCCCATTCCCTCAGTGCTTTGTGTGTCTTCTTATGCGGCACAAGTGTCTTTGGGCCCCTTTGGGCTCCTGGGCCCGGTAGCGACTGTTTCCTCTGCACCCCCTATAGCTACGCCCCTGCTATCCCATGCATCCAGTAAAAAAACAAAATGTGTGGTATATGTGTACATGATATATTGAGTGTGTACATATATATTAGCATTGGGGGTCTTATTAGCATTGGGGGTCTTATAAATATTAGGGGTCTGATCTGAGATCTGATTGGGTCTTATTAACATTAGGGGTCAGAGCTGATGTCTGATTGGGGGTCTTAATAACATTGGGGATCTGATTGGGGCTCTAAGCTGAGGTCTAATGAAAAATTTTTTTTTTCTTTTTTTTCCTTCCTGATAACCTAGGTGCATCTTATATATATATATATATATATATATATATGAATTGTCTATATTTCTGCATGAATCTAACCTAAAACTATGATTCCAATTTCACGTGTCTATGAGTGGACATCGTGTATGTGAACCTTTAGGATTAGCAGATAAATTGATGGTAAAATTAGAGTCAGGTGTTTTTCATCAATGGGGTGACATCAGATGTGAGTGGGCGAAGTTATTTTATTTAAATAACAAGGATCTATCAAAGTCTGATCTTCACAACAGAAGGGTATCATGGCACAAGCAAAGATTTCAGAGGACTTCAGAAGAAGAGTTGTTCATGCAAGCCTACATCCACAGAAGATCTGTGGTTAGTTCTTGGAGAACTAACCACAGATCTTCTGTGGATGTAGGCTTGCTCAAATTCTTCTCTCTCTTCATGTGATCCCAAACATATTTTATGATTTTCAGATCAGCGCTTTGTGGGGGTCACATCATCACTTCCAGGACTCTGTTCTTTTTTACACAGAAAATAGTTCTGTATGACATTGGCTGTATGTTTGGGGTTGCCATCCTACTGCAGAATAAATTTTAATTTAGAAGGGTTTTCCAAGATTTTAATACTGATGACCTTTCCTCTGGAATAGGTATCTGTTCAGTGGGAGTCTGACACCCGGGAACCCGACAATCAGTTGTTTGAGAAGGCACTGGGGCTCCTGTGAGCACTGCTGCCTTGTCCGTGCTTAGATTGTATAGTGGTTGTGCTTGGTATCGCACTCAGCCCCACTAAATTCTATGGGGAGCTGCTCCTAGGCCACGTGACTGATGAACATGTCGTCACTGGCCTAGGAAAAGTTGAGAGAAGGCTGCGGTGGATCACTTTTTAGATTTCCGCTTGAAACATTCATACACCTAAACATACCTGAGAGTTTGCTAAGTGAGTCTAATGCCATGGAATTTGTATCAGGTTACACTCTATTTCTTGTAAAACCATCTGGAAAGGATAATCCTATTATCCAGTAGTTTACGCACCCAAAGCCTCTGCCGTCTTACAATACCGTCATATGTAAGGGTTTTTATTGCAGAATTAAAAAGATTTGAATCTCAGGCAATGCTTTCATTGTACTATAACTAATAAAATATCGTACTTTACATTTTTACGTTTCTAGGATTTACTTACACCACATATGCTAAGTGTAGATAGATAGATAGATAGATAGAAGACAGATTAGACAGATGGATAAAAGACAGAGTAGATAGGTAGATAGAAGACAGAGTAGATAGGTAGATAGAAGACAGAATAGGTAGATAGATAGCGACAGACAGATAGAACTAAAAGATCAACGCACCCAAAGTGCAACGATAGCTACCCATACACAGTAGACTGTTGGCTGGACCAGCCTTTACCCTACTTTTTCTACATTCTCATCCCTGGCAATCAGTTATTGTCACAGAGGGGTTACTGTATTAATGACACACCTCTATGGCATTCTTATGCCGTAGCATTGTATATAGCCTGGAATTGGGTTGATGATGACACATTCTCTTTGAAGTGCACCTGTACTTAGGGTACTTTCTCATCTTCATTTTTCTTTTCCAATATTGAGATCCAGCGCAAAACCGGATTCAGCACCATTGACTTGCATTGTGTGTCATGCCGGATCCGTTTTCTCGGGCACATTAGAAAAAGGACCCGGCACCCATTGACTTACAATGGTTTTAATGCCGGATCTGTCATTGCTGTTTCAAAGATAATACAACCGGATCCATTCATAACGGGTGCAGCGGGTTGTGTTATCAAAAACTGAACCGTTTTTGCTGTACCCTGCCAGCTCAGGCAAAAACGCATTTGTGAAAGTAGCCTGACATTACTAGATGAATATAGCACAGAAACCAGGGTATACAGTAGTTTCTAGCAGTTCTAGTTTATCTTTACAAAAAAAAAGAGTCTTGTCAATTCATTACAATAGGAGTCACAAAGGTAAGCTCCAAACTAAAATTGAGAGTGAAGGAACATAGGGAAAGGTTCATCAAAACTGGTGCAAAGGAAAACTGGCTTAGTTGCCCATAGGGATCAATCGTATTCCACCTTTTATATTTCAGAGCGCTGTTGGAAAATGAAAGGATCAATCTGATTGGTTGCTATGGGAAACTAAGTTATCCTTTGCATTAGTTTTGATAAATCTCCCCTGCAATGCTCTTTTGGGGCACCTTTAGTAAGCCCTGCACTTATAGACACTATTCATCAAGTAGCGTGGAGCGCTAGCTAATAAGTACAATAATAGTAAAGTCTCTAGCAGTGTGGTCTATACAGTATAATACATTGGTGAATTTTGGATTCACAGGTTTGTGACTTGTACCCTTCTTTGGCAACATCACCACTATTTAAAAAAAAAAGTGGGCCTTGGGTGGGTCACCCACGGCCCTATACATTTACCAATATGTTTGCTAGAAAATACTGAAGTATACATTACATCTAAAATTTATGCCAGCTTCCTGCTGACATAGATTTGATTTTCTGGCTCACGGAAATACTAAATATGATCCCCAGGTCTCCTGCTCAGCTCAGCAGGCGTGATGATGTCACTACATCGTGTCTGCTGCTGAGGAACGTACAGGCTAGGGCATGGTATAGTAGGGAGCTAACATCCTCAGGTCGCAGTTGAAATCAGGAATTGCCCCAACTGTCCTGGGACCACAGGATAAATGCCAAAATCCGGGACTGTCCGATGGATCTGGGACAGTTTGGAGGTATGTTTCAGGTATAGCATACAGATTTGAGGGACAACACACAATTAAAAACCATAGCTTCAAAAACATGAGCCTCAGTTGAATCTCAACTTTGTATCTACAGAGCAAAGGAAATTACACCACCTCCGAATTACATCACTGCCTTTATTTTCACTCAATTCAAAACTCTCCTGGGAACCTGAAGTTGCAATGTGACAATAGTGGCCCTGTATTCAAGGTGAACACAAAACAGAAGGAGCTATGGGGAGGACTAGGTCGGATTAGTAAAGCACTGGGCATATCAGATATAAGAACAAAAGCATTTATGGCCATTCCATAGTAGCTTGAGCTAATCCATCTGCCCGCTGTGGGTCTTAAGTTGTTTTTTTTTACATGTAAAGGTAACACAAGAGAAAAGGATGTGGAGAAATTTTGGAAACTTGTTACTGTCCAGTCCATTTATGAAAATGTGAGCCACTAGGCATAAAAACTGACCAACCTCCTTCATTACTATGGAAGTGAACTGGTTGATAGAAATAACAGGCGTGGGAGCCTGCTGTGAATGTCCACACTGAATGACTATCAACCAACTTTTCCTATTGTAGTCAAGCAGTGTATTGGTGGTAATCATTCACACTATTCTTCTAATCTCTGTGCAGGTCATTTCATGGGTAACAATACTGTTATTGATGTCTTAAAAAGATACGGCTATGATGTGTATCACACCCCTGCTGGAAAGTCAATCATGAGGTAAGTCGCTACATTGTGTTTATGCTCTATGTTAACTAAATCACCAATTGGCATAGATAACCATCGTTGCAGTGATCATATGATAAATTTGTGTAGCAGATCCTGTAAGTAAATGTATTCGCATTTGCCCTACGTGAGGTGGAGGTTCTGGTAGGAGCATCCATCTCAGATTCTTGCAACAACAAAAAAAAAGGGACAAAATACCATAGCATGCAGCATCATGTCTAACGGAATGCAGATATCCAGGCCAAAAACTGGATGGACCCTATTATAGAAAATGGGATCCATTGGGCACCTGTGGTATATAGCATATGCCGGATCCAGCAATTCTGGTTTTCTGGTTGGACGCCAGAGCAGGTTCCAGCACCTATAATAGCATTAATAGCTCCAGTGAGCTAGATCAGGTGCCCTTCAAATCCCTCATACAATGGAACTTGTACAGTTCGATGGGCGCCATAGTGCAGATGTAAGCAGAGTCAAAAGGTGGATTTAGATGGGTCAATAATTGGGCAGATTATTGGGAATGAACATTCCTGCGAACGCTCGCTCTCAACAATCTGCCAGTCTAAAGCTGACATCAAGCGAAATGCTTGTTCATCGGGTGATTCAGTAGTTCATCCAGGCACCTAAATTATTGTTTCTGGGCAGCAGATTGTGCGGTCTAAACAGCAATCTGCTGCCCAGAAACAGTGCAGCTGTATAAGGATGATCAATCGCAATAGCGACCCCTCATCCTCATACTGTGGAGGTGATCGCTGCATGAAAATACAGAGCTTCACCTCCACTTAACGAGCAGCCGACTGTCGGGAAGGAATTGGCTGCTCCTCAGCACGTGGAAATGCGCCTTAAGAGCAAGCCTATTCTAACCTAATTTATTCAATATTTTAAAATTGGTTTTAGTAAATCCATTTTTCATATAAAAATGTTTCTAATGATTACATCTGGTTTTGTTTCTTTCTGAAAGTGGCAAAAGTAAAAAGTCTCCCCCCTCAAAGTTGTCACCTTCTCCAGCTTCAACGTCATCATCCCCATGTGCATCTATGAGGCCTAAAATTAAACCACTCAAAGAGAAAGAGATGTTACCCAACTTGCTCATGTCTGATAATGTAGATGGAATGGACAAGAATGACAGGAAATACAAAAAGAAGAAGCCAAAGAAGGAAAAACACCGTCACTTTAGTGACCTCTGGGTTCGCATTCAAGAAAGGTAAATAAGAACACCTTTTAATTTCAAATTGGCATGGATGGGAAATACAATCAGCGGCATATGCTTGTATGGCTGCTATAGTGAGTAGACTTACATCTAAAGGCGTCATTGTTTTAGGGTCCCTACACACATGCATTTTTGTCCCGTTTTTTGCAAAAACTGTGTTTGCCCACCAGGGCCGGCGCTACCATTCAGCGAACTAGGCGTTCGCCTAGGGCGCTGGCCTGCTGGGGGCGCCCTGGTGGGCTCCCTCTGTCTGGGGCTGCAGCGCTGGGCGAGCGGCTCTTGAGCCACCCCCAGCGCCATTACAGGGGGGCCAGAAGGTGGAGGTCCTTCTTAAATATGGCAGAGCAGGCACCTGCTTACCCTGATGGCAGGTGCCTGCTCTGCCAGTAAATTACCGGTGCAGAGGAGGCGGGCGGCAAGGGAGGCTGTTCTAGCAGCTCCCCACTCCTCCCTCGCGCGCCCTCTTTGATGCCGGGAGCCGGAATATGACGTCATTCCGGCCCCAGCATACTAAATGGCACGCTGGAGCACTGAGGAGCTGCACCACACTGGACCCCAGGGTGTATGTCAGTGAGTGTGTATGCCTGTCTGTCAGTGAGTGTGTATGCCTGTCTGTCAGTGTGTGCGTCTGTCAGTGTGTGCGTGTCTGTCAGTGTGTGTGTCTGTCTGTCTGTCAGTGTGTGACATTGCCGGGGGGGCGGCAAAATGGATCTTTGCCTAGGGCAGCAAAAATCCTTGCACCGGCCCTGTTGCCCACTAGCATTTTCTTCATGGTATTTCCTAATAGAAAAGGTGATGTGTAAATCCCTGAAAAAATGGCATGAGCTACAGTATGTTATATTTTTCATGAGAAGCCAGAAACACAAAAACACCACCTAATGAAAAGAAATGCTACTAAAAATGCAAAAGTGCAGAAAAATGCCAAGCAAAATGTACATGTGAACCCACCCTCTTACAGACCACTGGGGAAGATTCTAGGTGTATGCAGTGAGCTAACCACACATGGTTCACCGCTTATTGCTAGCCTGTACCTGAACTTGCAACTTGAATTATCACTGCCATCTATGTGGGAATTTCAGCTGTCACTGACAACCGACTCCCCGCTCCTGCGGCGTCACAATCTCTATGCAGCGGCAGACTCAGTAAGGACATTTAGAAATCACCTGTGAGCCACCCGTGGATCCACCAGACATTTAAAGTTGTCCATCAGTCCACATGCAGTGAGCCAGACCGACAGGGGAATTATATGTGAGGTCACGGTGGGAATAAAGGTAGTCCGAGGTGAATACAGTTCTGGTTACTCACGGTTATGTCGTCCCTGGGCAGGCTTGCAAAGGTGATGAGGAGAACGGCACAATGATTCTCTGGGGCACGCTCTTATAAAGGGACACAAGCCAGATGGTGGTTCGAGGTGCCCTTGGTGGTCTGTATTAATGTGCCTATGGCAAGGTCCCTTAGTGTCGGGACGCCAGTACCATTTATGGTGGTACAACCATTTACTGTAGTGTTAACTGAGGAATTGGAAACTGAGACAAGGATAGTGCAATCCAACTTATGACTTTTACTGACCATTGCTCCTGGTAACAGTGACATCCAAGTATAAAACAGTCTTTATTACATCCAGATATGAAATACAGTCTCTCATGCATACGGAGTTAGGGCTCATGCACACGACCGTTGTTGTTTTGAGGTTTGTTTTTCACAGATCCGTTGTTCCGCATCTGAGGGGTTTTTTTTCTCTGTTTTAAGTCCTCTTCCATTCCCTTATTCCACTAAACATATCCATATGGTTTCCATATGCAATCCACTTTTTGCAGATCGGAAACAATTACTTATTTATCACCAAACACATGAGCAATATGGGCTGGGCATAGCATTTCTACAGTCTGGACCCGCAAAATACAGATGAAATTCCGCATTTTTTGCAGACCCATTGACTTGAATGGGGCCTCGGACCGTGATTTGCGGACAATAATAGGACATGCACTACTTTTTTTCAAAACGGCCATGCGGAAAAACGAAAACGGAATGCACACAGAGTAACTTCCGTATTTTCTACAGCCCCATTAAAGTGCATGGCTCTGCATACGGGCCGCACAAAAAACAGAACAGAAGCGGAAAGAAAATACGGTTGTGTGCATGAGCCCTTAGATACGACACCCAAATAAAAAGGAATTCCTTTATTAACTCATAACATAGTAGAATAATATTAAAACCACTTTCGCTTATGCGTTTCGGACATACAAGCCCTTCCTCAATGCCCGAAACGCGTAAGCGACAGTGGTTTTAATATCTTTCTACTATGTTCTGAGTTAATAAAGGAATTCATTTTTATTTGGGTCCTGGATCTATGCACATTTTTCCTGCATTGTTCTGGGTTGCCAGCCCAGATCGCGTGCACCATACCTGCATGGAGGTGAGTTGATCCAAATTTCTTTTTTATTGTTATCATTCTTTGAACGGGCTGATAAGCCACACATTTCACACAGTGGGCCAAACTATGCTTTAGTGGGCTCAGGCAATGGAGCCTTCTCTTGAACACGGGTGCTGTGGAATAAATAAAGTCCTTTTTAAGGCTGTTTATCCCTTTAGGTCTTTCTCTACACCTCTCTTGCATTTGGCTAGCTTTTTGGAGATGTTCTGGATCAATCCTGAGTGGTACCAGATCCAGGATGAGCTGGCCTGTCAGCTACACACATATCCTTCCTTCTCCTAGCCCTACCTAGCCTAGTCTCAAAACTGACTCTCTCTAGAATGCCATGTCTCCTGTTATTTTTCATAGTCTGCAATTGTGATATCAGGCAAAACAAGTTTATGTTAGTTTTTTTTTTTTTTTGGGGATTCTGTGTTTAGTGCTCTAATAAGCTTTGATAGTCAAGCAGTGCTTTACCATCAGGGGGCTCAAGTACAAACAGAGTCATAAATAACATAGCATCGAAAACATCAACAATTAAAACAAGAGGACTGAGGGCCCTGCTTGCAAAAATTTACAATCTCTAAATGATTCTATATCACTTAGGCTACTTTCACACTAGCGAACACTAGTTCCGGCGGAGGCACGGCAGCCGGAATACAACTACGACATGTACGACATTTATTCCGGCAGCCTCTCGCCGTGCAGTGCCGTGCCTCTGTCGGAACTCCACCCCGCCCCCATTATAGTCAATAGGGCCGGAGCGGTAGTCCAGGGGCACACGTTCACTAGGGGCAGGACGGATCCGACAGGCTGTTCTGTCGGGTGAACAGCCTGTCGGATCTGCCCTGCCGCTAGTGTGAAACTAGCCTTACAAAGCTCAGTGTAAGAAACTCACTTTGTGTGCAATACAGTAATTAGCCATGAGTAGTCATCTGGATGAGCCATTCTTTTGAATAGTCATGCTGTCTTGGCTGTAACTACACCCAATGTAGTGTGTTTTACATGCTAAAGAGGGTCCCATGTCAGCAGAAATGCTACTAAAATCTTGCACCTGCAGTGTTATTTTCTGTGCCTGGCAGCTCAGTGGGATGCTCCATCACTACGGCTTACAACGCATACATAAAAGAAGCTGGAGAAGGTCACTTCACATGTCTGGGAAGTGGAAATCAACAATGTGTGAGCAAGATTTCAGAAGTGTTTGTGCAGATGTGGGACCCTCTATGGCATGTCAATCAGGATGGCTTAAAAAAATAAATAAAAGAAGCAATATTGGACCCTCTTTGACATGTCATTTAGGATGCCTTATTTATCTCACCGATCCCCCACCTGTCTCTACTTTCTGGTCCATCTTGACATGGTAATGTGAGCCAACCATTGACTGAGGTTGATCACTGATGCCGCTTGTGATGGGCTGAGCGGTAACATTTCCTTTTTTGAGAGGAACCAGGAAGTAGAGACATAAAGAGAGTTGGAAAGTGGCGGAAATGGAGGACAAGGGAATCAGTGAGATGAGTATGGCTCTTTTTTTCATTTTTTTATAAAGCCATTCTTACTCTTTTATCAGATGGAGAACCTCTTCAATAAGATCCAGTATTTAGTACAAAGATTTCTACTTTTTTTTTTTCTGAGAAAAGCATAGTCTCACTCTCATTCTTGATATTTATCAGACTACTGAAATTTGTTTTGTTGAATTTCTGAGGTTACACATAGCCTTGAGCAACTGGATAATGCTAATAGCAGTTATACTTACAGAGTGAGTTATTTATTAATCTAGGGTCTAACCAACGTGACTGGCCATTTATCAGCTTAATAAATGACTTTTTATTGAACTGTATGAGCTCTCTGTAATGACAAATGAAGAAGGCAAACCTAATATTACTAAGACTCTGACACGTATAAAGACTGAAGACAGCGGCCATTTTGTGTACTCTTTCTATACATTGATGATCTTCACATTTTTGCCTTTGGAGGTGATAAATGTTTGTATTATTGTTTGGCAGAAGTACTGCCTATTGGTCATCCATTTGAAGATCAGTTTCTATAACAAATTTATTAAGGTGTGCGCAAATAGATTTTTCGACTCCTATATATTCCTTCCACATATCATCACAACTTATCCTGTAGTTAGAAACTACCATAATTACTCTGGCTTTATGGCTTTTTAGTTGCTCTCCGGTATGGGAACACAACTAAACGGAACGGAATGCATTTTGGTGCATTCTGTTCTGTTCAGTTTTGTTCCCATTGACAATGAATGGGGACAAAACGAAAACGTTTTTTTCCAGTATTTAGCCCCTATGACGGATCTCAATACCGGAAAACTAAAACGCTAGTGTGAAAGTAGCCTAAAACAGTTTCTGTTACACCAGTTTTTTTAAATCTTCCCCATTGTGTGATAAAAAAAACCTTTCATTATCAAGTGTCATCTTTCCACATGTATCTATGACATAGAAGAACATTTTGACAGGCGTCCCCCTTGCTCTAGTTTCTCTTGACCAGCAGGATATCCATGTGAGGAACAGACCTTTGTGGCAGCCATTCTCACAGATTGCTAATTTCATGGCATCTTCATGTGAGAATTATATTGACTTCAGTGGAGAAACACAAAGCAAACAAAAGATCTTTAGCACTGAGGTGTGAAATGCCTCACCCACTACCAGGCTAAATCTCTTACCGTGTGTCTGGTGTGCGTGTTTGTGAACGTAATAAACCTGCTTCCAATTGCAGCTGTCCTATTTAACACAAAAATACTCTTGAAAACCATACTTGCAATAGTAGATACTCCTCTGTGCCTGATTTTGTCTAAAATTGTGGCATATTTACTGCAAAAAGTCACATTGTGTATTTTTCCCCACATTCAAGCAGGTTTGTGGCTTGGAGGAAAAGGGTTATGGGTTCACACATAGCAGATATTTTTTCTGAAATTTCAGTGACTGAAAATCAATTCGATTTATTTGAATGGGGTTGTTTTGGTAGCAAGCACATGGATTTCTGCAAGCCTCCTGAATGGAACTGATTTTCCAGATTGCAGAAGCTTGTGTAACAAACTTTTCTGCCACACGTGAAGTCACCCTAAGACAGTGTTCCTCAACCCCAGTCCTCACGGCCCACCTGCTGGTCATCTTTTCAGGATTTCCTTAAGATTGAGCAGGTGATATAATAGTGTCAATGCATCAACTTACCACAGGTCTTTATTCTGTGGGATATTCTCAAATCATGAGCTGCAGGTGGGCCCTGAGCACTAGAGTTGAGGAACACTGCTCTAAGACATCTAAAAGGGGAGCAGACTATAGATGTGCTAGATTCATCATACAACCTGAGCCATTGTGATAATGGTGACACATTTATAGATTCCCCGTCTAAATGTCTACCTTGTCTGAAGATCCCCACACATATTCAATAACTGCTGGCCAAACCATTGCTTCAGCCAAGAACTATGTCTCCTGACTCCCTCACAACTCCCTCCTACATGGTTTGCTCAGCAAAGAAAGCCATTGTCAGATACTTCTGGTGGCTGCTTATCTCCCAGGAGACTTGTTGGGTACACTAATGTTTATGGGCCTTAACTCTAAATCAGGGCTAATGTTTTCAGAAGGGGGCAAACTATAATGGTGAACAGTGACAATTGCAACAATTATTTGCTTGATATTTAACCTACAGTATGTCTCACTGCCACACCAACCTACACTCTACCAATAAAGAAAGATTCAATTGTAGGTGGAAATGTCTTCCACGATGATTGACCATACTTTATTAATTTGATACCAGGGTATGGCAGGTCTGAGGGAGAAGAACAAGTGAGGCAAGAAAGTGGCGTCAGTAGACCTCAATATTTGTACCTCCACTGCCAGTTGTATTTTCAGTAAAGGAGGCTACACTGTAAAGTTACCAGTGTCTATGTTGTCAAATTTGTTAAAAGCAATGACACAGACCGCAGTTCATAGTCACAACTGATTACCAATTTGGCAGAAAGTGGTGGTGATGGGTGGATTGTGGAAATGTAGAAGATGGAGAAATGGTATTGTTCTTTAAATTCACATAGTTTTTGTCTTTCTTTCCATAATTGACTATATTTTCTTGTTTTATTACAGTGTCACTGACCCTCCCCCACACATCCGAATTATTAATGGATATATCACAGTGGAACCACAACCCAGAAGACATGGAAATGACTATTTTATGCAGGCAGTTAACAGTGGCTCTTCAGCTCAATCAGTTTTCACTGTCCTATTACTGTTTATTTGCCATTTACAGCAAATGCTAATACAGTGAGGATCTGAAAGAATAAACACCAATATACTTGAATGGGCATTCATGCAAATGGACAATACAGTGGTCCCTCAAGTTACAATATTAATTGGTTGCAGAATGACCATTATAATTTAAAACCATTGTAACTTGAGTTTGTAACTCTAAGAAAAAAAAAGGAATTGGTTCCAAAGCGCCAATATGTCAGACCAACATAAGAGAAAATGGAGATTTAAAAAAAAAAATCAGATATTTAAGACCGATAAAGCAAGTCCTTACATATAAAAGTCTGGCATAGTTGCTGGGAGCTGTAAATCACTTTTGATGATGAGGACAACAGGAGCTCTTTCAGGATCCTGTATAGCACACAGTGTACCAGTCCAGAAACATAAAATGGAGCCGCCCTCACCTGACTTCCAAAGGAGCAGCTCATGCTGGCATAGAGAGAGGGCAGTACAGGACATGTAGAGAGGAGCTACTGGACAACCAGTACAGATGTTTTACCAGAGAAATGGCCATGTTGATTGGTTAGAACGGAGTCTGAGGCAATGTATATTGAGTCTAGTTTCAACATATGATGGTTCAGGAAACACCATTGTAGGTATTGTATCCGGAGGCCATTGTATCTTGAGGGACCACTGCAGTGTGTTTGCCAGCACCGGAAAAGGGTCTATTGGCAAACAAGTGTTTAGTGACTTCTGCCCTAAGTGCTTTACCTTGTAATAGACCATTAATATAATTTTGCAGATTAATAATGAACAGATAATATACTTTTTATTGGAAAAGTTATAATTTTTCTTCTCTTGAGGAAGGATGGTTTCATGTTAATCCCATAATGCACTTGGGAAATGTACATTGTACAATGACATAGATGTATTTTAGATTTATAAAGTCAGAATAAAATTATTTTTTATCTAAAAATGTATGATGTCATGATTGTGTGTCTGTCATTTACTCTTCAGTGAATCCCTAGAAGAACACACATATCATTTTATGAGATAACTCTACTTTATCAGAAAGATATTCAAGCGGGGAGTGTATGACGTGCCTGCTTCATACACACTCCATGCACAGCAAGTGGAATCAGAAATAACTGTGATCCTGGACTTTTAACCCACCTGACCCATTTAATTGTGGGATGCCAAGCAGTTGTCATGGCCGTTGGGATTCTAATGAAGGCCTCAGGCCTGCCATTTTAGTAGGCAGGTTAAAATACGCAGAGGCAGATGGAATTGAATGACACTGAAGGTCCACAGAAGTAGTGCAGTGTATTATACAAGCAAATTCATGTTCAAGTCCCCTTAAAGGGGTAGTACAGGATTTCACTATTGATGGCCTATCCTCAGGGAAGGCCATCAATTTCTGTCTGGTGTGGGGGTCCGACACCCTGTGCCCCAGCTTTTAAGGAGTAGCTCCAGAAGCCAATCTCAGAACTACACAGCTCTGGCCATTGTGTAGTACAGGGATCAGCAACCTTCATCACTCCTGGTGTTTTGAAACTACAACTTCCAGAATCCTCCTATTACTTCTATGGGAGTTACAAGAACAGCCAAGTAAGTGTGTACGCTGGGAGTTGTAGTTTCACAGCAGCTGGAGTGCTGAAGATTGCTGATCCCTGGTGTAGTGGATGAAACTGGTTACAGTAGGAGCAGCACTGCAGTAACCTGCTCCCTCGGGTTCAAATTCACTTCAGCCCATATCAATGAAGGTGAATGTGCCTAGAACTTATTATAATATGCACCAAATTTTGGCGCACCTAATTTTAAAAAAATACGTTGCACCATTTTGCCAGTGGTCCGTGGTTTAGTGGGACAGGAATGCTAGTAGCATTTTTACTTTGCTGGAAAAAAATAATGTGCAACCTCTGGCACATTTGAAAGTATTGACGGTAACCGATTCCAAGTTAATTGTGGGTCATTTAATAAAGACCGCCATTTCACATGCCAGTCTTAGCAAAAACCCAACTGGTGGAAGATCAGACTAATTTATTAAGGGGCACACTCCTCTTGTCGCATCTTCGGCTATCTATGCGCCAGAACTGAAATCTACTCAGGCTGCTGGGTCCTGAATGCAGCTTCCCCCCCCCCCCCCACACACACACACACACACTTTTTTGGAAAAATGGCTAAAATTTAAAAGATTTTGTTGCAAACTAACAATTGGGACAAAGTTTGTGACATTTCTACTCCAGTACAGCAATAATAAAAGACCCTCGATATCCATTTATTTCACATATCTTAAATATACACATTTATTCTAACATTTCTTAGTGGGGCTTCAAAGGATTTTGCCTGCAGTCTATGCTTCTGGCTACTGGCTTAGCATGGGTAAAGTATGGTAGGAAATAAAATTGCCAGCTGGATATTTCTTCTTTTAGGGCTCCACGGCACACTTCTGTGCTCAGAAAAAATATGCATCCTATTAAACTGCATCAGTGGTAGAGAATTCCTGTAAGCAGGAACCCTTAGCATATGGCAGAGACATGTGCAAGAAGGTTGTATGGAAGCTCACAGAGTTCCTGTAGTGCTGTACTAAGGAGCAGTGGATAAACCATTGGATTACAGAGATATTCTCACCTTGAACCATTGCTTCTAGAGAGACAATACTTATGTAGTATGGCATCTAATGGAGCATGGCAGAAACTCTCGAATATGACCAAAAAAATTCCATATGCGTTCATATAAAACCAGAGGCATACAAGATACAGCTGGACCCTATCGTTTTCTATGTGCACCATATTATGGCTCCAGAGCTCAGAGGGTCTACGGAGCTATAATATGGTAGTCTGCGTGAGGCTTTACCCTCATTATTAACTCTCTGCATTAGGATATTGGCTAGGGCTACACGGTGACACTGGTCACACGACAGCTGTAGCGGCCAGGATAGCAGTGATCCCACAGAAATTAAAGAGATTGCAGCAAGAGTCACAAAGAAATCCAACACTTGGATTTTTTGTGACTCACAATGTGATCCCATTCATTTCTATGGGATCACTGCTACTCTGCAATCCTGGCCGCAACCAGTGTCGACCTATAGCCCTAGCCTTATTCAGCAGATCGTTTTGCTAACATTTCTGCAACCATATCTGCCATTTACAAATACATACACGTGCCTAGGGTGTTTGGCACCCGGGGCGGGGGTCCTTTCTCTGCCCCCCCCCCCCCCCAATACTTTAAAAACAATTGTACCCTCTCACAGTAGTATTGTCCTCATTGTACAACCTTTACAGTAGTTTTGTACAGATGTGTGCCTCCTCACAGTAGTTATGCCCTTTTTGTGCCTCCTTCACAGTAATCCTCCCCAAAGGGCCCCCTTCACAGTAATAATTCCCATTGTGTCCCCTTCATAGTAATAATCCCCATTGTGCCCCCTTCATAGTAATAATGCTTTCTCTGTTTTGTTCACCTGCTCGCCGTAGCATTTGCAGTAATGAGCAGGTAAACAGAGCAGAGAAGGCAGCGCTCATACAAAAAAAAAAAAGCGGACAACCCCTTTAAAGACATACTTGGAAAACATTACATACAGCGCTACAGAACATACAGGGTCACACAGCACCACATACCTCTTACATCCAGTGACTTCTCTTCTCTGATGTAGATATTCTCTTTCCTCTTCTTCTCCTGTTAGACCAGACCGCTATGGTGACGAGCTGCACCTCGTCTGTGCAGAGTTTAACAAACAGACATCTTACTTTCCTACTGTTCCATCATCCTCCCACCTTCTCAACACCATATCCTGCCACCCCCAATAGCTCTAGTAAAAAACACCTTCCTTTCAGATCAGACCCCCATATAAAACCGTAAATGAGATCCCCAATCTCTAACCTCTATGTCAGACCCCATATAAGACCCTAGTTTTAAACCTCAGATCAGACCCCCATTAGACCTCCATGTAAGACTCTGACCCAATATCAGATTTCAGATAAGACCCCCATTAGACCTCCAGACCCACATATCAGACCTCCAGACCCCCATTAGACCTCCAGACTCCCACTAGACCTTCAGACCTTCATATATGATCCATTAGACATCCAACCCCCCAGTCAGACCTCCAGACCCCCAATAAGACCCCCATTAGACCTCCAGACCCCCAGTCAGACCTCCAGACTTCCCAGTCAGAACCCCATTAAACCTCCAGACCCTCAATCAGACCCCATTCGACCTCCAGACCCCCAATCAGACCTCCAAAACCCCACTAGACTTCCAGACCCCCCAGTCAGACCTCCAGACCCCCCCCCAGTCAGATCTCCAGACCCCCCCAGTCAGATCTCCAGACCCCCCCAGTCAGATCTCCAGACCCCCCATTAGACCACTCCAGACCCCCCAGTCAGACCTGGAAGGAAGGTGACCAGTGCCGCTGGCACCAAGAAACTAGTCAGAGTAGCGGCGACATGGTGTGCACGCTCCCTGCCTTATCAGAACGCGCACGCTACTTCATAGGCTAATACTGCGGCGGTGACCACGTGACCTCCCCAGCCCGCCCCCTCCTCGATCTTGCTGTCAGTCAGGGCCCAGCCCGCCCCCACCTCCATCTCTCTGTCAGTCAGGGGCACCGGCCCGCCCCCTCGTCCATCTCTCTCACTCCGTCCGACCGGTTGGGCTGCGCTGCTGCTTACACCCGGTCCTGACCCCAGCCATGGCACTATGGCAGGGCAGGAATTGGGATGCGCTGGCGACGCCGCCTCACTTACTGACACTGTGACACAACCAACCAGTGGCGTAACTAGAAATGACTGGGCCCCACAGCAAATTTTTGAATGGGGCCCCCTCCACCAGTAAGTTTTTCACAACCCCTTCCTTTCATGCCGCCCCCTTTCCTGTGGCTAGTAAAGATTGCTCTCTAAGACCAGGCCCGGCAGCTGTTCCATCCGTTTTCTGCACTGTCTATACTGCCACTGTATATAATTTCATTGTGTAATACTGTTGAGGGGGCCTGACGAAATCTTTTAGTAGTTCTCCTCCTCTTGGATGGGCCCCTTCTGGGTCAGGGCCCCAAAGCAACCGCTTCCCCTATAGTTACGCCCCTGCAACCAACTGTGACTGGCCACTTTGCTGCCTGGACAGTGCGGCATGGTGGCCATCCCCCCCTGTTTAGCTACAGCCCTGATACCCGGGGCGGACCCATCAAGGGCACCCTGAACCACCATCAGGCAGGAGGGCTCCAGGATTCATGTCTGCTTTATAGGGAAAAAAGGAGCGTCCTTCCTATCACTGCACAGCCCATTTGAGCGACAGAGTGAGTACCAAGTACCACCACCATTCTTGCTACTAACACTCCCCTCCTCTCTTGGGCTCGTGCACATGCTCATGCCAGAGAGGGAAAAACAAACCCGGAACCAAAGATGGAGACGTGGGAGTCAGCACTGAGGACTGGAGCAGTGGGGACCAGGTAAGTATAATCCTTTTAGTGCGAGAGGTTGCTGGCAACTGTAAGAATTGATGCATTACAAGACAACCCCTTTAAATTTCTGCATTTTCTCAGTTCAGTTGTACATGGGGCTGTCTTATCAGACAGCTACCTCTGTATGTATACTCCGAGAATGCTACCAACCACCAATAAGTTTTGCTGAATCTTTTCCCCCAGAACTATATATCAATCTGCTCAGAGCCTCCTGCTCTGCATTTTGAGGTAACATTCATTTTAAATATAGCAATCATCATATTGTAAGGGGAATGAACGACTGCTAGTACTGATCGCAGAGCGTTTAAATGGGGAGGTGATTGGGAATGAATATTCATATGAATGTTTGCCTGGCCAATCATTGACCCGGCGTAAAAGGGCCTTGATAATCGGTGGTGGTGGGGAGGGAAGGTGTAGTGTCATTCACAAAAAGTAAGGCTTTTAACACATCTTAAGAGATATATAAAAAAAGTACTGCTATAACTCATCTAAAAAGATATAGAAAAGTACTGCATCTAAACAGATATAGAAAATTACTGCTGCACAAGATCTTGAGCGTCCCATACTTTAAATATTTTATTTTTAGAAGGGGAAAATGGTGATGGACTGTCATGCGGTTTCTTTCTAGGTGCACATTACTATTTATAATATGGCTTATTCTGTGTAAATTACATGTAGCATAATACATTTTGATCTTTTTAATTGCAGCTAAGTGCATTGATATAAAATGTACAAGATTATGCATCAATCAGCTTTCTACCAAGAACGAATACATTAAAGAATACAAAGTAACCCAGGTGCAACATAAAAATGAATGAATAAGGCAAACGCGTGGATTCATTTATTTTACATTTTCATATGCCTTTTTGGTTATAGTGATAAAGAATTTTGACAGCTTATATGAAGATAGCTGTATTAAAAATAGCACTTGGTAGATAGGAAGCTCCGTTACAGATTTTGCATTGATGCCCAAGTTAAGACCCCCCTCCCCTTCCATACATAGAAACATAGAATGTGTCGGCAGATAAGAACCATTTGGCCCATCTAGTCTGCCCAATATACTATCTTATATGAAGGATGGCCTTATGCCTATCCCATGCATGCTTAAACTCCTTCACTGTATTTGCAGCTACCACTTCTGCAGGAAGGCTATTCCATGCGTCCACTACTCTCTCAGTAAAGTAATACTTCCTGATATTACTTTTAAACCTTTGCCCCTCTAATTTAAAACTATGTCCTCTTGTAGTAGTTTTTCTTCTTTTAAATATTCTCTCCTCTTTTACCGTGATGATTTCCTTTATGTATTTAAAAGTTTCTATCATATCCCCTCTGTCTCTTCTTACTTCCAAGCTATACATGTTAAGGTCCTTTAACCTTTCCTGGTAAGTTTTGTCCTGCAATCCATGTACTAGTTTAGTAGCTCTTCTCTGAACTCTCTCCAAAGTTTCAATATCCTTCTGCAGATATGGTCTCCAGTACTGCACACAATACTCCAAATGAGGTCTCACTAGTGCTCTGTAGAGCGGCACGAGCACCTCCCTCTTTCTACTGTTAATGCCTCTCCCTATACACCCAAGCATTCTGCTGGCATTACCTGCTGCTCTATGACATTGTCTGCCCACCTTTAGGTCGTCTGATATAATGACCCCTAAATCCCTTTCCTCAGATACTGAGGTTAGTACTGTATCACTGATTTTATATTCTGCTCTTGGGTTTTTACGCCCCAGGTGCATTATCTTGCACTTATCGACATAAAATTTTAGTTGCCAGATTTTTGACCATTCCTCTGGTTTTCCTAAATCCTTTTCCATTTGGTGTATCCCTTCAGGAACATCAACCCTGTTACAAATCTTTGTGTCATCAGCAAAAAGACACACCTTACTATTGAGGCCTTCTGCAATTTCGCTGATAAAGATATTAAACAACATGGGTCCCAAAACAGATCCCTGAGGTACCCCACTGGTAACAATACCATGGTCTGAATATACTCCATTGACTACAACCCTCTGTTTTCTGTCCTTCAGCCACTGCCTAATCCATTCAACAATATGTGAGCTCAAGCTCAAAGACTGCAGTTTATTGATAAGCCTTCTATGTGGAACAGTATCAAAAGCCTTGCTAAAGTCCAGATAAGCGATGTCTACTGCACCTCCACCATCTATTATTTTAGTCACCCAACCAAGTCAATAAGATTAGTTTGACATGATCTCCCTGAAGTAAACCCATGCTGTTTTTTATCAATCAACCCATGGGTTTTTAGATGTTCCACAATCCTCGCTTTGAGTATGGTTTCCATTAATTTCCCCACTATTTATGTCAGGCTTACTGGCCTATAGTTGCCCGATTCCTCTCTACTACCTTTCTTGTGAATTGGCACAACGTTTGCTAATTTCCAATCTTCTGGGACGACACCTGTTACCAGTGATTGGTTAAATAAATCTGTTAATGGTTTTGCTAGTATACCTCTAAGCTCTTTTAATAGCTTTGGGTGTATCCCATCAGGCCCCTGTGATTTATTTGTATTCATTTTAGACAGCTGACTTAGAACCTCTTCCTCTGTAAAGACACATGCATCAAAGGATTCATTAGTCTTCCTCCCTAACTGAAAAAACTGAAACAGAAGTATTCATTGAGGCAGTCAGCTAGTTCTTTATCCTCTTCCGTATACCTTCCATCTTTTATTTTTTATTTGGTAATTCCTTGTTTTAATTTCCTTTTTTCATTTATGTATCTGAAGAATGTCTTATCACCTTTTTTCACTGACTGAGCTAATTTCTCTTCTGCCTAAGCTTTAGAAGCTCTTATAACTTGCTTGGCCTCTCTCTGCCTCAACTTATAGATTTCCCTGTCATCCTCGTTTTGGGTGTTTTTATAATTACTAAATGCCATCTTTTATTTTTAATGATTTTGGCCACTTCTGCTGAGTACCACAGTGGTCTCTTCCTTTTTTTGCTTTTACTGACAAGCCTAATGCACTTTTCTGTTGCCTTCAATATTGCCAAGTAGTCCAATTTCTCTTAGATAATCCCAGTAGGGAATTTAGAATGTCTGTACTCCTGGCAGAACTAGCTATTTTGGTTTTCCAGTTTATATCAGGAAGATTAAAGTCTCCCATAATGACAACTTCCCCTTTCAATGTCATTTTAGCCATTTCCTCAACTAGTAGATCATCCAATTCTTTGACTTGGCTAGGTGGTCTATATATGACACCTACACGAGTTACCTTATGATTACCAAGCTGCAACATAACCCAAGCTGACTCTAAATTAATTTCGCTGACTTTTATTAGATTCGATTTTATGCTATCTTTCACATATAGGGCCACTCCACCCCCTTTCTTGCCTATATAGAGAGAACCCAGGTATTGTTATGTCCCAGTCATTACTCTCATTGAACCATGTCTCAGTAACAGCCACTAAATCTATATTCTCAGATGCCATTACAGACTCAAGTTCGTTGATCTTATTCCCTAAACTGCGAGCATTTGTAGACAAGACTCTCAGCTTGTCATTTCTTATCCTATCATCTCCTGGCATCTTCTGGCATTGTTTTTTCGGGGGGCAGCCGAACTGATGGATTATCTCTCTTTTGCCCCCCTTTCCTAGTTTAAATGCTCCTTTGAAAAAACTTTGAACTGTTCACTGAGGACATTCGTTCCCTTGAGAGAAAGATGCAAACCATCTTTCTTGTGCAGTTCTTTTCCATTCCAGCTAGAGCCAACATGAGACACAAAGCAAAGTCCCTGGTTCAAACACCATTCACCAAGCCATACATTGAATTCCTTAATACGCAACTGCTTGTCATGCTGACGGTTATGCACAGGCAGAACTGCAGAGAATGAGACAGTCGAAGCAATCTACTGTATATCATTACCAAGTGTGTGAAAAGCTTCCTTCACCTTTGAAACTTCATTGCAAGCCAGATAATTTGTCCCAATATGGACAATAACATCCACCTCCTTTTCCTTCTTTGCTTGCTTAATAATGTTAAGGATACGTCGTCTGCCAGAAGTGTCTGGCAGCAACTTTCTCCCCTTTCCCCATTTAATACACATACGCATTTGGCCAAAGGTCATTAAGGACTGTATTCTGGACGAATGCATTATGAAGTTGATTTTTTTTTCATTTCATAGTCCCATAGTACCAATATGTTTTTCTTTTTTATGGGACCTCCAGACCTTTCTTTTGGGATCAAAATGGAATCACTATTTTCTTGTCTGGAAATATAGGGGGAAAAAATTCACAATATTGGGAAAAAAATTCACAATATTGGGAAAAAAATCAACTTTTCTTGACCCCTGCCAATAAAATATTGGCAGCCTATGTTGAGGATATAGCTTTAATATTATAAACTGAGAAAACTCATTTACAGTTGTAGACTTTAAGGGATTAAACATATTGGTGATTCATAAGTGTCCCAGAATAGAGCAGTATACCACAAATAGTGTAGTAGATTATGCTCTTCCATACAATGGTATCAGCATCCCTAAAAAATATACCAACTCAGACTAGACCTCAAAATAAATAACACGCACCAGATCTCCAAAATCAGTGCAAACCTCAAATCAGATTACTTTCCCCTGAACATGTGACATAATATGTACTCCAAATGCCAAGAAGGGGTTATGTATGGAACAGCCACATGAGCTCAGGTTATTCATCTCAGAGGTGAACATCATAAAAAATGCAGAATGCCAGGTGATCATGCCTTCAAAAAAGTCATGGTAAAAATAAAACAACAGCTTGTCTTGGAAAAAAACAAACCATCACCAGGGCCACTCTAAACCATAGGGCAAATGGTGCACCTGCAGTAGGCCCCTAGCGGTGCCATTTTCAACTGTTCATGCTCTCTGGATGCAGATACAGAAACATACAAGAACTCCGCATGCACGCAAAATACATTTAAGAAACTGGGAAATGTCTTTGATAAAACTTAAAAATGAGTCACACAATGCTTTTGACTGACATCATCCCATTTGGCATGGGTATGTATTGCTATTTACATTTACTGCTTGTATACATATAGGAAATTTTCCTGTAACTCATGGAGCTTTAACAGTTACAGTAACTCTGTCAGTATGGTCAACCGTATGAAACCAGGCATACTGCTAATAATGAGGATTAAAACGATACCCTTCTTTTCTTAATAACCATTTCCCGTACCTTGGAACCGAACCTGAGTTAGGGAAGTTATAACTTCAGCTCATCGGAGTCAATACATTCTAATTCTGTGCAAAGTTTTATGCGAATCGACTTCGGATGTTTCATCCAAAGTCGATTCGCTCATCCCTAACTGCTATGTCCCTTGGTGCTCAGTACCCTCGCCTCTCCCCTTTGATTGACAGGGCTAGATGGCCGTGTCTAATGGTGCCTGCTCTGTGGCTCAGTCATTGGTGAGCCAACGTTATTTATAGTGTAAAAACACCCATTGGTGTCAGTGTGTTATTGCTTATACATGTTATGGCTTATACATATGCAATAATTGGTGGCAGCAAAGTGCGTGCGAAGGAGCAAGTGCTGTGTGGAAAGGAAAGAATGCTTACTGACCTTTCCATCATCCCAGCTGCTGCACTGCTCTGAACTCTATGAAGCCACCAGCATCAGTGACTGACAGCTATCTCTGTACACACACTTAGGGTTCATGCACACTAACACATTTTTTTTCCAAATCCGATCCACATTTTCTGAGGGTCAAATGCTTTAAATCATAACACCTTTCCCCTGTACAACTATCAGTGACTGACAGCTATCTATGTATACATACTTACACAGAGAATGCTATCAATCACTGATAACCCCTTCCCCATGCAGAACTATCAGTGACTGACAGCTATATCTGTATACACAATTACCCAGAGAATGCTATCAATCACTGTTAACACCTCCCCCTATGTACAACTATCAGTGACTGACAGCTATCTATGTATACACACTTACACAGAGAATGCTATCAATCACTGATAACATCTCCCCTGTGTACAGCTATCAGTGATTGACAGCTATCTATGTATACACACTTACACAGAGAATGCTATCAATCACTGATAATACCTCCCCCATGTACAACTATCGGTGACTGACAGCTATCTATGTATACACACTTACACAGAGAATGCTATCAATCACTAATAACACCTTCCCCTGTGTACAACTATCAGTGACTGACAGCTATCTATATATACACTTACACAGAGAATGCTATCACTGATAACACCTCCCCTGTGTACAACTATCAGTGACTGACAGCTATCTATGTATACACATACACAGAGAATGCTATCAATCACTGATAACACCTCCCTGTGTACAACTACCAGTGACTGACAGCTATCTATGTATACACACTTACACAGAGAATGCTATCAATCACTGACAGTTCCTCCCCCATGTACAACTATCAGTGACTGACATCTATCTCTGTATACACACTTACACAGAGAATGCTATCAATCACTGATAACACCTCCCCCATGTACAACTATCAGTGACTGACAGCTATCTATGTATACACACTTACACAGAGAATGCTATCAATCACTGATAACACCTCCCCTGTGTACAACTATCGGTGACTGACAGCTATCTATGTATATACACTTACACAGAGAATGCTATCAATTACTAATAACACCTCCCCCATGTACAACTATCAGTGACTGACAGCTATCTATGTATACACATACACAGAGAATGCTATCAATCACTGATAACACCTCCCTGTGTACAACTACCAGTGACTGACAGCTATCTATGTATACACACTTACACAGAGAATGCTATCAATCACTGACAATTCCTCCCCCATGTACAACTATCAGTGACTGACATCTATCTACACACTTACACAGAGAATGCTATCAATCACTAATAACACCTCCCCCGTGTACAGCTATCAGTGACTGACAGCTATCTATGTATACACAATTACCCAGAGAATGCCATCAATCACTGATAACACCTCCCCTGTGTACAACTATCAGTGACTGACAGCTATCTATGTATACACACTTACACAGAGAATGCTATCAATCACTGACACCTCCTCCCCCATGTACAACTATCAGTGACTGACAGCTATATATGTATATACACTTACACAGAGAATGCTATCAATCACTGATAACACCTCCCCTGTGTACAGCTATCAGTGACTGACAGCTATCTATGTATACACACTTACACAGAGAATGCCATCAATCACTGATAACACCTCCCCTGTGTACAACTATCAGTGACTGAGCTATCTATGTATACACACTTACACAGAGAATGCTATCAATCACTGATAACACCTCCCCCATGTACAGCTATCAGTGACTGACAGCTATCTATGTATACACACTTACACAGAGAATGCTATCAATCACTGATAACACCTCCCCTGTGTACAACTATCAGTGACTGACAGCTTTCTCTGCAAACACACTTAGGCCTCATGCACACGACTGTTGTTGTGGTCCACGTCCGAGCCGCATATTTTGCAGCTCGGGAGTGGACCCATTCACTTCAATGGGACCGCAAAAGATGCAGACAGCACTCCGTGTGCTGTCCGCATCCTTTGCTCCGTGAACAGGCATCGGGACTGCCAGCTACGGAAGCCCAGGAGATCCGGCCCCAGGGTCTTCTAGGCAACTGTTAGCGTCTTACAGTGTAGGACACTGACAGTTCAATACAGCACAATACAAATGTATTGTGCTGTAGTGAAACAGGGATCAGACCCTGAAATATTGAAGTCCCATACTGGGACAAAAAATAAAGTGAAAAAAGAAGTAAAAAAATAAAGGTTTACAAAAAAATTTTATGTTTAAAAAAAAAAAAAGGGGAAAAAAAGAAAATTAAACATATTAGGTATCGCCGTGTCCGTATCGGCAGGCTCTATAAAAATATCACATGACCTAACCCCCCAGGTGAACACCGTCAAAAAACTTAAATAAACACTGTGCTAAAAAAAACTTTTTTTTGTCACCTCACATTACTAAAAGTGCAACACCAAACGATCAAAAAGGCATATGCCCCCCAAAATAGTACCAATTTAACCGTCACTTCATCCCACAAAGAGTGAGCCCCTACCTAAGACAATCTCCCTAAAAATACTACGGAGACACTAAAACATGATTTTTTTTTGTTTCTAAAATGCTTTTATTGTGTTAAATGTAAAAAAAATAAAAAATTGACATATTATGTATCGCCACGTCCGTAACGACCTGTTCCATAAAAATATCATATGACCTAACCCCTAAGATGAACACAGTAAAAAAGAAAAAAAAACAGTGTCAAAGCAAATTTTTGTCACCTTACATCACAGAAAGTGTAATACCAAGCGATCAAAAATCATACACACCCAAAAGTCATACCAATCAAACCGTCATCTCATCCCGCAAAAATGAGACCCTACCTAAGACAATCGCTTAAAAAAAAAAAAAAAACTATGGCTTTCAGAATATGGAGACACTAAAAAAAACATATTTTTTCAAAAATGCTTTATTATGTAAATAAATTATAAATGAAAAAGGATACATATTAGGTAACACCGTGTCCGTAAGAACCTGCTGTATAAAAATATTACATGACCTAACCCCTCAGGTGAACACCATAAAAAAAAAAAAAAAAAAAGTGTGTCAAAAAAGACATTTTTTGTCACCTTACATCACAAAGAGTATAATAGCAAGCGATCAAAAAGTCATATAAACCCTAAAATAGTACCAATCAAACTATCACCTCATACCGAAAAAAATGAGCCCCTACATAAGACAGTTGCCCAAAAAATAAAAAAAACTATGGCTTTCAGAATATGGAGACACTAAAAAAACATTAGTCATATTTGGTATTGTTACGTTCGTAACAACCTGCTCTATAAAAATACCACATGATCTAACCATAAGTCAGATGAACATTGTAAATAAAATAAATAAATAATAAATAAAAACGGTGCCAAAACAGCTATTTTTTGTTACCTTGCCTCATAAAAAGTGTAATAGAGCAACCAAAAATCAGATGTACCCAAAAATAGAACCAACAAAACTGCCACCATATCCCGTAGTTTCCAAATGGGGTCATTTTTGAGAGTTTCTACTCTAGGGGTGCATCAGTGGGTTTTCAAATGTGACATGGCAGCTTAAAATTATCCCAATGAAATCCGCCTTCCAAAAACCATATGGTGTTCCTTTCCTTCTGTGCCCTGCCTTGTGCCCGTACAGTAGTTTACGACCACATATGGAATACTTCTGTAAACTACAGAATCAGGCCAATAAATAATACGTTTTGTTTGGCTGTTAACCCTTGCTTTGTTACTGGAAAAGGTAGATTAAAATGGAAAATCTGCCAAAAAAGTGAAATTCTGAAATTTCATCTCAATTTTCCTTTTTCTTTTTAAAATTCTTTTTATTGAAATTTTCCAATATAACAAACAAAGTGCAAAATTTTGCAAGCAGATAATCCAGTAGACATCATATGCATTGAGTATAGAATGTAAAAAGCAAATCAATGATGAAGGTACAAGCATATTATCATTATCGGTACTGGCGGACACTAGTTAAGAGCTCAGGAAACTGAACAAATCTGCTAGTAAGGCATATCATTGATGTTATCAAAACATATATAACGGGGAAGAGGGGTAGGAAGAGTGTGAGGGGGGGGGGGGGTGTAGGTCTGAGGCAGGTAAGAAGGGGAGGGGGGTGGAAAGTGGGAAGGAGGGGAAGGAAGTGGATGGGGGAAATTAATCATAAATAGACACCAGTGAAAAGCATAAATCAGTAGAGCTGGCTGTGCTTAAAGGGGTTATCCAAGTTATATTTATTGATGACCTATCCTCAGGATAGGTCATCAATATCAGATTGGCGGGGGTCCGACACCCGGCACCCCCGCCGATCAGCTGTTTGAAGAGAAGGCGAGCGCCGTGCCAGCGCTGCCTCCTCGTCATGTTTATGCTGGCGTTGCATCTGCAGCGGTGAGCAGGTGTAATTACACCTAAGCCCTTCCATTCATTTCAATGGGACGGCTCTGTAGTATACACAGAGCCGTCCCATTGAAATGAATGGAGCGGCTTGGGTGCAATTACACATGCTCACCGCTGCAGATGCAACGGCCAGCATGTAAACAATGACGAGGAGGCAGCGCTGGCACGGCGCTCGCCTTCTCTTCAAACAGCTGATCGGCGGGGGTGCCGGGTGTCGGACCCCCGCCGATCTGATATTGATGACCTATCCTGAGGATAGGTCATCAATAAATATAACTTGGATAACCCCTTTAATACTCAAGCTCCGTAGTAATAATGCAACATTCCAAGAATAAGAAGGTCACATGTTTTACACTTAAAGTTGTGAAATAAATAACTCACCAGCTCCAATCTAACAAAACTTCAGGATCCGCGTGGGGCAAGACAATTAAATGAAAGGAAGACAGGTCAGTCACGTGTGAAAGGTATGCTAATGGCTCAACATCTAAAGCGTGTGAGCCTACTGGGATATCTCTAGACTGATTACTTCTATTTCCTTTTTTTTCCAAGGATCCCAGATCTCAACAAATTTGTTATATTGCCTACATTCCTAATATGACAGCTCCTCTAGCCTTGCTATGTCATTAACTTTTGCAACCAATTGTCCCCTCGTAGGTACCTGTTCTGATTTCCAGTGATAAGCAATCTGAAGTCTAGCGGCCACCAAAAGTATTTCCGTTAGTGATTTAACCTTCAATGGGTGATCTGGAGGTAATCGCAACAGGAGTGCTATGTCTGGTGTGCGCTGTAATTGAGAATCTGTTAGAGTCAGAGCAAGTCTGATTTGGCTGAATACATCAATCCAATATTCATTTAGATTTCATCTCAATTTTGTCCAATAATTCTTGTGGAACACCTAAAGGATTAACAAAGTTTGCAAAATCAGTTTTGAATACCTTGAGGCGTGTAGTTTCCACAATGGGGTCACTTATTTTGAGTTTCTACTCGAGGGGTGCATCAGGGGGTCTTCAAATGTGACATGGCAGTTTAAAATTATCCCAGTGAAATCTACCTTCCAAAAACCATATGGCGTTCCAATCCTTCTGCACCCTGTCGTGTGCCCGTACAGAAGTTTACAACCACATATGGGGTGTTTTGTTACTGGAAAAAGTGGATTAAAATGGAAATCTGCTAAAAAAGTGAAATTCAGGAATTTCATCTAAATTTTACAATAATGATTGTGGAACACCTGAAGGATTAACAAAGTTAGTAAAATCAGTTTTGAATACCTTGAGGGGTGTAGTTTCTAAAATGGGGATATTTTTGGTAGTTTATATTATGTAAGCCTCACAAAGTGACTTCAGACCTGAACTGGTCCTTAAAAAGTCGGTTTTGGAAATTTTCTAAAAATGTCAAGATTTGCTTCTAAACTTCTAATGTTCCCAAAAAATAAAATAGCATTAACAAAATGATACATTATTTTTGGAGTTATTACTATCTAGAGTAGAGAAATTAAAATTTGGAAATTTTCTAATTTTTCAAAATTTTGGGTAAATTTGGTATTTTTTATAAATAAAAATCTAATTTTTTAACTCAATTTTACTACTGTCCTAAAGTACAATATGTGACGAGAAAAGAATCTCAGAATGGCCTGTATATGTAAAAGTGTTTTAAAGTTATCACCACACAAAGTGGCACATGTCAGATTTGCTAAAAATGGCTGGGTCCTTAAGGTGTTAAGGTGTTAAGTAGATATAGAAATGTATACATTACAAGTTTTACTGAATCTACATCAATATGCTCAGCTTCTCCTGCTCTGTAATATGCTGCCTGTAAATTCCACTGCATTTCATAGTAACAGTGCCTTAATCCTCTGAGGAGCCAGAGCGGAGGATGGGAGTGGCTTTGCTCAAACAATTGCTACCTAGAGCCAGTGCAGGGAAAAGAGGGTGCATCCTGTCTTCTCTCGGGGCAGTTTGCAGTGTTAGGGCTCCTGCCTGATGTTACATTTGGGTGCCCTTGCTGTTAAACGTTTATATGGGTGCAAGGCAGGCTGTGAGGGTATACAACGGCTAACTTATAATGTAGGAGTCAGTAGCCATGCCAGATTTAACAGAATAAACATCTCTCTTTACTGTAGTAAAAAAAAGGAGGGTTGTAGTACTTCCAACAGTCTCAGAACGCAGTCCCTACAATGTACAGTGCAAGTCTTGCAAGTTGTGTCTAAGGCTATTTTCACACTTGCATTTACCTTTTCCAGTATTGAGATCCAGCAGAGGATCTCAATACCGGAGAAAAACGCTTCCGTTTTGTCCTCATTCGTTGTCAATGGGGACAAAACTGAACTGAACAGAACGAAGTGCTCCAAAATGCATTATGTTCCGTTTGGTTACGTTCCCATACTTGCTCCCCCTTGCTGCGGTTTTCTGTCTGGCATTGGATGCAGAGCAAAACGGATCCGGCACCATTGACTTGTATTGTGTGTCTTGCCGGATCCGTTTCTTGGGCACAATAGAAAACGGATAAGACACCCACTGACTTTCAATGGTGTTAATGCTGGATCCGTCTTGGCTATGGTAAAGATAATACAACCGCATCCGTTCATAACGGATGCAGCCGGTTGTATTATCAGAAACGGAAGCCTACGTGTGGATGGTGTCTTAGCAGTATACTACTCACAGCAGTAATATCTATAGCTTTTGATATGGATTGACACTTGGTTAACTCTGTCACTTCCATACATTACCATACTGGGGATATAAAGCATAAAATGACATAACATAACATAAATGAACAAAAGAATTTGCAAATAACCCCTGCTCTGGGGTACTGCAATAGGTTCTCTTGAAAGGACCGTTCACCTCTACTAACATATCTAATATGTATAATGTAACGGAGAATGAAAAAAATCGTAAAGTTGCTACTCCCCCACCACCACCAAAATAAAAACGAATATGTAAGAAAACATCCAGTTACACTTCTGAGTTTTGTATTGCAGCGACATGATTTTTGTGGAATAAAGATTTGCTTCTGTACAACATAAAGGGCCGGATGAACATAATTGGAGGTCCTTGGGCAAATCATTAATCCCACCAATTTGTGTAGTGGATGAAGTCTCATTTCTTTGAAGAATGAACACAGGGAATAGTTCAGAAAATTAGCCTAAGGTTCTGTTCACAGAGTGAGGCTTATGTGACATTGTAGTCTCCGATTAAAAGCTGTATCAAAACACAATATCAGATCTGTCACACAATGGATACTGCCAGTTGACTAGTGGTGCTTGCAGTGCTATACTTCCTTTAAAATCTAACAAAGTGGTTTGGCAATTCTGAATAGGGTGAGTTGGGTACTGTTGGTATCCGTTGAGCCTCTGTGACAGATGTAAAAGTAATGCCCCAGAGGTAGGGTGACCACATTTCCTAACTGCTATTCAGGGACACTTTCACAAGTGCATTTCCTTAAACTTATACTTGAGACGGACGGAGCTACGACGCAGAACGGCAGTGCACGGCCGGAGATCGCCCGACTAAAAGTCCTGGATGTCTGACTTTTCAGTCCGGCGATCTTTGCTGTGCACTGCCGTAATTTAGGGGTGTAGGGATGAGAGCAGCATTACAACTTGTGAGGAGGTTTATGAAAGTGATTGTATTATATACTACAGTACTAGCAGGAGACAGTGAGACACTTATATAGTATATTGTCTCATGTGTATTACTGCTGGGAAAACCAAACTTTTCCCCAAAGCAGCAAAAACTTGGGAAAAAATACCCCCTTTCCTGGATAAGGCAGTGGCTGTGTTCACATAGTGTGAACACACTGTGAATGTGAACACAGCCTTATCCAGGAAAGTTTGGTTTTCCCAGCAGTAATAGTGTAATACACAGACATGAGACAATATACTATATAAGTGTCTCACTGTCTCCTGCTAGTAGTATATAATACAATCGCTTCCAAAAAACCTCCAGTCCACACACAAGTTGTAAATGCTGCTCTCATCCCTATACCCGATTCAACATGAATGGACTGGAGTTGCTGTCTGATCTAAAAAAAAAACGTGACAATGACAAGTCTTGGCGGCCAGCAAGGAGCAAGCAGCATACATAAGCATAATATTCACACTACAGGCGGAGTGAGGACCCGCCAGTTACCTCAGCAGCGAGTCAGCACAGCCTGCACCTCCTATTGCCGCTTGCCGTGCAGCACTTCATCTCCTCTGCAGCCTCTGACATCATCAGCCGGGGACGGTGGCGCCTTGCAAGTGACGTCACGCACATTCACTCTGAGTCCAGCGTCCGGGCCCGGCGGATCACCGGAGGTGAAACTCTGACTCGGAGTGGAGTCAGTGGACTCACTGTCACTGTGTAGATGTGTGAAACTGAATGCGATGATGGATGCCTCAGAAGCGCTGCTGCTAATTGCGGTCAGCGCCGCAGCCCTCAGGTCATTCCGGGACAGTGCATTGTCCTGGAATGAGGGTGACCGGGACCCGGGACAGACTCTCCAAATGCGGGACTGTCCCGGGCGATCCGGGACATGTGGTCACCCTACCCAGAGGTACATTACCACTTCTGCACCCTTCCACTATGTCCTATAGTTAACCACATGTCATCCCCTGTATTCATTTCCACGGCCTGCAAAATGTGTATTCATATTTCTGATGTAACGGTTATGTTCATGTTATGTACCTGGTTCACCAGCAGATGTGGCATAAATGGCAGAGCTATCTTACATAGAATGGAACCTTCTTTCCATTCTATTCTCTCCCTCTGAAGTACCCCCTGCTAGGGGAAGCCTGTGTCCAAGCCAGCAGAGCACCTTCAGCTCTGCTGGACCAGGAGGCCAAAGCAAACAGCCTCAAACGCCAGGAAGAAGGTTCCCTGGACAAAGATACAGACCAGATTACCAAGCTAAGTACAGCAGAAAGGAAAAGATTCCTATTTAAACCTGTTAGCACAGCAGAGCCAGAGAGCAACAGATGTAGCAGGCCGAGTGTGTTTGCCTGTCAGAATTTATGCTAAAGCCTGCTGGAAGCCAAGATAAAGGCTGTAAATCGGTTGGAAGTAAGTTTAATAAAAGTAAAGTTGCTTTTCACCTATATACAAGGTCTGGACTCAATCATTTCATCAAATCCCTCAATTATTCCCCCTGTTTGCTCTGCTGCAGACAACAACGCCTGAGGTTCCAGCGTATCAAGGAAGAATCACCGCGACATGTGCACCACACATTAAAGGGACATTTAGACCACCCTACACCACTCTGGCATCCCTACACCTGGGTACCACCATATTAATAAACGGGGCCCTGTGCCCTTGTTGCTTCATTGCAACTGGCGTCACGACAAAAACAACACTAAGAGAGGACCCCTGGCCGCTGTCAGACGCTGCATGAACAGAGCCTTGCATTTGCAGCGTCCCACTCCAAGACACGTGGACACTGCCAAATCACTGTAAACTGTATTTCTGTGTTGCATGTCATTTTGCATTTATACCTGTTGAATCCCTGTTCATAGGCTGGCCAGGTGAAATGTATACATCCCACCACTAGAGGGGGATAGCACTTAGCCTATATAAACACCTTAGTCAGGCCTAGTGTGGTGAGAGTTCAGGTGTTAGTTCAGTTGGTTAGTGAGAGTTCAGAGTGCAGACTTCACACCACAGAGTAGTGAGTGGAGCCAAATTCAACTATGTGGTAGTGCCAAGGTATGAGGCTCAGGAGAGCGTTTTCCTCCTGTTGCCAGACTGTATCCTTACATCCTGACCAGAGGAGAGTTTTCCTCCCTGGAAAATAACCAAGCAGAGAAAGGAAATTCATCGGTGATAACAGCCACTACCTAAGGCTTATGGGCACCTTTACGCATGGTGGAGGACAATCTAGCTACAGGCAGCCTCACCATAAAGTATAGAAGACAGATTAGCTACCTGTGCCAAGAGCTTGGAAGAAACGGGAAAGATATAGGACTGAGCATACCAACAAGGATAAGGTACTACCTCACCACAGCCCGAGTCAGGACCTAACTGAATCTATTAACAGTGGATCAACAGAATTCCTCTAATTTCATCAGAGACTGTATTCTGTATGCTGCAACCAAAACCAGTCACAGTAAAAGTTGTCAGTTGTATCCTACCACTGTCTACCTCATTCTTCAATACTACAATTGGTTGTACCACCATTAACAGTACTGGCGTCATGACAAATACCATCAAGGGACCCAGCCACCACAAGCACCCCTGTCATCAAGGGCACCTCAACCACCATCTTGGCTGGCATTTTCCCTATCACAGAGCGTGCGCCGGAGGATTTTGTGCAGTCTTCCTCATCACTGTGCGACCGGCCCAGGGAGGCTTTCTGCTAACCGTGAGTAAACCGATGAACTGTATCATTGCTGTCCCCTCATCGGCCCACCGTGCACCTCACGTGTCGCCCCTGCGGTTCTGGCCAGTCGTATATCGCACATTGCCCAAACAATAGTGTCATGGAGTCCAAATCATTAAAATCCGAACCGATTAATGGTGCCCACCATATACCTTAGAATACTGTCGTCCACATGCTTATTTCGCCTTCCGTTATCTCTACTGACTCTTCATACACATGTGTTTTTAGCGAGGAGAGAGACGCAGCCAGACAATTCTGGTGGTGGCTTATCCTCCGGGAGAACAAAAGGACTTGGCGAAAAAATGATAGTCATTGAGCCCTTCTCATCATATATTGGGAACATCCCAAGCACATTAGATTGCCCCCGAAAACAGTGGGTCCAGCTGACAATACACCAAATGGCTCCATACAATTTAAAGAGGACCTGTCACCTCTCCTGGCATGCCTGTAGAATAGAGGAAATAATAAAGGAATAGCACAACATAGAACCATAAGAAAAGATGCTCCAGAATTGTCATTACATGGGGAATGCATGAAGCCATTAAACCAGGCATGTCAGGAGTGGTGACAACGGTCCTCTTTAAAGACCATGATGCGGATGTTATTTTTGATCCACACAACGTTCCTGTGATAACACAGGTGTAGTGGCAGACTGAACAGCTTGTATCATACACTTCAAGAGCTAGACATATTTACTAATAGTGTCTACATTGTACTGTATAAGAATACCAATCACAGTCTTAATATTAGACAACTTTACTATTCTGGTGCATGGAGTATTGTAAATCCTGCTCCAGATTTACCCTACAATTCTGTTAGTACGGCAAAATGTGTCCATGCACCAGAATTTTGTCCGTGGGCCAAAAACATGTTTCTGTGTGCCATAAAAAAGGGCTTGTCTAAGTTTACACCACCTGTAAGTTGGGGTAGTTTTACTCGAAAAAAAAGCACCAAAACTTTGGTGCATTTAGCTCACGCCCTTAAAACTGCACAGACTTCAAGAAGGAATCAGTAGGATTTTTGCTGTGGGTGTATATGACAAATGAACTATCACATATAGCGCAAAATGAGCACAAGCACAGTAAGTCAAAGTATGTACAACGTTAGCAGGGCCGGTTCTAGGTGAAATGGGGCCCCGGGGCGAAAAACAATAAGGGCCCCCCCCCCACATGACACTTGCTGACTTTAACGGCCAGTGCCACATGGCAGCAGCACATCTCCCCTCCCCCCATGGCCCTCATGGCACATTTCTCCCCTCCCTCCATCCCCTCCCCATCTCTCCTTCTGTGGCCCCCCCACCCCCCAATGCCACATTTCTCCCCTCCATGGCATGGGCCAGTGACACATGGCAGCAGCACATCTCCCCCACTCATGGCACATTTCTCCCCTCCCTCCATCCCCTCCGCATCTTTCCTTCTGGGGCCCCCCACCCCCCAATGGCATATTTCTCCCCTCCATGGGCCAGTGCCACATGGTGGCAGCAGCACATCCCCCCCCAAAGCCACCAACCCCACCCCCGGGGGGGTTTCTCCTACTCCATCCAATCCAGCTATAAGCTATTATAATTGTTATACAAATTATAAATACCGGTATAATGTTACTTTAAGTTCTTCTCTTCTGAAGTTCTGGGACTGGGAGACGGACTATCACTGAGGGAGGGACAGCAGGCATCGGTGTCGGTGACTTGTGTTGTTGTGGCAGGCCTTCTTCACTAGTCGCCGTCCGTCGCTCCTTCTGCTCTCCGAGTCTCTGGGGGCGGAGCTTCCCCAGCTCAGTGGCAACGTCATGTGAAGACGTGCCTGTGCGGCAGCTGTGAGCCTGCGCACGCAGCGGAGCCCAGAGCAGCCGCAGGCCCCGCCCCCTTCTCACTCGTTCAGGCCGGGGGGCGGGCCCTTCACAGTCTCTGAGTCTGCAGACTGCTGCTGCCTGCGCTGCGCAAAGCCTGCCGACAGCTAAGTGTAATGTGTGACACTCACATTATGTGTAAATAAATAGCGTTACTAACGCTGCGTTAGTGTTAGTTTGCGGCGGCCGGGGCGGGCCGGTGCCGGGGGCCCCTAAGGACTTGGGGGCCCGGGGGCAATTGCCCCCCTTGCCTCTATGGTAGCGCCGGCCCTGAACGTTAGTCAACTTTTTACGTAGCGTTTATAAAATAATTTTATTTAGAGTTTTTCTTACAGATACACATACAGTGCACAGTGGACCTAAATTCTTCAAATCCTCCATAAAGTTCATTATGAAAATTCATATGTATGCATAAGAAAAGACATTCTGTAAAATATAATTTTAGAGTGCCATCTACTGACCTTTAGTGAGTATGGCAGCATATGTGCATTGCTGTCCATGTGTTATCTGTAGATTATCAACTGCACAAAGCCTCTACTAGCTTTATTCTGCCTGCAGTCAGCAATCTTGGCTAAATGATGGCATTGTGAGGAACAGGGATGGACCTTTCTTACAAAATTAGTGTTTTTTTAAACTTTTTCTTTTTTTGGGATTGGAAAAAAACCTTAGAGATAAAGGTTAATACCACAAAGAAAAAAGTGAGTGATCTGAAACATTGTAACATTTTTGAAGAAAGATTATATATTTGGAGGCGATTTGCACCCATGACCTACTGTTTAAGTTAATGTTTACCTCGCTGTACCCCATGCCAGCCAAAAATATCAAATTCAGGGGAAGGAACCTGCCAATGTGACCATATCAGTATGTGGCCACGAGTTGAAAGGTTCAGATATCTCTGAGTTTTAATAATGTTTTTTTGAAAGTAAGTGAGGGGTCTAACCACTAAGGCCTCATACACACGACTGTTGTTTGTTTCCGCGTCCGTTTTTTTTTTTACGGATAGGATGCTTCTCCATTCATTTCAATGGGTCTGTCAAAAAATGCGGATGGTCAACCGTTTTTGTTCCACATCCGTGGTCCGTGTTTACATTCCGACAAAAAAATAGAGCATGTCCTATTTTTTTCACGTTTGCGGACAGGACAGACGCGGAAACAAGCAACGGTTGTATGCATGAGGCCTAACAGTAATCATCCACCTCATGGTGGAAAGGACATGATTAAAAAGAAAAAAAAAAAGGGTGGACTTTTTTTGTAGATATATTTGGAATTGAGGAGTTAAGGAGAGTATGTGCTCCATTTTAAAAAAAAAACCTTCCTGTCTGAACTGGAAAATGAATTGGCCCACTGCAACTATTACAGCAGCAAGATGCTACAACATGATTGATTATGGAGGTCCCTGCAGCAACTTCGGGAAGGCAGGTCTGTGGGGAAAGAAGCTGGCTGGCCTGCCTCTATATCTAGAAGTCATCTCAGCCACCTCATGCATCTACAATAATAAAGTGGGTAGTTTTCTAACTATAGGCTGGTTGAGGTGTTGTATGCCTATATACAGTATATGTAGTGCAATCAGTCTACTGTATCATGTGCCACTTGTGTAGGGGGTGGGGGACTAGGGGCCTACCAGGGTATTTACCTGTTCCCTTGTGGTCAAGTCCAAGCCTGATTGTGCACCAGTCATGCGACAAACTAGCAAACCTCTAAATTGTTAGGCAATTCGTTATTTATGTGACACATAAAATTGTCTGCCGATAGCACATTGCATTGTGTAAACAGGAATGTGCTGCCAGCAATGAGTCTGAGTGGGAATGAATACGCAAATGCGATCACGAGGTGCCGATGTGTGTGAAGGCTGTCTGGGGTCTGATGTAGGCCTCAGACCAGCCTTCAGTAATTTTCAGCAGGCTGCGCCTCTCTGGCGCAGCCTGCTGATCAATGTTAAAATAGCATTACCATTAAAATGCAGTGCACTATGGGGATAGTACATTGCATTTTAAAAGCAATCAAAAAGCTGTCTTTTATACTCCCCTTGTGGGACTATTAAGTGGCAAAAAAAAGTTAAAAAAAACCCTTCATTTATACAATAAAAAAATCCCATAAAAAAATTAAGCTTTTTTTTCCATTGAAAACAAGCTTTTCAATGAAAAAAAATAGCAAAAAAAATATCTTCCCCATATGTTTTGTATTGCCGCGTCCGTAACAACACGAACGACTTAAATATCATGTAAATTATCCCCTATGGTAAATGCCTTAAAAATATATAAAAAAAAAAAAAGAAAATTGCTAATATATTCTTAGTTGCCACCAAAAAAACATAATAACAAGCGATCAAAAAGTGCCATTTACACCATAATCATACCAATGAAAAATACAAATCGTCCTGCAAAAATTAAGCCCTCACACAACTCCATAGAAAGAAAAATAAAAAAGTTATGGGTCTTGGAAAGCGGCAATGCAAAAATATAATTAAAAGTTTTATTACAAAAAAGTAGTAAAGTGTAAAAAAAACTATATGTATTTGGTATCACTGTAATCGTATTGACCCAGAGAATAAAGATATTATGTTATTTATACCGAAAAATGAACGCAGTAAAATTTCTAACGTAAAAACGCAGTGGCAGTATTGCTGTTTTTCCCATCTCCCTCCCAGAAAGAGTTAATAAAAGTTAATCAGAAAGTTATGTGTACCCCAAAATGGCGCCATTAAAAACTACAACTTGTCCCGCAAAAAAAAAAGCCCTCATAAAGCTATATAGACGGAAAAATAAAAAAGTTCTAGCTCTTGGAACGCGACAATGAAAAAAGGAAGAAAAATGCTTTGTCAGTAGGGCCTTGGGAGCAGAAGAATAAAAGCACTTTTTCTGGACATGGAACAAAGATAGGGGGAGATTTATCAAAACTGGTGTAAAGAAAAACTCGCCTAGATGCCCATAGTAACCAGATAGCACCTCTCATTTTGAAAAATGTAAGGAATCTGATTGATTGCTATAGGCGACTGAGCCAGCTTTCCGTTATACCACTTTTGATAAATCTCCACCAACGAGTACACACAAGTACAGTATGTTAGCAATGTGTTTGCAGTCTTCTGTGGGGCAGGTCTCTGGTGGAAGGACCAGGACACTCTTGCATGCTCTCCTCCAGAAGTCTGGTAATGTTCAAGGTATGGTGCCTTTTCAACATGAGTTTGGCTGAGTTCATACAGTCAGTTATTTTCATCAGTTATTGTCAGCCAGAACCAGTAGTGAAGCCTACTCAGAGATCAGGTATAATAGAGAGATTTGCTCCTGTTCTGTGCTTTTGACCCGCACCTGGTTTTGGGTCACAATAACCAATGAAAATAACTGAAGTGTAAACTCAGCCTTGGGGTTCAGGTACACGACCGTTATCGGCCGATGCCCGTATAGTGGCCTGCAAAAAGGGGCTCTGCAATATACGGGTACAGGTAGTTTGTGCACAGCATCATGGATGTGGGCCCATTCATTTAAATGGGTCCGCAATCCAGAAGGTGCGATGTGGAACGGAAGCACTACGGAGTGCTTCCGTGGGTTTTCTGTCTGTGCTTCCGCACCGCAAAAAAGTAGTGCCTATGTGGTGCCTATGCATTGCAATTTGGGGTCCGCAGCATGGGCCCAGCTGGCGCACGTTCGTGTGCATGAGCCCTTAAATGTCCATGTCTATAAAAGCTTTCCCTGTTGCAGGAAAATAGAGGGTGGTGAACTGATTTGGACTCACTGAGCTGGTGGACCAGGGCCGGGTGTTGTTTGGCTTGTCGATAGAGGGCATACCATGCACATTCTCACTTGCTCTACTTATTGGTGTATCTCCAAAAGCACGTTGGGTCCTGCATTCATGTTCATTATGGCAGTAATGAGGTCAATGCACCTCAAGTGCCTTTCTTGCAGCACATGCCAAACATAGAGAGAACAGACTCTTTAACAAAGTCTCCTTGTGCCCCTCAGTGCCGTTTCTGTTACTTTAGCACCTGAGCATCAATCAGGGCACGGGTACCTGTATCAAAAACAGACTGAGGGTGCCCCATCCTTCAACGTGACGATGTGTGAGAGACATCTGGACTGGGTCCTGCCAGCTGGTTTTCCAGAGTAACCAGTCCTGAGGTGGTGGAGCTTGCAGCTGGAGACTCCTCGACCTGCAATCTCCCTTGATCCATATAGCAAGGATTAGTAGTAGTGCTGTTAGCTCTTCTAAGGCTTGTCTAAACAGTTTGCAAGTGGACCAGACAACGGACCCTGGCATTTCCAGGCAACAGGTCAGGACTACGGACCACAGCCATCCATGTTTTTCGTGAACCTATTGACTTCAATTGACCATAGACTGCAGTTTGCAGCCAAGAATAGGGTATGGAATACAATTTGCGAATGGACATACCTACGTGGACCCCATTGAAATGAAAGGGAAAGGCATCCGAATTACAAAAAAATGCAGATCAGACGATTATCCCATATATGGTTGTGTGCATGTAGACTAAAAGTGACCCTCTCACTGGACTTCTTCATTGGATGGTTTGGTGCGATGATCCAGTTAACTATCATTTCCACACTATTAGTGCTAACAGCATTTACCAATTTACATATTTTTCTAAAATGTTAAGCCGATGTGATTTGTAGATAACTAGTGCCCAAGCTATTATTTGTGTGACCAGGTAATTCAAAGTGTTGCAATGCATGCCCTAATTAGTTCACTGAAATAGCCAGTGCATACAATCCACTATAACATTTTGATATCGAACTACACAGATAAAAATGAAATTCACATGTCCATCCAAGGACAGAAGAGCCCAGACCTGGAGCTGTATAGTGTTCAGACGGCCTCCTTTCTGCATTGTTTGCTATAGTATCGTCAATGCTATTGGCAACTGTCAAAGTGAAAAGGTGGAGCTTGCTCAGGTTCATAGGGTAATTATGCACATGCCTTTGATCATCCATAAACAGGCAAAGAGATTACACATTGATAAAATACTTAATTACAGTGGCATGCAAATGGTTGGTTATCCCTGGACAATATTACTATTCCTGTGAAAAGTTAAGCAAGGTGAAGATCCTGACTTACACCTACCACCCAGTTAAGCCGGTACTCTCTGCTCTGCACTGATGAGGGGCAATCACCCCGAAACAGACAGCTGCATATGAGGTGCTGGCTTATATAATATCCAAGTCATGTCTTAAAGGCCTATTTAAAATGGTCAAACATTGACTTTTAGGATAGCTGCCTTACTTCTGGTAGCATTAGAGGCAGATCTTGTTAAGAGCTCTTTTGTATCCATTTCTGCCCAGAATTCCAGAGGAATATGTATGGCCTATAAGTCTCCTCATCCTGATTAAGGTGCTCTCCCCAAATCCGCAAGTTGATGATGAAATGATCTCCAAAAGGCATAAAGTTAAAGATGAAACACACTTTTCAACATTTTAAGCAATATCGGTGTATTATTTTGGTTTTGTACAAAGAGTACCTTGCAAAAGTATGGGAACACAAGGAGATTTGAGTGCTGAGATAACTTTGACCGAGGTCTCAGACCTTAAAAGGGTTTTCCAGAATTTTATAACTGATCATCATCAGTATCTGATTGGGGGGTCCAACCCCTGGAACCCCCACTGATCAGCTGTGAGTGCCGCTGCCTTCTCCCTGCTTCCAAAGCACAGCACCATACATTGTATAGCAGCTATACTTGGCATCACAGCTCAGACCCATTCACTTCTATGGGGCTAAGCTGCACCTAGGCCACCTGACTGATGAATGTGTCATTACTGGCCTAGCTGAGGCACTACTGCCTTCTCGAATAGTTAATCAGTGAGAGGGGGGGTTTGGGGGGGGGCTTGGTGTGTCCCAGGTTTCGGACCCCCACCTTTCAGATGCCGATGACCTATCCTGAGCATAGGTCATCAGTATTAAAATCTCAGAAAGAAAACTTAAATAGCCTGTTAGGACTAAGGCTTGTTCACAGTTATCATTAGTAAAGGCCATGTGATGCAAATTACCCAGACTCCTCTAACCTTGTCCCAAAAAACAGCAGCCATGGGTGCTTCTAAGCAGTTGCCTAACACTCTGAAAATAAAAATGGTTGAGGCTCACAAAGCAGGAGAAGGCTATAAGAAGATAGGTTGCCATATCCTCATTTCTAAATGGCAGTTAACAGGAAAAGTGGAGGTCAAGAAAAGGTATGGAAGACTAAGAAAAATTTAGTAAACAGCTGCTCGTAGGATTGCTAAATAGGCAAATCAGAACCTGCGCTTGATTTAGACTCTGGAGTTGTGGCACATTGTTCTACTTTTCAGCAACACCTGCAAAAATATGCCCTTCATGGAAAAATCAATCAGAAGAAAACATCTCCTGCATCCTCACCATGAAATTCAGTGTCAGAAGTTTGCAAAAGAATATCTAAAGAAGTCTGATACATTTTGGAAACAAGACCTGTGGACCGATGTGGTTAAAATAGAACTATTCGGCCTGATGAGCAAAGGTATGTTTGGAGAAAAAAAGACACAGAATTTCATGAAAAGAACACCTCTCCAACCATAACGCATGGGGGTGGATCAATCATGCTTTGGAGTTGGGTTGCAGCCAACAGCACGGGGAACATTTTACAGGTAGAGGGAAGAATTGATTAAATGAAATTCCAGCAAATTCTGGAAGCAAACATAACACCACCTGTAAACAAGCTGAAGTTGCAAAAAAGGATGGCTTCAAATTGATAATGATCCTAAATACACCTCAAAATCCACAATAGACTAGCTCAAAAGGTGCTAGCGGAAAGTTTTACCATGGCCATCACATTCCCCTGATCTGATCATTGAAAATCTGTGGATATACCTCAAAAGAGCAGTGCATGCAAGAAGGTCCAAGAATGTCACAGAACTTGAAGACTTTAGCAAAAAAGAATAGATAAAAATCCCTCAAACAAGAACTGAAAGACTCTTGGCTGGCTACAAGAAGCATTTACAAGCTGTGATACTTGAAAAAAGGGGGTGCTACTAGGTACTAACCATGCAAAGTGCCCAAAGTTTTGCTTCAAGCCCTTTTCCTTTTTTTTTTGTTATTTTTAAAAAGGAAAGGATGCAAATAAAAAATAGTTTTTGCTTAAAATACAAAGAGAATGTGTAATTTTAACTATATGCCTTGTGGAGATTATTTCATCTTCAACTTGCTTAACTGTTCATAGTAACAATAATTATGACCAGGAGTGCCCAAACGTTTGCACGCCAATGTAGATTCTCACCCAGTGGGCGTCAGATTAGCACATTTTGTTCACAGTTTAATCTTATCTGTATGAAGTTTCAGTACAGAAATGTAAAGAATTGGTTCCAAAGTTTCTGGAGGACTGTGTAAGTGCGAAAATAAAGTAAATGCACAATGCCACAATCAATTTGGCCTCACATCACCGGTTAGATTTTTTTTCTGTATTTTCTAAGCTAATTTTCAATTAATGTGCCCCTAAAATTTTACATAAACCTATTTTACAGGAATATTTCTAATATACTTTATTTTCTTTTTTTTCCTAGCAAAATAGGCATCCGAAGTTCAGGTTCTTTGGAATCTGTACACTCCTGACATGTCAGCCATGTCCTGGTGTACGAATTCCACTGGGGCCACGGTGAGTGCTGTACTGTGCAGGGCTGCTTTGTTAAAGCCTGGTGTAGCACATGACCAATGTGCTATACAAAGCTTTAGTGGCATGGCAATGTGCTATGTAAGCTCCTGCATCGGCTTGCTCTACTCTTCTAAAAGCCTGTGCAAATGTCTTTGAGCAGAGAGATCTTTTATTTTAGGTGGGAGAAGTCATTTTTTTAAAATAACGGATCTCTGATGGAACAGACAAAAAAAAAGGAGCAAACGGATGCAAAATAAGCACGTTGGACGATCAAAATAAAGGAATCTTTTGTTTTGTTTTTTCTGTTCTGATGGATGAGAAGAATGGAAAACAAAACAGTGATGTGAACCCAGCCTTACAACTGAAGAAACTTTGGATAGTAAAGAGCTTTTTATTACTCAAGTATCCATGTGCAAAGCTTGTTTTAACTTGATGTTCATTACTCTGAGTTGAGATAAGGCTGGCTGAAACCCCAGCAACTCACAACAGCCAATAGCTGCACAAATTTGAAGGTTATACCTCCATAAACCCATACATTTTTCAAACCATTGGCCATCTCATGGAAACCCAGCCTGAAGGTAAAAAGGCAAAGGGGATGGTGTAATGACACCTGTTAGAGGCATCCATGGGACCCATGAAGAACCCTTTATCCTCTAGACAGGAGATAACTGTCAGGGTGGTTGGGGTGTCTGAACACTGGGATCCCAATTGATCATTTGAAAGAAATCCTGTGTTCCAAGTTTGATTGTATACTTTGCGTACATGCTCAAATGCTGCTCCAATCAAAACTAGACATGGGACCCCAGTTCTCCTACTAGGCGGGGGGATCCAGTGGCCAAACCCCCACAGATCTAACTAATATCCTCTATCCAATGGATAGGGAATAAAGTGTTGTTATAAAATAAGTGTTTAGGGCTTATTGTAGCACCTGGATCTGTTGTTTCTGTCCATTGGTTCCCAGTTTCCAACTTTTTTTTGCATCTTTTGCTGGTAAGAAAGCCGCTGGGAGGTCGCACAGAATCCGCCTGTCAATGTTTTTTCGATGGGAAGTTGCTCTGCCAATAACGCACCTGGATTTGTTGTTTCTGTCCATTGGTTCCCAGTTCCCAACTTTTTGTTGCATCTTTTGCTGGTAGAAAGCCGCTGGGAGGTCGCACAGAATCCGCCTCTCAATGTTTTTTCGATGGGAAGTTGCTCTGCCAATAACGTACCTGGATTTGTTGTTTCTGTCCATTGGTTCCCAGTTCCCAACTTTTTGTTGCATCTTTTGCTGGTAGAAAGCCGCTGGGAGGCTGCACAGAATCCGCCTCTCATTGTTTTCGATGGGAAGTTGCTCTGCTGTTCACGCACCTGCAGTTTATAGAAAGTATGTGTCCTTTTTTGGACTGGCTTCAGCCATTGTCCACGGCCTGAAAACAATGGGAGGTGGATTCCGCGCAATCGCCTTTCAAGTGTTTTGGCAATGTGAACAACCCATTAAAAGGAATCACAGATTACACAGAATTCATTTCATTTAAAATAGTTTATTTACAAGTTCCTTAACAAAAGTACACTTCTGGTTACACTGAAAGAATTGACTGAAAAATGTACATTTCATGTTCGCAATGACAGTAACCATTCATCCTATATACACGATGTCTAGTCACCACCGATTCCAAAATGTTATACTATGTACAACTGACCACAGATGCAGTGCTTATGGGTATTCTACTTCAGTTCCATTCATGTGGTGTACGTACACAAAGTTACAGAATAGAAATTATAATATGATTTTTCACTTTCCAATTTTAAAACAAATGACTACAACAAAAATGGGCAAGCAACTAGAGTACAAAGGAAAACTAGTGCATGCTGGGTAGACATAATCCATCATGCTTGACAGACTATGGTACAACAACAACGCTCCAAGCCTCTCCCATTGGACGGAAGTTGCAGGTACATTACAAAAGTTGCTTAGAATTTAATTTGCCGTTTTGATAGAAGGGTCTCCATGTCATGATTATAGTTCTAAGTTTGAAACAGCAAAATCATACCAGCACTGCAAGTCGTACATACAATATCCCACCAGCACCAACCCTCCCATGCTTAATGGACTCCTATATTTTACAACCTGATAACAGCTGAAATAAAACGCACATTAAAGCTTGCATCGGTATCAGTATTTAAAAAAAAAAAGTAAATGTTCTATATAAAGTAATACTGCGGTAAAAAGTTGCATTTTAATCTATACAATAAAACAGGCAAAACTGGAGCCGGAGACTCGTTGTGTCTAAATACAAAGAGATTTATAGAAATACAAGAAGTGTTAGTACAAATACATTAACCTATGAGCATGGTTTATTAAAATTATTTAAATAAGGGCTAAGGCAGTAAGTATATGCCAATGAAGTCCATGGAAAGGATATTGGGAAATCGATACAAGAAGCTGTAGAATATAATTTAAAATAAAATCTTATTTTTAAGAAAACGAGAACATGAAAATGTAAACAGTCATATTCACAAAATGTACTCATTGGTCTATACAAAGGAAGTGTACAAGAAACCTATACGTATACAATCGCCACTCCTCCTTTGCTGCCATTTTAGTGTGAACAAGTGGTTAAATGTGCGGGCCACGTTATCAAGCTTGAAGGCAGCCTTGCCCATAACCAGTGTTGGCTTATTTTGGGTGCAGCACGTCTAGCAGCTCAGTTTATGATTATACACCCCTACATTGAAGAGGCAACAGCATTAAATGGTAGCTTAATAGGCTACATGCTAGGAGTCTGATGCATATGAGGTGCATTTTGTTCTTAAGATACATAAAGAAAAAAAGCACAATACCTTGATGCCAAGCTGTGACTAAAGGTGCAAAGTGCTTCAAGTAGAAGCATTAAGCAAGCATAGGTTAGACCACTGCCCCTAATGATGGTTAGTCTGCTGGTTAGGCCGTCCGAACACAAACTTTCATGCAAAATCTGACGGCGTATCATGCCACGGTCATGCAATGACATCACTGCAAATAAATAGCAAGGAGAAAACATTAATGGTGCGAAGCAGAGCATGACGTCTAAAACCCTCAACCCAATGCAAGCCATACACGTCTTCTCATTTCTCTACAGAAAAATTTCACAGGGACTATTCTGTGTGGAACTTTGATTTATATTAAAGTATTGCTGAGGGCTTTAGGTTGGGAGACAAATTGATATATATATATATATATATATATATATATATATCAAAAATAGTAAAGCTGGCCATTCAGATAGTCATCAATTTGGCCAACGGCTATTCCTCCTGACCAGCTTATACCAATGTATGCCATATGAGAACAAAAGGATCCTTCTTTCCCCACACAGCTGCCATCAAAGAGTCGGGACACCTGTATATAGCGCATACGGTTGGCACGGTCCTGCCAACATTCATGTAGTGTGAATGGCCACCTTAAAGTGCATCTGTCCGCAGATTTGTAGCAATGAAACTGGCTGATCTGTTACATGTGCGCTTGCCAGCTTTGTTTTTAATATATGCAAATTAGCTTCTAGGAGCAACGGGGGCGTTGTCATTACACCTAGAGCCTCTGCTCTCCCTGCAACTGCGGCACGCTCTCGGAAAACGCCATCACGCCTGGCCCTGTTAATTGAAGTGCAGAGGGTGTGGCGGTTGCAGAGAAAGCGGAGCCTCAAGGAGTAACAGCAACACCCCCGTTGCTCCTAGAGGCTCATTAGCATATATTAAAACGTCATTTTTCTCACCAATGCGGACACATATGAACATGGACTAACACAGATGTCTTCAGCTGTCAAGTGCACATGTCACAGGTCAGCCAGTGTCATAGGTACAAACCTGCTGACAGATGCAGTGAAATATTTTCATGGTTAGGACTAGAGATGAGCGAACTTCTATTTTTAGTTCGGCGTCCAAAGTTCAGGTTCGGGTTATCGTAGCATCCATGGAGTGCTGAGCCACGCCCCCTGCACTGATCACATGACGGTGACGTCACCCCAGGTCCTTACGGTTGTCCAAGGTTCGGGTTCAATGAAGCAGCCCCTTATGGATTCCAAATGCCGTTATGGAATCCATAACGGGAAGCTAGGATAACCCGAACTTTGGACGCCGAACTAAAAATAGAAGTTCGCTCATCTCTAGTTAGGACATGTGAAAAATGATGGTTTTCCTTCAGGTTGGGGCTACTGCAATAAAACTATGGATTTTCTTTATGATACCAGAATTTGATGTATTTTTCTACTTATTTCTCTTTTCTTTATTATAAGATCTATGATCAGCTTTGTTCGTTTCCAGCTGAAAGTGCACTTTCCAGTGGAGTGTCACAAGTTATACATGATCAAAGAATATAACATGCATCAAGCTCTATGCTTGTCCTTGGATATCTCTAGCATTCTCGAGATGTGCTATGCTACAAGTTTCAATTACACTAGAACAGGAACAAAGCAGCATAAACTGAACATAGGAGACATTCAGGATCCTAATGGATTAAGTGCAATGATGGAAGGCAGCTGAGTAATATTCTAGAATTGGAGGTTTAACTTATTCAACTCCACAGAATGGTACATTTTCACCTTTAGAGAAATCATACACGCAATAAATGATAGAAAACAAATATTCAATTTCATGCATTGCTACAGCGCTGCTAAGGGAGTCTTCCCGAGAATGACTTGTTGCTAAATCTTAGTGGATTAGGTCATAAGCACATAACCAGAATCTCAGATTAGATTGACCATGAGGTGCACCACCTGTACGTCTAACCTATATGCCATAAAACAGGTAGAAAGCTTTTCAGATTATCATTTGCTGAATCAACTTTACAGTTTGTAAATGGTATCTGTAAGAAAAAAGATGCTTTACTCTTAGGTCATCTGTAAGAAGATGAAGGGGTCTTGAAAAGAGGACCTTCTTGGCACATCAGAAGACGACACTAACCCTATTAGCATTTGGGCTAAGAGGCACTAGCTTACATACAGTACACAATCTTTGGCACACTGGTTTATTTAGAAGGTGTCCTTTATGATACATGCTGTTTACGGTCCATTCGCACGTCCAAAAAAAGGGTCCGCATCGTTCCGCACTTTTGCGCAACGGGTGCGGACCCATTCATTTTCAAAGGGGCCGCAAAAGATGCGGACAGCACACAGTGTGCTGTCCGCATCCGCACTTCCGCAAAAAAAAATAGAACATGTCCTATTCTTGCCCGCAATTGAGGACAAGAATAGGCATTTTCTATGAGAGTGTCGGCCATGTGCGGATCCGCAAAACACTTACTGACGTGTGAATGGACCCTTATGTGTTCTGAAGCAGCAACTACACCACATCAGAAAATCTAAACTATTATACGTGCTTTATTATCGGGTCTGGCCACTTTCTGGTTATTGTTGACCAATGTGTTTGTAAGATGATTATCTGATATACTGATATAGTCTTTGTTGAAATTCTGTGTCATTTTCTATATTTCATAAAATATGCCCGGTTGTTGGCCAAGTCTTTTTTGCTTTCCGCGCATAAGTCCTGTCAATAAAATGGCTGCTGATGGAGGGTCTTATCCTCCATTCAAGTACTCTGAACCTGCCATCTGCTCTTGCACTGTTGGAAGTTTAGCACAGATGCAGTTTGAATGGAGGAGGCTGAGGGATGTGTCTGGTCACATGGCGCTTCATCGGCAGCCACATTACAGACAGGACCTCTATGTGGACATCACATAAGATTTGCCCAATAAGGGGACATGGCTTATGAAACATAGCAAACGGTACAGAATATCAACCAAGTCTACATCAGTAAATGTCATATTGTCATCTTACATACACACTTGTCAACAGTAACCAGAAAGTGGGCAACCCCTTACATTTTTAGTCTTACAGGCATCAAAGGAGGTTTGTCCCACCATAACGAGAGGTGGCAAGTACCTGATTGTTGGGGGTCTGACTGCAGGTACCAGTGCCAATCAAGGTAATGGGGTCCTGCAGTCTTCACGCACGCTGCCACTCCATTCATCTCTATGAGACTGATGAAGACAGTGCCGTAGTAGTTTCTCTTCAGCAGTCCTATAGTGATGAATGGAGCGGCGGCATGCATGTGTGATAACCACTCTGACCAGTGGGTTCCCATCAGTCAAAATTGGTTAGTCAATAATATACTAACCAATGATCCTGTGGATAGGTCATAAGCTCTTATGGTAGGAGAACCTCTTAAGAGCTTACAGGGCGCTCATAATCTTTGATCATGCATCCATAAACAATGCAAGTCAATGAATGCACTGGATGTTGAAGGTACATATAAAGGCTTGTGTGGATAAGTAGCTTTATGGTTGTAGCCAGGGACATGTCCACTGATCTGCCAACACATCTTCAGCTTACTAGACTGTAAGCCAGTCTGTCCAAAAAGGTGGCTTATAACAAACACAATCTGGTCTACAGAGAAGTATGTGGTTACGAAAGGTCTGTTAACCCATAACTCAATAGATATAGTCTTTTAGCCAAAGCATTACATATTTTAATATTAGTATTAGATGCGTAATTTAGCAGAGCTATAATCAGAAAGAGTTAGGACAGCTATAAGTAATCCACCCACAGATTATGCAAATGACATATCAAAGTCAATCACAAACCTGGTGTACGTCAAACATGAGCAGAAAATTTGATTACCAATTCTAAACAGGACAAACTGTTAATATCCCCATGCTGTAATGTAAGGACTTCTGCTATAGTGTACACAACATGCACTCAATTAAGCACTATGGAAAGTAACAGAATGGTATGTAAATGTACATATGGCATATAAATCCATGGGAAAAGCTTAAAGTGTACCTAAACTTTTGAATAAACTTTATTAAAACCTATCCTAAATGTGATAAAATGAATACTGATAATATACCGGTACCTGCATCGATGTGGTATACAAAGCTTTTATCAGAGCGGAGTGAGCGCAGGCAGGAGCTCGGCAAAGTACATTGCTGCTCCTGCCCAACTAAAGCCTGGCATAGCAGATCAGTGATGTGTTCTGTAGGGCGTTTGACAAGCGGAGCGGGCACAGGCAGGAGCAGCAGCGACGTGTGCTCCTGCCTGTACAGTGCTCGCTCACTGTAGCCCTGCAGTGGAATCCGTACACCGCTGACATGTTGGTGGTGTACCAGTGTACGGATTCCAAAGGGCTATAAATGCCTATTTCACAAAGAAAACGTAGGAAAAAAGTATATTACGTATATAGATTTTATGACATTTAGAATAGGTTTTAGGTAAACTTTAAAGAAGAGCCCAACGGTGTCTTTTAGATATTGCAGCATTTAGGCTTATTCCATACAGGCGATTGAAGTGGCAAAGAATTTGCAACAAACGTTGTAAGGTTTGGGTGGAGGACTTCTTTAAATACTTATTACTGTTCATCGATAATGTCATTGACAAAAAGGATCCCAAGCCTAAAGGTGACCAAACATTTATTTACGGCAGTAACCAAGCTTGGCTTGTACAATCAACCCTATCCTACTAAAAGAAGAATAGATAGACTGGAGGGCTGCAGGCTTCAACTCTGGACCCCTAGCCAACAATTTGGGCTCACAATAGCCCAAATGACTGTATTCTTCCGCCATGAGACAACGCTAATTGTTGTCAATAGGTCTGCCTAATAGCTATACACTGTAATGTCAGGTCAGGATATGGATGCACTAACATGGTTTCCATAACAAAACCATTCATGAACGTTTGCATTAAAAATACATTCTTGTCAGCATGAGAAAATGATTATGCTAATGCGCTGCTTGTGTCATGCGAGTTGCCAGACCCCTTGGGGCGTATAAAAAACACTACTCAGTCACCTCTAATCCCCTGCTGATCCAGTACTGATGCATTGGCGGTCTTCATTAACAAGCTATCAAGCAAATAATGACGCCAGTAGTAGGACCACTGAGGCCACTTACTGGATGCAGCACTGAGAGGTCATGTGCTATACTACTGGCATCATCACTTGGCAGGACGCAAGCTAAGATCAATGGGAGACGACAGATACATTTGTGCTGGATCAGCAGGGGATTGAAGGGGTGAGCAGTTTTTTATTCTAGACAATTTGTTGCAACTTGCTGGCTCGATGACTTGCATAGTTTTTATGGGGAAAGAGCAGGCAGGCTCATAAAATAATAAAACAACTTAAACTTACCTTCTGGAGCCCCCTCTGATCCAGCACCACTGCTCCATCCTTTCAGTCGGTGACGTTTGTGTTGGCTGCAGCAGTAGTGTCTCATATATCACTGCAGCCAACCAACGGCCTCAAAGGCTACTGATTGGCTGCAGTGGTATATGGGACATCACAATTGCAGCTTGGGGAAGAGGAAGGAGTAGCAGTGCTGGATTGGAGGGGGCTGCTTAGGTGAATTTAAGTTGCTTTTGCCCATAAAACCTTTCAACTCAGAAAAACACAAGAAGAGCCATAGGTTCGCAGCTGCATGCTTCACCCTCACCATGAAGTTATACCACAGTATAATCCACCTATATGTTAATGTCTATGCATTATTATCCCGGGAGCTAAACATTTCCCCTGAATTCCTCTTGCTTAGCAACTTTAAGCAAAGCTTTTATAACTGCTCACAAGTGGCCTAAAAAAAGAAAAACTCCACCTTCAAAGACACGTCTGTCAAAGGCAGTTATATTGTAAAGGATGAAATCCGTGGCAGCTTTAAAATCTGCCCCACATGCCAAGCTATGCACGGAGCGGGTGCAGACGCTTTCTGCAGCATGTGGATAAGATTTTTAAAAATGTCATCCCGTTTTCTGCTATGGCAAAATGCTGCAGATCTCCCGTACCGAAATCTGTGGAAGAAAATCTGCAGCATGTGTGGACATACCCTTAATCTTCACGCCTAGAAAACAGTCTAAAGATGCTCCTAAACGCTATCATTCTGTTGGCGAGATCCAACAACAATACAATCTCCATGAGGGGGGACATCCATAGAGACATGGATTGAACAGGTTCCTGTCGGACATAATCGGCGCCGTTCTTGCTGTACAAGTTCAGTTAGTGGTCTCCAATGAAGTCTACAGAGAGTAATGGAAGAAATCTACTTGGCAGTTTCCTTAGCTCTCCTAGACCTGTTTCTGATATGTGATGTCACTGACACAAGTACGCTAGATGGCTCAGACTTCGGAGGAGCCAAACAGTCGTGTGCTGGTCTAAAATGTACAGAACCCAAGACATAGTCCCATACACAAGAAAATAAAAAAACTAAAAAAAAAAAATACACTAACACAACGTATATGAGCCAATTTACAGGTGAATATAAAGTGCTACCTTAGCGTCCACATGATAGACCAGTTACTGCATACACCTGCAACATTCATAGTGGCACAAATTCTGTTCATTTTATGTCGTGAATAAGACATGCACATTTTGGACAACTGATTGGAACCCTTTAAGACCCTCTAGCTCATCTCTGTAGGTTCGGCGAAAATCATGAATGAATGCGAATATATCAGTCTGGTTTGAAATTCGCTCTAATGTCTAAAATAGTATTTCTGTAAGATATAAAATAACATAAAACCCCACTAAAAGAAAAAACTGCGGATATGTGGTCAGACAGAGCATTCCAAGTCAAAGTGCATCCTGGGAGCCCAGCCAATTGTAGCACCTACGAGTTATATACATAATTCCTGAAAATGCAGATTAACATTCTGTGCATACAAATGGCTTCTTTCAGGCAGATTCATATATCACCCCTTAACAAGACAAAAGATCATCTCTAGGAAACGTGACCACATGCTTGCCGGTATGTACATTGAGGAGGGCATGTGCAAATGAACAATTTAAGACATCATGGGCCAACAACCATGAATGGTTTTGAAAACGCTGCGTGAGCACATTGGGCGCAGTGCGAGACCATCCTGGAAATTCAGTTCCTTCTTCTAGACTTACATGAAGGCCGAGTTTTCCATATTTATCTCAGAAATATGGAACAGAAAAATAAGAAAAACTGATCCTTTAGGCCTCATGCACACAAACGTATTTTGGGTCTGCGTCCGAGCTGCATATTTTGCGGCTCGGGCGCGGACCCATCCACCCACACTCTGTGTGCTGTCCGCGTCCTTTGCTCCGTTACGTTGCCACGCAAAAGAAATATAACATGTCCTATTCTTGTCTGTTTTGCGGACAAGAATAGGCATTTCTACAATGGGCCGTGTTCCGCGGAACAGCTTCCGTGTTTTGCGGATCTGCGGACCGCAAAACACCTACAGTCGTGTGCACGAGGCCTTAGTCTGAGCGTCATTTATGTTCAGTTTCCAGTTATTTTTGAGGGGAGAAAAGGTGCAAGACAGGACTTTTTCTTCCATCAATAACTGAAAACTGACAAAAGTGACACAACTATTCAAACAAATATGGATTAAAACAGTTTTTTTCCCCATATTTCTGTTCCTGTGACAGAACAGAAATGCAAAAAACCAATGCTGAAGTGAACTCGGCCTAAGACTAATATGCATACTACAACCCTTGCTATACAGTGCCTGGGACAGCATGGATGGATGTGCTTTATCTAGAAAAAAAAAAGCCCTCCTGACATTAATTTTGGAAGTCCATAAATTAACAGGAATTGTTTGTCCATCCAGACTCATGTAGCGTAATAACATGATCTCCACCAAGATGGCAGCGGTGGGAATCATCATTCAAAAGATCACATAAAAAGACCAGCCAGTTTGGTATTTAAAACTCACAAAAGAGAAAAAAAAAAACAGGAGCTTTACGCTTCATTCTGGTGTAAAGCTGTTTGGCACAAGTCAAAGAAAAGAATATTAGAAACGACAAACAAAGAATAGACTGAAATGGGACAAACGTATTAAAAAAACAACGGACAAAGTAAAAGCACAATGGTGACATTTCCTGAAATGCAGCTATGTGCAACACAAGGTTATGGTGCAGATTTCCTGGTATAAGGTTCTTCTACCTCGCTGTGGCTGGCTGTACGTGCCCTGGATAAGACCTTCTGGAACTTGTAGCTTGTCTCTGTCTGGCAAGGAATGACTGTCCCGAACCTGTACTTGCCAGTCTGTCTTCTGCAGCTTTTTTATGTAAAGTCATACCCTGAGATGAAAAATAAGGCATGAGGCATGAACAGGGGCCCAGGTACAAGAATACTTTTAGCGCAATCCACAAGACCTTTCATATCTATACTCCCTTTAAGTTCTGTAGCGCTGTACTTACAACTGCTATTGACTAATTCCTAAGGCGTCTTTCACACGAGCGATACGGATTGGTGGTTTTCCACTCAAGTTCAATCGTTTTTTTCAGCAATAGGGTTCAGTGTTTGTGTTTTTTCCGTCAGCATTGTATCCGGATGGCATGTGTTTCTCATGCACGTGAAGAAAATCTGAAGATAAACCATCTACATCTTCTAAATGTGAAAAACACATTGCATCCGGATGCCTTCCGTTTTTCACACAGGTCCTATTCGCTTCTATGGAGCCAGAGCTGCGTGAAAAACGCACAATACAGAACATGCTGCGATTTTTCACAGAGATGATGCGTGAAAAACTACGCTCACGGGCACAGACCCATTGAAATGAATGGGTCACGATTTAGTCTGGATGCTATGTGTTCACCACACGCGTCACATGCAAATGGAAAACTCGCTCGTGTGAAAGAGGCCTAATGGTGGAGAAGAGTATGCACTTCACCATCCACCGGCACTGAGGAGCCAACTAAATGGTCAGTTATTTGTGTCACTGAAAAAGCCCCGTAAAAATTAAGACATCTAAAAGAAGCATCATAGAAAGCTAGGTGACTGATGGCAGAAAGACACCACATGGTCCACCTCATCTGCCTTATATTATGTATCTTTTATTTCTCCACAGGTTCACCCCAGGCAGGTTTATATTCATGTAATGTAGATTTTCCAAATACGTCTCTTGTTCCAATCATCTACTATTCTTTCAGCCAACTCTGAGCTTCCACCAACTAGTTTCAGATTGAGCCCCTTTGTTTGTACTTTTCCAATCATTTTGGTGTCCACTCTTGCTACTGTCCTTCAACAGAACAGAAGAATTGAGAAGGGGCTTGGAAAAATCCCACTCACTTGAAGCATTTTCGAAGTCTAGCAGGGAAGCAATTACAGGTGAGCCTTCTCATTGCTCAGAGTACCTGTGGTGGTCAGAGTTAGGGTTATGCAGCTTCTGTAACTCAGGATCTACAGACACACATGAGCTCACTGTGCTACCCCGTTTCCCATTCTCTTCTATGGGCATCATGAATACTTGACTGTTTCCGTAACTCAGGCCATCTCTGGCCACCACATATGAAAATCTCAGCCGTGTCTAATGTCTAAGGCTACGTTCACATCAGCGTTCGGCCTTTCCGTTCTCCTGCTCCGTTCTCAGAGCAGGAAAACGGAAAGGACGGAACAGATGCCAAACGAAGCCAAATGGAGCATACGGACCCCTTAGACTATAATGGGGTCCGTTAAATGTCCACCCCGAAGATGATTTTTGAGCAGAGACAAAAGTCCTGCATGCAGGACTTTTCTCTCTGCAAAAAAATCATCTTCGGAGCAGACACCTAACGGACTCCATAATAGTCTACAGGGTCCGTTTGCTCCATTTGGCATCCGTTCCGTCCATTCCGTTTTCCTGCTCTGAGAACGGAGCAGGAGAACGGAAAGGCTGAACGCTGATGTGGACGCGGCCTAAGACTACTTTCATACTCGCGCTTGGTACAGATCCGTTTGGCTCAGTTTTGTCAGACAGACACCAAAACGCTTCAGGCAGCGTTTTGGTGTCCACCTCCAGAGCGAAATGGAGACTGATCAGAGGCAAACTGATGCATTCTAAGCGGATCCTTTTCCATTCAGAATGCATTAAGGGCAAATCTGATCCGTTTTGGACCGCTTCTGAGAGCCCTGAACGATCTCACAAACGAAAAGCCAAAACGCCAAAGTAGTCTAAAATGGGAAAAGCCAGTCTCTGACAAGTCTACAAAATTTGAATATATAGTATTAATCATTTCAGATTCTTACCATATTATACCATGCACTAACAATCAGCTTTTCTTCTTGATCTCTCTGTGTCTTCGTTTTTTCATACTCTTTCTATAAAAAATGAATCAAATACATTTGAAAAAAAACAAAAAACGCGTTTTGCTTTACTTTAACTTTTAGCATGGGATATAGAAAGCTATATAAATACGCTGCATGTAGCAAAATGCAACACAGTGTATTATTAAAATCACAAGAAATTTCATATTATACAATAGTAATATTAGCTTCACTGATAATACAGGGATATTTCCATCTCAAGTACTTATGGCACGTGCTCAGGATATGCCATATACTAGGGGTTGGCAGGGATCTACGACTGAAGTCTTACATTAAAGTAAGCACTCAGCTTAAGGCTACTTTCACATTAGTGCTAGGGATCTTGGCAGGGAACAGCCTTTCGGATCACTCCACATCCCAGAAACCTGAACATCTCTGTCCGGCCCCGTTAACTATGAGGACAGACAGAAATCCAGCCGCAACTGGCCAAATAAAGCAAGAAAACTGCAGCATGCAGCGTTCAAGCTTCCGGCAATGCTGGAATGTCGAAAGATCCGTTACGCTCTTCCTTGCCGGAACAGACTGCCGAATCCCTAGCGCTAGTGTGAAACTAGCCTAAGAGCTCGTTCACATTTCAGTGTTTGGTCAGTGATTTCAATCAGTGATTTGTGAGCCAAAACCAGAAGTGAAGCCTCCACAAAGATAAGTTATAATGGAAAGATCTGCTCCTGTTCTGTGGTTTTGACCCGCACCTGGTTTTGGCTCACAAGTCACTGATGGAAATTACTGACCAAGCACTGAAGTGTGAACAAGGCCTGACTCCCATACATAGTTCACAATTGAAAAAGCTCACAGAAGGGGGTCATGTGACCCCTGTTCAGCCAGTAGGTGGAGTTCACCTACATTATGCCATAAATGCCCCGATAGGCAGAATCTATCTTGTAGCTATGCGATATATGCCTAGGGTTGCAATGATTTTAAAATTTTGATTCGGTTTCAATACTAGAAAAAAGCGATTTCAATACTCGATACCATTTGATAACACGCAAAAAAAAAACACCAAAAAAGCCACGTGCATTCCGCATTTTATGGAACGTCCGTCCCATAACTGAACAGTCCAATCCTATTTTTTTGGGGGGCAAATCATGCGTTTTTTTAAGGCATTTACCACATAGGAGATTTTTTTATATTTTAATAGTTTGGACTTTTTTGGACATGGCGATATGTAATGTTCACTTATTTATATATTTTATATGTAAAATTAGGAAAAGGGGCGATTTAAACTTAATATTTTGGTATTAGTTTTTTTTTAACTTTTTATTTACCAACTACTTGCCCCCCTTGGGGCTAGAATCTGGGATCTATTAATCCCTTCTCCTATTCATCCTAATATAGATCTATTAGGGTGAATAGGACTTTACACTCTACCTGCTGCCCTGTGCACACATCAGCAGGGAGCTTACCATGGCAACCAAGGCTTCAGTAGCATACTGGCTGCCAAGGTAACCGGTCGGAAGCTACCACTGCACCACCAATGAGGAGGGGACCCTGTGGCCACTGCCACCAAATGTTTTTAATACTGGGGAAGGTTGGGGGGGCGCACTGCGCCACCAATGTTTTTAATACTGGGATTTGGGGGGGGGGGGGGGCTCACTGCACAACCAATGAAGATAAGTAAACTTTTAATACAAATATAGGCGGAACCTGAGGGTTTAACTGCTGCGGATTGCAGCTCCCTGTCACAGAGGTCGGATGCTGGCTATGTGATTCTGCCGCCGGCACCCGTCGGTTTAGTTATCATCATTGGTGTTGCAGTGGCCTCCTCTTCTCCGCCCCTGTCTCCTCATTGGTGGCAGCAGCAGCACAGGGGGGAGGGAGAGACTCCTTCTCCACTGTGCTGCTGAGGGAACGTGGCTCACGCTGAGAGCAGCGCGCCAAGTTCTCTCATACTAGGCTGCGCAGTAATGCAGCCTAGTATCGGCAAATGTCAAATCCCGGTATCGAATCGATACCGGTACAAAAGTATCGATTGGGTATCGATAATTCGATACCAGATGCAACCCCATATATGCTTGATGAGAATACCCCTTTACAGCCCTTTGAGACACAATTTGATTATATGTGCCTGATGATGTGAATGTGCCTGATGAAGGTGGCTTTTCGCCCTTGAAATGCGTTGACGTTACATTTTACATGTACCAGTCTAGACGTCTTCTGGGGATAGCACCTGGATTTCGGTTACCTTTTCTTCAGCAATTCTTCTAGCATGTATTTCATGGCATATATAGATAGGCATTGTTTAATAGGCAGATCCTTTAATTTTATGCCACTGCATGATACAATAGACTACACCGGGGCGGCCAAAAAAAATAGTTGTAGTACACTCTAGCAACTTACTACACTTCAGGGACTGTGGGTAATGCTTGCACTTTATCGATAATTGTCGCTGTGCTTGGACTTGCCATTGTTCCAAGTGAAGGTGCAGCTAGGTAACTGGCTGTAAAGTGAGGTACCAGTGATTGCTAATGGAAGTGTAATAGCACGCATAGACCTGATTCACATATCAGGTGTCCCGGACAGACAATGGGTTTATTGACCCAATCTCACGACATCATAGCGATCTATGAGGCAGCGAGTCCAGCCATTAAAGCCAGGACAGACATCTGGACGCCGGCCGTGTGCATTCCGCAATTTGCGGAATGGAACGGGTGGGCCCATGATAAAAATGCCTATTCTTGTCCGCAAAACAGAATACAGAATAGGACATGTTCTATTTTTGCGGGGCCCCGGAACGGATTCGGGCAGCACGCAGAGATCTGTCCACATGTTTTGCAGCCCCATTAATGTGAATGGATCCAAGCCACAAAAAATGCCGCTCAGATGCAGACCCAAACAATGGTCGCGTGTATGAGCCCTTAGCCAGAAGTGTTCCAACATCAAAACCAACAGTACTAACAGTGGTGCTGCAGGACGGATCACCACTTCTAGTTACATACATGCATGAATCTAATGTTACCATAAAATTGATGGTAATAGTGGAAATGTGACAATAGAGCATTATTAGAATTTTATCTAGTTCACTAGTTGTAAACATTGCAGCCCTGCAAAAAAAATGAAGAGAACCAGTTTTTTTTTGTTAATTTCTCAACTAATGCAGTGGGAAACACAGTTGAAAACACACAACCTAAAAAATTATCCTTTTAGGTAAACTAAACAAAAATAGTAATAAATCCCCTTCTGGTAACTAGGGTCAGATGTGATCTACAATATGTAGTTCTGCCGTTTTGGTTTAAAAAAGAAAATAAAGGCAAAGTTCCTTTAACACTCACCTCTAAAGAATGGAACATTTTATCCTTTTCTTGAAGTTGATTTTTTAAAGCTTGGATCTCTGGCCCCGTTCCCTGATTCTGTTTTGGATCCAAGGTGCGAATAACCTAAAAAAATAAAATAAAGAAACATAGTACATATGGGATTAGGGGACCAGGACGCACAAAAAGGTACCTGCATCATCACAAGCATAACCGTTGTTCCAACGTTCAGTGATGCTAACTTTTGTAATATATTACCTTAACTGTGACCTTACCAAAACTGTAACCAAGCATTATTAAGGAAAATCCATCTGCAGCTTTTGGCTAAATACGGCTTACTGCTAGATGCAGGCTTCTCAGCCTACCTCTGCTTCCCTATATGTTACTAACCAATTTCAATAAGGCTACTTTCACATTAGCATTTTTTGCAGATCCATCATGGATCTGCAAAAACGCTTCCGTTACAATAATATAACCGCATGCATCCGTCATGAACGGATCCGGTTGTATTAGGTCTTCTATAGCCATGACAGATCCGTCATGAACACCATTGAAAGTCAATGGGGGGCAGATCCGTTTTCTATTGAGTCAGAGAAAACTGATCCATCCCCATTGACTTACATTGTGTGTCTTGCTCCGCACCACATAACGGACATAAAAAACCCTTCATGCAGCGTTTTGGTGTCCGCCTCCAGAGCGGAATGGTGACTGATCGGCGGCAAATTGATGTATTCTGAGCGGATCCTTTTCCATTCAGAATGCATTAGGGCAAAACTGATCCGTTTTGGACCGCTTCTGAGAGCCCATGACGGATCTCAGAAACGGAAAACCAAAACGCTAGTGTGAAAGTAGCTTTATGCGTTTACTATGATTTAGACTAAAAGTCCCTGTCTATATCATCTGCTGTCAGTGCTGAATGCTCTTCTTACCCGTTCACACTGGAAAGATAGACAGGAGCAGATCTGACGGGTGTATTAGACTGGCAGACTGTCTGCCAGATAATTGTTACCGAGTGTTCATATGAACGCTCATTAGCAATGATCTGGCGATGAAATACTGCCGCTGATTAACCGATAAATGGGTTTGCTCGTTCATCGGGCAATTGGAAACTTCCAACAGGTTTAAAAACCATTGTTTGCTGGTGGCGGATCGTGCTGTCTAATCACAACAATCGCCTGCATGATCACTGTATGTAATAGAGCCTTAAAGGGAACCTCTCGTCAACTTTATACAGCCCATACTACCGGCAGAATAAAGTAGAGACAGGTGAGTTGATTTCAGTGGTCTGTCATTTATTAGTTAAAAGTAAGTGGTTGCCGAGAACCAACATCACAATCATTGGAGACTAGACCTGGAAAAGAGTCCCGGCCACCTGAGAAGAGTCCTGGTTATTCATGAATTCCTGCTTTCCCTGCTGATGACTGATGTCTTCTACATAGTTTTCTCCCTTTCTCTAGGAGAGAACTGCCAATCATCAGCAGATGGGTGAGAGAGCAGGAGATTATGGATAACCAGGACTCTTCTCAGGTAGATCTGACTCTTTTCAAGACCTGGGCTGCAATAGTTATGATGCTGGTTCTCAGCAACCACTTACTTTTAGCTCATGAGTGACACACCGCTAAAATCAGCATTTCTGTCACTATTTTATGCTGCCCTTAGTGAGGTCAGGATAAAGTTGATGACAGGTTCTCTTTAAAGGGGCTTTCCTATCTCAGACAATGGCGGCATATGGCTAGGATATGCCCCCATTGTCTGATAGGTGCGGGTCCCACTTCTGGGACCCGCACCTACATTGAAAACAGAGCCGGGAAATGAACGGAGGTGCGCTCCCATTCACTTCTATGGGAGCAGCGCTTGGTGGTGGATGGACCCCCGGAAATCCGGGGTCCTTAAGCCACAGCTTTCCCCGCTCCGTTCTTGTTGTAGGTGTGGGTTCCAGAGGTGGGAACCGCGCCTATCAGACAATGGGGGCATATCCTAGTGATATGCCCCCATTGTATGTGATGGGAATACCCCTTTAAAGTGGTTGGGCACTTTCTGGCTACTTATGATCAGTATGTAAGATGAATATATGGCACAAATAATATAGCCTTTGTTGATTTTCTGTGCTGCTTTCTATATTTCATAAGTCATGTCCCCTTGTTGGGCAATCTTCTGTGCTATCCCCACAGAAGACCTGTCCATATGATGGCCGCTGATGGAGGGTCATGTGACCAGGAAAGAATAACTCCAGGCACGTCACTCAGCCTTCTCCATTCAAATACACGTGCCATTTGCAATTGTAATGTTGAGAGTCTATTGAGAGTTGATCACATGACCCTCCATCGACAGCCATTTTATGGACAGAACGCTCTGGACAGCGCAAAAGACTCTAGCAACAAGGGAGAAAAAGTCATGAAATGTAGAAAATGGTGCAGAATATCAACAAAGACGATATTAGTAACTGCCATATAGTCATCTTGAATTGCAGTAGGGGGGAGAAAAGAAAATAAGAAAAGGTCCTGAGTTACCAGAATAGGGTCAGCAATTTAGCATACATAATACAAAACCTGACAATCAATGCATCCTGCCAGACTTCTCCATTCTACCCTGGGGATCCAACTGTAGACCATTCTTCTGAGATGATAAGCCAAGGGCTGGGAAACCAGTTGGGTACCGACTTTTACTGTGGATTATTATGCTATTTTTCAAGCCTGTCAGCTTGTACGTATAATAAAGTGAGCGGGGCAACCATGTTTTTTAGTGAATTCCACCCCTGTGCTTTTCTTCTTCTCCTGTGCCAAATCCCTCACCGCTTAGGAAAAGGGCACTGGTGAAGATATAGCCAACTGGGCTAATCTCCAGGTGACGGTTGGACCTTGTGCACTATCCACAAGGAAGGTGAAGGGGAAACGGGCACTATATCTTTGGATGCCGAAGACATGGAGACTGGTGAAGTCAGCACTATAAATGTGGACTATAAACTCGTACTGTGGCAGGGAAGCTGCAAATGGACCCTGCTAGTTTCCTGGCGAGCTGGACTTCTGGACATACTCTACATTAGGATGTTATATCATTGATTGTTTTTATGGTGTTGTTTTTTATCTAGTTCCGAAGCATCCTTTTCATTTTTAAGTTTACTAAATGTACTAATTGTGGTTTGAGATTAGTTTTTTTACCTCGCAGAAGCTCGTTTGGAGCTCTGCTACCATTTGTTTAAAATTCCATAAATCTGGAGTTAAAATATCCTCTGAGATGCCCAGCAGTTTAATACTGTTGCACCTAGAGCGGTCCTCTGTATCAGCCTCCTCAGATTTTAACCATTTCACCTCATCCTCAAGCACATTGTGGTGTCCAAGTCATTACGTGCCACCAATAACTGACATTTTACGTTCAATATGATCAGTTCTGGCAATAATGGGTTGCAGCTTTTGAGCCATGGAAGAAACACACGTACTTATGTTGTAAGAGAATCAACATATGTTTCATAGTATATTTTATTATGTTTAGTGATGGGTGCGAAAGAGGGTGGAAGTTTGGACTCCACAATTCAGACATAACCATGTCTGAGAAGGTGCTGCCACTCCTTTTAGAAACTTGAGGGGGATGCTGAAGGGTTAGATTTCTAGAATCGTTTCCCACCATCCATGTTGTCAGGGTGAGATATAAATGCAGGTAGAGAAGCAGTGTCGGGGAACTCATAGTCTTGTCCAGGGCTATTGTTGAATATGTCTTTTAAGAGAGGTTCAACTGAGGTGAGATTGTGGTCTCCTGCTCCTTCAGTTGAAGGACTGGCGCCAATAAAATAAGGAGTGAGTAGTGTTGAGCGAACCCGTGTTTTCAAGTTCGCCATACAAGGTTCGGGTTTTCTAAGAATTCCGTTATGGATTCCGCTACCACGGACTATAAGTTATAGTCTGTGGTAGCGGAATTCATAACGAAATTCTTAGAGAACCCGAACCTTGTATGCCGAAGTTGAAAACATGGGTTCGCTCATCCCTAACAGTGAGCTTTCTAGGCCCTACAGACTTTCCTCTCTTTTTAGGAGTGATGATGGGAAATGAACAGAAGCACACCGTCACTCTTGCACTCCACAACTTCAATCACTGCATTAACCAGTATGATAATAATGTTGTAAACCAGAATCTGATTATGAATATGCAGGGAGAACTAGAGGTCCCACCACTACAGGCATGTTCTTTTACGTTGCAGATATAGTTCCCCAGCTCTCAGAGAGTATAGCAAGGAGAACACAAAATACTCAACTTACTCCCAGAGGAACCCCAGGTCTTCTGGGTGCAGACTGAAGTGGTTTAGAAAAGATCAGGTTGCCGTGGGCTACTTCAATGCTGACCAAGTGCAGTAGCCTGTGCTTTAGACAGCAGCCAATTTCCACCCCATCCACCAGTTAATAAAGAATTACATTAAAAATTTCACTTCCAGGTTAATATTGGCTTTAGGTGATGAATAGAAAATATTGAATTCAATAGAATAAATTCTTACGCTTTTTGCTTTTTCTAGATATTTTTTGTAGCGTTCTTCCATTTGCTTCATTTCATCATCTTTCTTCCGTAATGCTTCTTGCAATTCTTCAATTTTCATTGCTTTAATGTAAGCAAATTAAAACAGTTTTACCGGGATTAATTAATAGATGAAAAACTACCATTTTGTGTCTAGAACTCCTTTGCAGACCTCTGCGTCTCCATGGTTAGGCTACAATCTAACACTGTGTAGTATGATGTAGTCATGCTTGCTCGTCTATTCTCGTCTATTCTGTGGCACTATTGTATATGCCCCCTAAGAGGCCTGAAAGGACAACTTTCTCTCACGTGACTGAACAACAGATTTCTGTGTCAGTATTTATTAGACCAGAGAATGACCTTCAATTGAACACAATTCCAAGAGTTACACATTTTAAAGTGATTTACCCTATCTACCTACTGATTTCTGCTGTTATGACCATGACTTTAGACATACAAGGACAAACGCTCCATTGCAGGAGCTCTCTAAAGGTGGATTTACACTTTGTAATAAATTGGGCAGATTATCGGGAACATTTCCGTGAACGCTCGTTCTTGACAAAAAAGAAACGCGACGTGAAACCGTAGTTCGTGTTGGCACACCATGTATTGTTTCTGGGTAGCAGATTGTGTTGTCTAAAGAGAGATCTGCTGCACAAAAACAATGCAGCTCTATGAGGAGGAGCGATCGCAATAGCGACAGCTCATCTTCATACTATGGAGGAGATTGCTGCATGTAACACGGGGTTCAGACCTGAGCCATTTTGTCGTGCGTATTTTAGCGCGTTTTTGCAAATAGGAAACGCGCGTCAAACGCGCGTTCGTGATTCTGGAGACCAATAGAAAAAGGCATATCTACACCTTAACGCACGTTTTACGCGCGTTTTACACGCGTTCTCATTGAAGTCAATGGGAGGAAAAGCGCGACAAACGCCCAAAAAAACGCTCCTGAACGAGCTTATGCGGCGCGCGTTTTACAGCGCGTTTTTATGCGCTGTAAAACGCTAAGTGTGAACCACTCCCATAGGGATGCATTGGTTTTCATGTCTTGAGCGTTTTACAGCGCGTTTGAACGCGCTGTAAAACGCTCAGGTGTGAACCTAGGGTAAATGTAGAGCGTCACCTCTACTTAACAGCTGACTGTCAGAAGGAGTGCTTCTTTCCCGGCAATCTACTGCTCATCTGTACATCTAAGTGCGCCTTAAGCCAGTATTTTATTATTTATGAAAATCCTAAATGTTTTCAAATACAGTAAACTCTCTCTATTCGACTGCCCCTTTGGTCTACTCTTTGCATACTGGCATACAGAAGACTAGAAGATCATTTTCAATGCATTTTTGGATGGTCATCTCAAAGAAGGCTTACTGTAATTTCCCTTTTAGTTGCTGCCCTTATAATATAATAAACTTACAGCTATTATTGCACCGTGGCTCCAAATCTTCAATGATTGCCCGTTTTTTCTGTAATTCATTGTTAGCCTCGTGAAGCTTCTCTCTGCATTCATTCAGACAAAACAAACGGGAAAATTCTGAGTTTGCAAAAGCACTATAAAAATAATGAAAACTAGCAAAAATTGATTTAAGACCTATTTACATGTTGTCGATTTCAACCCGCTAGCCAACACCAATATTCCTTTTTACAGCGTTCATGAAGGGGCCGTGGGCTAAGATGCAGCCTTTTTACAGAGGGGCTTTAGCACAAGCAAGCGCAAATAAATCCATGCAATCTGCTCCCAGAGGAAGCTGAGGGCTCGGAGCAATAATCAGAGACTGTAACGAATGGTCTCTGATCATATGATCGCCATGACACACCATACCACAATGATCACCGAAGATGCCAGAACTGGACCTATTGAAATTAAAAACTCTCTCTCTCCTTTCACATAAGGCAGGAGTCCGATCAGGGCCCCCCACTGTCGGATCCCCTCCAGGCGCCCTACCCCCTCCCTTCATGTGTGTGCAGAAGCTCGCCTGGGCCCGGTCTCCCAGTAACTGCTGGTAAGTGTATTGAACTGTATGCCTGTACTACTTATAATCTTTATCATTCATTATGGTTGTCTGTAAAAATGTTAGTTGATTTTTGTACAAATTGTGCAGAGAAAAGAAAAATTTTGCATTAAATAGATGCCTCTGACAGACGCCATACAGCGACATCCCGCACTCAGAGGGTCCAGTTGTAAAAAAAAACCAAAAAACATCCATTTAACGTATATGCTTTTTTAATGGAATGAAAAAGAAGAATATACTACACTTTTCCATTCCGGTCTTACCTGACATATGTGTTAAATGCGGGGCAAAAATGTGATGTGAACACAGACTTAGGCTACATGCACACAAATGTATGTGTTTTGCGGTCTGCAAAAAAAACGGATGCGATCTATCGTAATAATGCCTATCCTTGTCCGCAAAACAGACAAGAATAGCAAATTTTTATTTTTTTGCGGGGCTACGGAACGGACATACAGATGCGGATAGCACACGGTGTGCTGTCAGCATTTTTTGCGGACCCATTGAAATGAATGGGTCCGCATCCGGACACGGAAATAAAATATGGTTGTGTGCATGTAGCCTTATACTGTGAACATGGATCTGTTTAACATATGGAATAATGGGTACAAGAACAGTAATCTGACAGAACAGACACAAACTAATGATCAAAATAACCCATTCAAACAAAACTGGATTAAAACAGATCCGTTTTTTTTTTTTTTCCATTTTTCCGGACCTTTAATGGAACAGAAATACAGAGAACACAACACTGATGAGAAATCAGCCTAATGTGGACTACCCCAGTGGGCTTAGCTGCTCTTGGACAAATAATATACTTACAAATGTTCTTCGAGTTTCTTCTTTAAGAGAAGTGACTAAAAAAAGAAAAAAAATCAGGTCATTAAATGTTTACTTGCTATTTATCAAAAATATGACATAATGCTTCACATTTTCAGGCAATAGCGATATAAACATAAAAGCAGGTCTGGATGATCCACCAACGTAAACGTGTCTACCTTTGTATTTTCTCTTTTTACCAGCAATGTACAAGGGTCTCTGCGGAGAAACTCAAGGCATGCACTATTCTGGTCCGTATCTCACTGAGCACAGATCGGGAGACCACTGGAGGCAATGGTCTTCAATGGTTTCCAGGTCCGCGTCCTAAGTGGACATTCAAGACCTACTGGCGTGCTGAACATTGTCCGGTATTTTACTACACTGAAAAGGAGTTGTACTTACTATTGCCTTGTGAAAAGTCCAATCAAGAGAAGCATTGTAAAGAAAAGCAAGCAGACATGTATAAAATGTTTAGTTTTCTTTCCCCATTACCAGTAGAGGGCGATATATGCACAAAAACTGATGAGAAGAACACGTAGGCACGCAAGACCTTACATACACCCAGACTACTTCAATAAAGGTCCGTTTACACTTTGTAATGTACTTACACTGCTGATCAGGAATACCTCATGACATTGTAACTACCATAAAATGCTGACAACTATACTAAACTTGTACTAAACTAATTGATTTATATTTCTCAATTGTACTAGTAATAATGGAGGTCAGAATATGTAGGCGATTATAAAGACAAGATGCTGGGATACATGATGGCGCATTTACATGGTGCACAAGGTTATACCGTGACGTACTGTGGTTACGCAGCTAGCACATGTATACGTTATTAAAACTGCAGCAATTTGCTGTAAAACTGTATGTTTCTTTTTGGCATCATAGACGCACTGTGTGAATATACCCTAACTGTAAACCATTTGTGCCAACTTTTGTCCATCAGTTATTGGGGAGAATTTAGCATGAGCTACACTCCAGAATGCTGTCCCCAAAAAGACCCAAAATAGGGTTTGTAGGTGGAAAAAGTAGGTGGAAAAGTGGCTGTGATTAGATATTTTAATGAGTGACACTCCAGATTTAGGTCACTGATTTTTTTTAACTTATTCAAACTCCCCCAAAAATCCTAAAGCCACTCCAATAGGGATATGGTGCAAAAAAAACGGAGCAGCACTTCTAGACAAAAGGGTAAGGTTTTAACAAACATGCACAGTTTGATAAGTTTGGCGCCAACGCAGAAAACGGACTTCAAATATTATCCTCATGATAAATACCCCTCACCATGTTACAACTTAGAAACACTGGTAACATCCTTTCTGAAAAGTTAGGCCCCTTTCCCATATGCGTTTTTCCTTTCCGTCCTAGAGTTCCGTCCTCGGGGCTCTAGGACGTAAAGATACTGATCAGGATTATCCCTAATGCATTCTGAATGGAGAGCATTCCAATTCAGGATGCATCAGGATGTCTTCAGTTCAGTACTGAACGTTTTTTGGACGTTGACAAAACCGCAGCATGCTGCGGATTTGTCTCCGTCCAAAAATCCGGAAGACATGGCGTAATGCCGGATCCGGAATTAATGCCCATTGAAGAGCATTAATCCGGATCCGGCATTAAGCTAAACGTCATTTTGGCGCATCGCCGGATCCGACGTTTAGCTTTTTCTCAATGGTTACCATGGCAGCCAGGATGCTAAAGTCCCGGCTGCCATGGTAAAGTGTAGTGGGGAGCGGGGGAGCAGTATACTTACCATCCGTGCGGCTCCCGGGGCGCTCCAGAGTGACACGTCAGGGCGCCCAATGAACATGGATCACGTGATCGCATGTATCACAGTATCCATGGGCATGGGGCGCTCTGACGTCATTCAGGAGCGCCCCGGGAGCCGCACGGACTAAGTATACCGCTCCCCCGCTCCCCGCTCCTACTATGGCAACCAGGACTTTAATAGCGTCCTGGCTGCCATAGTAACCTCAAAGCATTTTGAAGACTTATCAGGATCCTGATCAGTCTTCTAATGCTTTCAGGCGACTTGCGTTCTGACGGATCTGGCGGGACGGAAGTGCCCGCCGGATCCTCAGAACGCAAGTGTGAAAGAGGCCTTAAAGGGGTATTCCCAATGCAGGTAATAAAGGCCTATGTATGAGCAAACAAATAAAAAAATAACTTGAGGCTGGCAGAGCATACATCTTCTGCTTTTGCTCCTTGTTCTTGTAAGGACTTCTGCAATTCTTCCACTTGTGACTGTACTTCGATAAGTCTCTGGTTGACAAGTCTAGTAAAATTTGAAGAAAGAAAAATGTAAATCACACCATGAAGGATAGATGAAATTATAGTCCATCAACCCAAACAAATTGGATCTATCATCAGAAACAGATTTTTGTGAATTTATGACTTCCTGGTTCACATTGTACATTAGCATCTGCTCTCCAGATTGGGCACATCCATACAACCCATCCCCAGAAATGTTAATAACGACCATCAGTGTTAAAGGGGTTATCCCATGAAAAATATTCCAGCACCTGGATCTGAATACTTTTGTAATTGCATGTAGTTCAAAATTTTGTATAGACACTGAGCTATTCAATAAAATGTATCTGTATAGCGCCACCTGCTGTTTGTTCTTTTCCATATTTCTTTGTCCTGCTCACTAAGAAGGCCGCACATGCTCAGTTTCATCCTTCAACTGCCTCCTGAGCTGTGATAGGGAGAGCACAGACACGCCCCCTGAGCTGTAATAGGTAGAGCTGAGACACTCCCCCTTAGCTGCAGCAGAAAAGATCCTCCCTTGAGCTGTCAGCTTGATATAAATCTAGCAGAGCAATGAATGAGGAGATCTCTGGATCCATGTGAGGTACAGGGCTGGTTCTAGCTTTGTTAGAAGGAGGCCGCCATGTACTATATGATGTCTGATTTTCACATTATTCACGGGATAACCCCTTTAAATCAGTAGGATGGTTCCCAACTCCCCACATCACCCGCCGACCAGGTGAAGATGGGGCAATGCTCACATTTGGAGCAGCTGTGTGTGGTAATGCAGTTCCTTGCTATTCAAGTGAATGGGACAGAGCTTTGTGCAGTACCATCCAAAGCCACAACAGGACGCATGGCAGTGTGCCTGATAAAGAAGAGCTGCAAAGGTTGCCTGAGCACTGCAACTCCTTAAAACAGTTGATTGGGAGGGACATGGAGAGGTGTCAGTAGTCAGACGCCCATCGATCTGATTTTGATGGCCTATCCAAAGAATATGTCATCAATATCAATCGTGGACACCCACTTTAACATGTACATAACACCTGCATGTTAAAGGGTTATTCCTGGCTGCAGCAGTGACCTCCTATAGCCAGTGTTTGGCTGGGTCTGAATGTCATCGCTGGATGGGAGAGACCGATATGAGAGAGGCAGGTGGGTGTGAGAGGTACCGCAACCTCAGCACATTACAACAACATTTCTTCCGACACTGAAGATAATGCAACAATGTGCACCAAGAGAAAGTAAAGAAAACAAGTTGGCAAGAATGTCTTTTCTCAAGGCAATAGTAAAGCGGCATATGGTTTTTGGCACCTGTTCTCCGTCTCCAGCTCATTTTTCCGCGTGTTTGCATCATCAAGCAAGCTCTGTAACAGAGTGATTTTTTCATTGTCTGATCCTTCTTGATTAATTTTTAACATCTTGTTTTCATGCTGAAGGCGAATCAGTTTCTCCCTGGAGAAAAAACACATTATAATTAGTTGCTGCTTCTTCATTTCTGCGAGACGTTGCAATGAAGTTCATTGCTGTAGCGCGTATGCAGCTTTCCAGACAACACCCCAAGGACATTCATTATATATCAAATCATAAGCTACTCTAATTTATCCGAAGGAAAAAGTTAGCAGCATTCTGTACATACACAGTTCAACGGAATCAAAACAGCCAGTTATGAATGCAAGACAATTTATTGGCTTTGCTTAATTAAAAGGGGTTCTCCACTCTGGAAAATCCCTACTTGTTACATGCGTCCACTGACAATATGCTGACCACCCCTCCTGGGAGCCCAATGATCTACTGCAATCCAGAGGGTAACCTATCATTTAGTATTAAACTTCCCTGCAGCACCACCACTGGGGAAATTAAGTATTACACGGCGCCCATTCAAATGAACGGACTGCTGGTATAGTCTAGGACAGGGAAGGGCAAACTGCGGCTCTCCAGCGCTTGCAAAGCTACAACTCCCAGCATGCCCAGTCTGGCTACAGCATAGTGGGAGTTGCAGTTTTAAAACAGCTGGAGAGCCGCAGTTTGCCCATCCCTGGTCTAGGACACAACCGGTCCTCCAAGGTAAGACGCTCTTTAAAACTGCTCTCCACTCTGGCCAAAAGATGAGGATCCTGAAGAGAGTACTCACCTCTGTTAACTTTGTATATGACAAAAGTTTTCTAAAATCAGACAACAGGGATAATGAAAAATCACTTTTAAGGTCCAGCCACTAATAACGGTCATGCCGAAGACTGTCCACAGAAGATGTGAGAAAACTCTGCAGCATTAACAGTTAGCAGCATGCTGTGGACATTATCCGCAAAAAATAATAATTTATGTAACTGATTTCACCTTCTGCAATACAGAGGAAAAATCTGCAGCAGACCTTTAACAAAGTTTTGCTGGCACGGGACTCCACAATGGACCACCACATTTAAGGTATGGCCACACAGGATGATACATTGCAGACTTGCCACCACAGATTTGCATGGAGCAAACCTGTAGCATTTTACAGTACAAGCAAAGTGGATGGCATTTGAATAGAATTTAAAGGGAACCTGTCACCAAAAATCGCTTATTAAAGGGGTTCTGCAGTTTGTTACAACTGGTGATCTATCCTCAGGATAGATCATCAGCATCTGATCGGCCGGGGTCTTACACCTGGGACCCCCGCCGATCAGCTGTTTGAGAAGGCAGCAGCGTATTTACTGAATGGAGCTTAGCCCCGCCCACGCCACTTGATACAAGTCGTGACGTCACTGGGCGAGGCGCTAGTAGCGGTAAACAGTGAGAAGGCCGCGGCGCTCCTGCAGTGCCGCTGCCTTCTCAAACAGCTGATCGGCGGGGGTCCCGGGTGTCAGACACCGGCCGATCAGATACTGATGATCTATCCTGAGGATAGATCATCAGTTGTAACAAACTGCAGAACCCCTTTAAGCTGTTCAGAGTATCTTATAGTGCAACATAGTAGTGTCCTATTGCACTTTTTCTTCGTTTACCAGCATTTAGCCTCATTGAGAAATCGATGTTTTATTCAGCTGCTGCCCCGTGCTTCAAGTCAGGCTTAAAGTCAACGGGGCAGCGGCCTAGGCGTCTCCAATCCTGCTCTCCCCACCTCCCGCCGCATGTGCCCGCCAAACCTGACATACTTGCGCCCGCGCCCGGCAGGCGGGCACATGCGCTGTAGTGAGACTGAAGCCGGCTGAGTGTACGAGCCGGTGCCGGGATCGCGCTACAGCAGCCCTTTACTGCGCATGTGGGCTGAGAGCGCGGTCCTGGCACTGAGATGCGGCGTGTCAATCAAGGCGGCGGGAGGCGGGGAGAGCAGGATTGGAGACGCCTAGGCCGCTGCCCCCTTGACTTCAAGCCTAACTTGAAGCACGGGGCAGCAGCTGAATTAAACATAGACTTCGCAATGAGGCTAAATGCTGGAAAACAAAGAAAAAGTGCAATAGGACACTACTATGTTGCACTATAAGGTACTCTGAACAGCTTAATAAGCGATTTTTTGGTGACAGGCTCCCTTTAAAATGCAGCATGTCAATTATATTCACAGCAGTTTTCACCTTATGCACTGCATAGGGTGAAGTCTACAGCCAATCTTCAGGAAAATCTGTAACGAGTCCACAGCAGAAACGTCACATTAGAAATTCTGCCACGGAGCAGCTACTGTGCATGTGCCGCTACATTTCCGGGTAGTGGAGCATGCAGTCACTGCTCCGGTATCAGAAGCAGAGCCGCAGCACTTGTGGCGCTACTCAAAGGAGCAGTGCAGGTGCGAGATTGTCAGGGCCAAACGAGATGTCTGGCCCCGTCAATCAAGCGGCAGGGGTAGCCTCCTGATCAGTGAGGATGGCCCTTCCCTGCTCAAGGACTCTTTTTTTATGAACTAATTGATTTGCTCATCTTCAGTGTGCGGCTAAGAAAACGACATTGAAAACGGTAAAAAAAAAATGCTGCAATTTTTCTAAAAAAATAAAAATAAAAGACTGTGTGTGAAACCACTATAATGTTTTTTTTGTTAAATAAATGCAGATAGTAATCTGCAGTTCCATGGACTACAATCTCAGTGAAAGGTATGAAGCGTTCGCAGGAGCACTGTGTTCTCTTTACAGCTGATCATAGGGGCTGCTGGGAGTCGGAATCCCCCATCTGATATTGATGATTATGCTGAGAATAGGTCTTCAATATAGGAATTTGGACAACACCTTTAAAATACTGGATGCACTAAGATTACTTATTGTGCAGCTCCAGGACTAATGGCCATGGTGGGCTGAACATAATTAAGGCCCTATTAGACTGAGCAAATATTGTACAGATTCTCGTGCATGCAAGTAAAAATTAACGAAAATCGTGTTGGTGTATTAAGTATGAGCGATTCAAAGACCTCGTTTCTCGTCCATCATGATCTTACAGCATGCTAAAAAATGATCGCTCCTCGTTAACAGATCCGTTCATATAATATGGAACGTCTACTTGCTAACAAGTCAAGAGCCAATACTTTTGTCACAAGCACCTTGCTTTTGGCAAATCCTCCGTTGGTCAGCATGGCAGATAAACCTTTTACCATTAGGGAAAATATCAGCAAACACGAACAAACCACACTTACTTTATTTCAGGAGTGATAATTTCTGCTGCTAAGCTGTCTCCCGACTCCTGGCTACCCAATGATATTAGCCCTGCCAAAGTGAAATACAGAAAGAAATATTAAGACGACTGTGCAACTACATGAGTAAGATTATGGTGACAAAATACCAGAGCCTTTACTTATACCATAGAATAGTGGTGGCAAACCTATGGCACGGCGGGTGCCAGAGGCGGCACTCCGAGCACTCTCTGTGGGCACCGGCACCCTGGAAAAAGTCTATGGTGTACCAATATGCCTTAGATTTTTCCTGCCATTCATCAGCGCAGGGCTAACTATGAACGGCACAGGCAGAGCATTGAATGTAGGCAGGCTATTATAGCTAGATGATAAAGTACATGGAAGATATACTATATTGGCATTCAGGTTAAACTGCCGTGTTGGCACTTAGCGATAAATAAGTAGGTTTTGGGTTGCAGTTTGGGCACTTGGTCGGTAAAAGGTTCACCATCACTGCCATAGAAGAAGCTTGAAGGAGCTCTCCGAGAACGGGAACTGCTTTTGATATTGGAAGACACGGTGCCGAGATTAAAAAATAGGCAATCCTGTCACCAGTGCCAGTGCTGAGCTCCCCTCCTCTCCTTTCAGTCCTCACTGGACCAGAAGTCCCATGCTATTCCTGCACACGTCAACGCTGAGTCCAACGATTGGCTGTCAGTGGTGCTGTGCAAGCAGATGGCACGTCACACTTCCAGTCCGGCAGGGACTAGACGTAAAGGAGAAAGCAGCTTGGTAATGAAACTGGTGTGCCAGTGACAGGTGAGTCTTTTTTAACCTCCTTAGGACGCAGGGTGTACATGTACACCCTTGTGTCCTGGTACTTAAGGACCCAGGGGGTACATGTACACCCTGCGAATATCCGATCACCGCTGCGCACGTGGCGGTGATCGGAACAAGATGCCTGCTGAAATCAACCAGCAGGCACCTTGGCACAATGCAACCCCCCCATGCACATGCACCCCTACAGTAGAAACTCCAAAAAAGTTTGGAAACTACGGGATAAGGTGTCAGTTTTGTTGGTAGTATTTTAGGGTAAATATGATTTTTGGTTGCTCTATATTACACTTTTTTTGTGGCAAGGTAAAAAAAAATTGAAATTCTGAAATTTCATCTGCATTTGCCAATAACTCTTGTGGAACACCTAAAGGGTTAACAAACTTTGTAAAATTGGTTTTGAATACCTTGAGGGGTGTAGTTTCTTAGATGGAGTCACTTTTATGGAGTTTCTATTCTAGGGGTGCATCGGGGGGCTTCAAATGGGACATGGTGTCAAAAAACCAGTCCAGCAAAATCCACTTTCCAAAAACCATATGGCGTTCCTTTGCTTCTACGCCCTGCCGTTTGGCCATACAGCAGTTTACGACCACATATGGGGTGTTTCTATAAACTACAGAATCGGTGCAATAAATATTGAGTTTTGTTTGGCTGTTAACCCTTGCTTTGTTACTGGAAAAAATGGATTCAAATGGAAAATGTTCCCCAAAAAAAAATCGAAATTCTGAAATTTTATCTCCATTTGCCATTAACTCTTGTGGAAAACCTAAAGGGTTAATGATGTTTGTAAAATCCGTTTTGAATACCTTGAGGGGTTTAGTTTCTAGAATAAGGTCATTTTTGGGTGGTTTCTATTATGTAAGCCTCACAAAGTGACTTCAGACCTGAACTGGTCCCTAAAAAGTGGGTTTTTGAAAATTTCTGAAAAATTTCAAGATTTGCTTCTAAACTTCTAAGCCTTGTAACTTCCCCAAAATGGCATTCCCAAAATGATCGATACATGAAGTGGACATTTGTGAAATGTAAATCAATAACTTTTTTGGGCGGTATTACTATGTATTATAGAAGTAGAGAAATTGAAACTTGTAAATTTGCTAATTTTTCCAAATTTTTTGTAAATTTGATATTTTTTTATAAATAAAAATGAAATTTTTCGACTTCATTTTACCACTGTCATGAAGTACAATATGTGACAAAAAACAATCTTAGAATGGCCTGGATAAGAAAAAGCGTTTTAAAGTTATCACCACATAAAGTGAAGTGGTCAGATTTGCAAAAAATGGCAGAGTCCTGAAGGTGAAATAGGGCCGAGTCCTTAAGGGGTTAATCATTTCACCCTCACAGGTAATATCTAAAGTGGTTCCCAGTCTCAGAGATCCCCTTTAACACAGATCTGGTTGTGACTCGTGACCACTGTTATATTACCTGCTGTAGTAAGCTGACCTTCCTGAGCCTGCACACATCTTAGCTCTTCAATTGTTTCCTTCAAAGAATCTCGTTCCGATCTCAGCCTCTGTTTAACAAGAAAACATGGTGTACGGTCATTTAGGAGATGTCTTGGTAAATACGAACAAATGATGCTATTAGTTTAAACGATCATTAACTTTCCACACAGCTGGAGTGTTTTGAACCTGTGTCCTCCACTCAGGTCCCGAGTCTTCCTGTTCAGCTGCATATACTGTATACAGTACAGAAGGGATCGGGAACACATCCGGTCAGGACCTAGGTGGAAGAGACTGCAACCAGTCTGAGCGCAGTGGAGACGGTGGCATTGGCAGCCCAACTGAGGGGTCAGTACTAACAAAAGCCTGGAAACCCCCTTTAGGCTCTTTGAGAGTAAGAGAACCATCTTGCTAGTGCTATATATTAGAAGTGATACTCTGGAAGTCGACTTCAAACTCTTTACCAAGCCCTGGAACGTGATTAGTGAAAATAGCCATACACAGACAGCTGTTTCGGGATGCTTGCCCATCATCAGCACAGTGCAGGATTCTGGCTGGCTGAGGGAGAAGCCTTTGAGCAGCTTGGGGGACGGGGGGTCATGAAACTTCCTTCTTCAATGTGCATACGCCAGAAAACTGTTAAATTTGCTAAAATATACTCACATCCTTCTCTTTTTGTAAACTGTCAATTTTTTCTTTTAACCTCTTGTACTCAAAGTCCAATTTGTCAGCTTTTTTAGATTCTTCTGACAGTCTATTCTGAAGCTCCACAGCCTGTTAAGAAATGTTCCCACACTGCATTAGAAGGGAAACAAATGCTAAAACCACTAACACTAGGCCTTCAAAAAAGACCGGAGAGTACCTGTCTCTTGTAGGTCTCCAGCTGACTCCGAGCAGCATTTGCTTTCCTGAGCTCCTCTTCCAAGCTGACCGTATTCTGCATGTACATAGTGTTTTTTTCTTCTAGCAGTTTCACTTGTCTTCGTAGGTCTCCCAGATCTTCTAGCTTCTTCTTGTAAGACTCCACCTGACTCTCTAACTTTGCTACTTTATCCGAGGAGTGCCTGAAAGAACATCACATGACATGAAGGCTAGGGCTGCTCCAACCAGACACTGCAAATGATTTCTAGCCAGAGATTCACTGAGAAAGTGAATCTAGAAAGTCACTGAGTCTTCCAAGCAGTTTTCTTGTTACTTTACAGAGGAAAAATACACTCACAAATTAAAGGGAGCAATTCCGAAGAGAAAATACTACAAGCTACAATATTCCTTGCTATGCACAGATTTTTTTTTTGGGAGTATGATAAATGTATAGCCCTTGAAAGCAATTATAAAGTAGATCTGATGTCAACGAATGCAATCTCTTGCATATTGACACTACAAAACTTCATTGCAATATCACATGCTACAAATTCAGCACAATTTTACGGGGCTCTGTCAATACACTATGCTGCACTATGATGGCAGCATAGTACAGGTGACTGGTTCCCTTTAAAGAGACCATGAGATCTTGAAAATATATAATAAAAATGATCATTTTATACATTTAAACCTCTGCTATTTCTGAGCTTAAGACGGACCATTCAGGTATTATTAGTGATTGATAGCATTCTCTGTGTAAGTGTGTATATATAGATAGCTGTCAGTCACTGATAGTTGTACACAGGGGAGGTGTTATCAGTGATTGATAGCATTCTCTGTGTAAGTGTGTATACATAGATAGCTGTCAGTCACTGATAGTTGTACACAGGGGAGGTGTTATCAGTGATTGATAGCATTCTCTGTGTAAGTGTGTATATACATAGATAGCTGTCAGTCACTGATAGTTGTACATGGGGGAGGTGTTATCAGTGATTGATAGCATTCTCTGTGTAAGTGTGTATATATATAGATAGCTGTCAGTCACTTATAGCTGTACATGGGGAGGTGTTATCAGTGATTGATAGCATTCTCTGTGTAAGTGTGTATATATAGATAGCTGTCAGTCACTGATAGCTGTACATGAGGGAGGTGTTATCGGTGATTGATAGCATTCTCTGTGTAAGTGTGTATACATAGATAGCTGTCAGTCACTGATAGTTGTACACAGGTAGATGTTATCAGTGATAGCATTCTCTGTGTAAGTGTGTATACATAGATAGCTGTCAGTCACTGGTAGTTGTACATGGGGGAGGTGTTATCAGTGATTGATAGCATTCTCTGTGTAAGTGTGTATACAGAGATAGCTGCCAATCACTGATAGTTGTACACAGGGAGGTGTTATTAGTGATTGATAGCATTCTCTGTGTAAGTGTGTATACAGAGATAGCAGTCAGTCACTGGTAGTTGTACACAGGGAGAGGTGTTATCAGTGATTGATAGTATTCTCTGTGTAAGTGTGTATATATAGATAGCTGTCAGTCACTGATAGTTGTACACAGGGGAGGTGTCATCAGTGACTGATAGCATTCTCTGTGTAAGTGTGTATACATAGATAGCTGTCAGTCACTGATAGCTGTACACAGGGGAGGTGTTATCAGTGATTGATAGCATTCTCTGTGTAAGTGTGTATACATAGATAGCTGTCAGTCACTGATAGTTATACACGGGGGAGGTATTATCAGTGATTGATAACATTCTCTGTGTAAGTGTGTATACATATATAGCTGTCAGTCACTGATAGTTGTATACAGGGGAGGTGTTATCAGTGATTGATAGCATTCCCTGTGCAAGTGTGTATACATATATAGCTGTCAGTCACTGATAGTTATACACGGGGGGAGGTATTATCAGTGATTGATAACATTCTCTGTGTAAGTGTGTATACATAGATAGCTGTCAGTCACTGGTAGTTGTATACAGGGGAGGTGTTATCAGTGATTGATAACATTCTCTGTGTAAGTGTGTATACATATATAGCTGTCAGTCACTGATAGTTATCAGTGATTGATAACATTCTCTGTGTAAGTGTGTATACATAGATAGCTGTCAGTCACTGATAGTTATACACGGGGGAGGTATTATCAGTGATTGATAACATTCCCTGTGTAAGTGTGTATACATATATAGCTGTCAGTCACTGATAGTTGTACACAGGGAGGTGTTATCAGTGATTGATAGCATTCTCTGTGTAAGTGTGTATACATAGATAGCTGTCAGTCACTGATAGTTATACACGAGGAGGTATTATCAGTGATTGATAGCATTCTCTGTGTAAGTGTGTATACATAGATAGCTGTCAGTCACTGATAGTTGTACACGGGAGGTATTATCAGTGATTGATAGCATTCTCTGTGTAAGTGTGTATACATAGATAGCTGTCAGTCACTGATAGTTGTACACAGGGAGGTGTTATCAGTGATTGATAGCATTCTCTGTGTAAGTGTGTATACATAGATAGCTGTCAGTCACTGATAGTTGTACACAGGGAGGTGTTATCAGTGATTGATAGCATTCACTGTGTAAGTGTGTATACATAGATAGCTGTCAGTCACTGATAGTTGTACACGGGGGAGGTATTATCAGTGATTCATAGCTTTCTCTGTGTAAGTGTGCATACATAGATAGCTGTCAGCCACTGATAGTTGTACACAGGGGAGGTGTTATCAGTGATTGATAGCATTCTCTGTGTAAGTGTGTATACATATATAGCTGTCAATCACTGATAGTTGTACACAGGGTAGATGTTATCAGTGATTGATAGCATTCACTGTGTAAGTGTGTATACATAGATAGCTGTCAGTCACTGATAGTTGTACACGGGGGAGGTGTTATCAGTGATTGATAGTATTCTCTGTGTAAGTGTGCATACATAGATAGCAGTCAGTCACTGATAGTTGTACACAAGAGAGGTGTTATCAGTGATTGACAGCATTCTCTGTGTAAGTGTGTATACATAGATAGCTGTCAGTCACTGATAGTTGTATACGGGGGAGGTGTTATCAGTGATTGATAGCATTCTCTGTATAAGTGTGGATACATAGATAGCTGTCAGTCACTGATAGCTGTATACAGGGGAGGTGTTATCAGTGATTGATAGCATTCCCTGTGTAAGTGTATATACATATATAGCTGTCAGTCACTGATAGTTATACACGGGGGAGGTGTTATCAGTGATTGATAGCATTCTCTGTGTAAGTGTGTATATATAGATAGCTGTCAGTCACTGATAGATATACACAGGGGAGGTGTTATCAGTGATTGATAACATTCTCTGTGTAAGTGTGTATACATAGATAGCAGTCAGTCACTGATAGTTGTACACAGGGGAGGTGTTATCAGTGATTGATAGCATTCTCTGTGTAAGTGTGTATACATAGATAGCTGTCAGTCACTGATAGATATACACAGGGGAGGTGTTATCAGTGATTGATAACATTCTCTGTGTAAGTGTGTATACATAGATAGCAGTCAGTCACTGATAGTTGTACACAGGGGAGGTGTTATCAGTGATTGATAGCATTCTCTGTGTAAGTGTGTATACATAGATAGCTGTCAGTCACTGATAGTTATACATGGGAAGGTTTTATCAGTGATTGATAGCATTCTCTGTGAAAGTGTGTATACATAGATACTGTAGCTGTCAGTCACTGATAGCTGTACACAGGGGAGGTGTTATCAGTGATTGATAGCATTCTCTGTGTAAGTGTGTATACATAGATAGCTGTCAGTCACTGATAGTTGTACACAGGGGAGGTGTTATCAGTGAGTGATAGCATTCCCTGTGTAAGTGTGTATACATATATAGCTGTCAGTCACTGATAGTTATACACGGGGGAGGTATTATCAGTGATTGATAGCATTCTCTCTGTAAGTGTCTATACATAGCTGTCAGTCAACGATAGTTGTATACAGGGGGAGGTGTTATCAGTGATTGATAGCATTCTCTGTGTAAGTGTGTATACAGAGATAGCTGTTAGTCACTGATAGTTGTATATGGGTAAGTGCTATCAGTGATTGATAGCATTCTCTGTGTAAGTGTATATAGAGATGTCTATACAGAAGCTGCAGAAAAAAGTCGACCGTTTCGATGGGACCGATTGGTAATTCGGATCACCGATATCCAGTCAAGAGACACCTATTAATAGCGCCACTCCCAAGGTGTATGGATAAAATAGTTTGCTATAATAAAGATTTATTTCCTAATTTCGTATCTCCTCGTATCGTGCCCCTGAACCGTTGTGTTGAGATTTATTTGTTCATTTTTCATTTCTTCACACATTTCTTCATTTCTTCACACAGTCAGTGTTTGGTCAGTTATTTCCATTCATCTGAGCCAAAACCAGTTGCAGCTCTACACACAGAAGAGGAGCAGATCTTTCTCTTAGGCTGGGTTCACACGAGCGTGTCCGGATTAGGTCCGGATGCGTTGCGGATGCGTTCAGTGAAAACTGTGCGTTTTCACAGGCAAAGCCATTCAGTTTTGCCTGCGAGTGCGTTCAGTTGTTCAGTTTTTTCCGCGCGGGTGCAATGCGTTTTGATGCGTTTTTCACGTGCGTGATAAAAAACTGAAGGTTTACAAACAACATCTCCTAGCAACCATCAGTGAAAAACGCAACGCACCCGCACTTGCTTGCGGATGCAATGCGTTTTTCACGCAGCCCCATTCACTTCTATGGGGCTGCGGATGCGTTTATAACGCATAAGATAGAGCATGCTGCGATTTACACGCGTTGCAGAAGTGATGCGTGAAAAAAAACGCTCATGTACACAGCCTCATAGAAATGAATGGGTCAGGATTCAGTGCGGGTGCAATGCGTTCACATCACGCATTGCACCCGCGCGGAAATCACGCTCGTGTGAATGCAGCCTTATAGCTTATCCCTGTGGAGGCTCCAACCATGGTTTTGGCTCACAATCACTGATGGAAATCACTGACCAAACACTGACGTGTGAATGAGGCATTACAGGGGTGTAGGTTCTGGTGCGTAATTTGCTATTAAGGGTTTTCCTGTGTGAGAAGAAGCCCCAGGTCCAGCTTATCTGTAACCCCACTGATCAACTACAAATTCCTCATCTGAACTGTGGTGACAGGGCTTTGGTCTCACTCAGATCAGCAAAGGCTTTCAACCACATCGAGTGGGACTTGTTGGTTGAGTTTGGCTGCAGGTCTATTAAATGGTTAGAAATCCACGACCGTGTGGTGTTTCCCTGGGTTTCAGATCCGTCCCTCTGTTCCGCACCGTATCTTGCGGACCTATTCAACGGACGGCCTCTGCTTGTGTGAATAGGGCCCTAATTGCCCCAGGCTATTGTTTCTGTGGGTGAAGGGAGATGTTCAGAGTTTATGTGGAAGGGGGCAAGAGGCAAAGTTGCCCCTTGTCCCCATTGCTCTTCACCCTGGCAACAATTAAGTAGACAAGACCCATGGGTGGCTGATTTTGAATGGGGGAATTTTTCTGAGAAGCTCATGTTTCCTCATTTAGTATTTCAGTTATATTAAACGTAACTTGGCCCCACTTAAGTGGTATAGTAGTAAAACTGTGGGGAAAAACGCTATCTTGCTTCAAAGAGCTTTGTGGGATTGATGATTTTGCCACCGCAAATTATGTAAGGTACTGCCTAACTAACCTGTTTAGATAAATGAGCCATGCTTTAAAACAGAGATATTATCTTGGTAGATTTAATTTGGTTGAGAACAAGAATGAGAGTAAAACTGAGAAACATATAATAAACAATTGGAGGGGGCTTCCACATTTTAAATGATAATATTTAAGGAGGTCCTGCCACCTCTCCTGACTTGTCACTTATAGTGACTACTTACCTACCCCATGTAATAACTGTTCTTGTGACTGTATGTTGTGCTGTTCCTTTATTATCCCTGCTAGAAGTTCTGGATGAATGCAAGGAGTCTGCAATAAAGGTCCAACCATTCTTTTCTGCTTCCATCACACTCATTCTTTCAAATGAATAGGTCCTCCCCCAAAAAATTAGATAGTCTACGTTTCTCAGATCAAAACCAGGATGACTGAATCGGGCCTTATCCAGCGGCTACAGAGTAGGGATACACGACTACATAACTAAGTAGGTCTACTGTTTAAGTAACATTGGTGGTTTCCGTGAAAATACATCCTTTGCTAATCCTTTGGAAAGCACAGTCGTTTCCAACAGATAATGGATGTACTGTTAAAAATCACCACAGCAGAAAAGAATGTGAATGCTACAGGTAAGAAAATATGGTGGGGTACCTTAGCACGTCCATTTCATCTTTCAACGACTGTGCTTCATCGGCTAGTGTTGTTAAGTCTTCATTTTGCTGCCTCAGTTCTGTGATCTCCTTCTCTAGCTCTTCACAGCGTATTCTGTAATCATCTTTGGATGCTTCAAGTCTAGAAAAGATAAAAAGCTTTCTTTAGGTCAACAGTGAAACAAGAATCAATATGATTCAGCAAGGCACATCAAAAAAAGCCTGAGTACAGGTGGACCAGCAAGCCCCACAAAACACGACTGGGATCATGTCCAATTAGATGTTAGATTCTGTGCCAACCAGGGTTGTGTTCTTTTTGGCCGGAGTTCAAGTACTTTGGACGGCAAGAATAGCCTACTCTGCAATGCTCTCCTTGCTGTCAAAAATTCCAGAAGTTGATGTCATGGTTCAATGATGAACAGAAGCCCTGACACTAGTTTGACCAGGGCGTAAGTCCTTTCTACTGACCGCTGTCCGTTTCACTTGATCATTCAGTACCTGGTGATTAAAGAGGGTCTAATCTAAAGTGGTCTGACTGTAGGGGCCTTCACATGCGGCAGATTTTGGTAAAGAAGTTTATGTGACCGAATAACAATTCTATTCATCTTGCAAAAAGTGCCGTTGCCAAAACAACCAAAGTCAGCTGAATGCAACTCATTTCCAGCCGTAGAAGATTATTTCCAGAGTTTCAGCAGTGCATAAAAAGGACATGTTTCTTCATCCGATTTTCTGTGCTTTCCACACCAAATACCGCAAGTGTTATTTACGTTTTTTGGTGTAGATTTGATGCACTTTTGGTGCAGGTCTCACCCTTGGATTGCAAAAAGTGTCATGCTGCAGATTTCTAAATTTAGCTCTGCAGTATATAGGTTTATATGATTTAGAGCAGGATTTGAGTAAAAAGAGTCAATCCTAACAGGACTCCTAAGAGAGACAGGGGAGTCCTTATTACTCCACCCATATAGAATGAATGATGGCCTTCTCTGTACACACTGATACAGGAAAAGCTGTAAACCACAGAGTGTGTGTGTGGAGGGGGGTTAATCAGGACTCTCATTGCCTTTCCTAGGAGTCCTGTCAGGATTATATATATATATATATATATATATATATATATATATATATAGGTGTAGGGACCGAAAGGTTCCAGTAGGGACCGAAAGGTCGCCTGCACCTATGGGTAAATAAAATACTCACCTTTTTTCACTTTTATTGGAGTGGTGCTCTATTTTTTAATATACTATTGGAACTGGCCGATTCAGTGAGCGTGCACCCGATCCATATATAGGCTAGTGCTGTTCTGCTTTTGTATAATATATATATATATATATATATATATATATATACACACACACACATATATAAAACAGAGCTCAGCTTCTCTCCCTCTTTTACATGCTACTTGTTCACAACCTATGCAAGATATCTGCATTATAAAGCTCCCAAAAAAGATGTGCAAAATTGACAACACATAAGGCACGCTGCAGAATCCAAAATCTGCAGGACATCCTAAAATCTGTGTAGACTTAGGCTACATGCACACGACAGTGAAAAACGGACATGAGATATCCATTTTTTAATGGCCATCACACGTCCATTTTAAGACCAATGGTCGTCTATGGGATTATTCACACGGCAGTTTTTTTGACTGTCAGTGAAAAACGGACGCCAAAAAATAAAACATGTTCTATCTTGTCAGTTTTTCACTGATCGATAGCCCCCATACAATTGCATGGGTCCGTTTTTAATGACCGTTTCTCAGAAAGGCATCAGTGAAAACAAGTACGTTAAGGCTCCATTCACACGTCCGCAATTCTGTTTCGCATTTTGCGGAACGGAATTGCGGACCCATTCATTTCAATGGGGACAGACGATGTCCCGCCCGGGTCCGCAATTGCGGATCCACACTTCCGGGTCCGCAATCGCGTTCCTGTAAAATATAGAACATGTCCTATTCTTGTCCGCAATTGCGGACAAGAAAAGGCATTTTCTATGAGAGTGCTGGCGATGTGCGGTCCGCAAAATGCGGAACGCACATTGCCTGTGTCCGTGTTTTGCAGATCCGCAAAACACACACGGACGTGTGAATGTAGCCTTAATATGGACAGTTTATCCGTTTTTAACGGGCTTTTTTTGTGCATGTAGCCTTACTGTGTGGATGTGATAGGGAGTTTGGGAAAGTCTCGTTTGAAT